>OZ018335.1:8579509-8679509 GCA_963969495.1 Ceratothoa steindachneri | reverse complement strand
ACGATATATAAAGATCAAGATCCCTCAAATATAATTTTGATATAAATAATAAACGAGGCAATATATGTCTATACAAAAAGGGGAACGAATTATGCTTCAAAAGAATGTTAATTAAATCGAGACAATTTACAATGTGAGAAAGTTAAGTGGAGAGTGCAAAATTATCGCTAACCTGAATAATGGATATTATTTAAGTTTGAGCGGGAAAGTCAATTAAGAAGGGGATGCGGACGCAGGGTTAAATAGCCCGGAGGCTAGTTCGTTAGATAGCCCCAGGCCATAGCTGTCCCGAGAGAATTCACGACGCCAGTCTGTGTAAACTTATTTCGAGATAAGAGGTTGGTTCGAACAACAAGGTTTGCCTCAGGATATGAAGTTGAGCTCGTACGGGCGCGTTCGCGAGGTATGGAAATGTTTGCGAGGCATAGGGCGAGAACCCGGCGTTATCGCTGGGGAGGGAGAGCGGTGTGTGTGTCCCGCTTAAGTAAATACAGCCGGGTAGGACGATTCAGCGCGAGACAGCTTACTTCTCGTTGATTCTAAAATTCCCAAGCCAATGGAGCACGTGATCTTGGGCTCGAGGGGCATCCTCTAACATTATTATATATGATATTACTATATATAAGGAAAATATAGAAAAATTTACTAGAGCATTCTGCATAGTATAATAAGTCTGGCATTATGTTATAGTAGTACACGGTGTTATTCTTTAAAAAGGAAACAAAAGTGTATAAAATAAAACCCTCTTTTTTCAGTCGAGGCCTCCCAGTCATACTAGCAGTTTTTTTAAATTCCTTAAATAATTTTCTCCCTCTCTGCAAAAGAGATACAATATATATATATATATATATATATATATATATATATATATATATATATATATATATATATATATATATATATATATATATATATATATATATATATATATATATATATATATATATATATATATATATATCTATCTATATATATATATATATATATATATATATATATATATATATATATCTATCTATATATATATATATATATATATATATATATATATATATATATATATATATATATATATATATATATATATATATATGCAAATTTTGTTGAAGACAATTGTGTATTTCGCCTTAATTAATTTCCTTTGGCAACCCTTTCTTCTTCTAACTATCTTTTTTTTATTCCATCTTGTAGATGGTGGATCACTTGTCCTGTTTTCATATCTTTTAAATGAATGTGTTTGGTAAAAGCATTTAAACCAAACTAAATTGCGCTGAGCTTTCAATCTTATTCGATTATCTTTGGAGTGTTTTGATATGTTCTTGCCTTCTTTATCGATGTAATGAGTGGAGTAAGGATCTGACAGAATGAAAGAATGGGATTTTTAAGGGGGATTTCTCCGCCTAGGTGGAGCGTAACGCTAGAGGAAACGGGCTAGTCCAGTGAGTGGAATAATAAAATAATTTTAATGTTCGATTCCAGCTTGTTGCTCAACTGTTGATGGCCGGCTTATCTTCGTTTATTACTATGGTTTCTAAGATGTCCACCCTAGCTTTATTAACCTCTTTTCTTTCAATAGCGGTTTGTTAACTAGCATATCTCTCGTTAGGTTAATGTTATGTACATTCTCCATTTGATTTTTAGGCCCTCTGCTTTGAAGATGCATGGTTAAATGTCTCGAAAGTGTGGTAGTTGTCATGCCAATATATCTTGAGTGGTTACAAAGCTTACAGTCTTTATCGGGGCAGATGAACTCGTAAACTATGTTGGTTCACTTGACATTCGAGGAGTTTAGGCAGCCATTGTTTTTCATCAGAAGATTGCTGGCTTTTGTTGTTTTATGATATATAACGAGCTGAATTTTATCCATTTGATTTTTAACCTTGATGTTACGGTCAATGGTAAATATGTAGATCAGCGCCACGCCCGAAAAAGTGGATTTTTGTGTTTTTATATTTGGTTCACGCGTGCATGAATATTCATGCCCGTTTGAGTCCTAGTTCAAATATACCCGGCGCTATTTTTGTACCAAAATGCCCGAAAATAACCAAACGAAAAACGCTGTTTCCTTACTTTATTGCGGTGGGTATACTTCTAAAATAGCGATGAGGAAAGAGTGGAATCTTTCTTTAATTCCCGTTTTGGTAAAAGGAAATCTTTTGAAGAAAATGGTGGTCTTAAACTAATGGCGATCACTTGAGTCACGTTTAATTTTAGAACATCTAAATTCAAAATTATCTTTAATCTCTAATGCCTGACCACAAATCTCGCAATTGATTTTAATCTTAAGTAAATTATGATCGTCCAAAAAGGTTAACAATTTATCTCAATCCGAAAATAGAGCACAAAGTTCGACAATAGACGAAGGGCAAATTTTACATACGGAAGCCATATTCAAACTGCGTTGACCGCCTAAAAGTCGTCTTTCCTCTACCCAAAGAGCTCCACAAAAACTAGTTCCTTTAAACGATCTAGCAAAGTATATTTAAGTGTATAAAAAAGGTAATAAAAATAGTAAAATGGGGAAAAATCTATTGAAAAATAAAAATGACTACAAATGAGGATAATAAAAAGATATTAAGTGAAAAACAAAAATAAAAATTCAATTCATTCATTTTTGACGTCAGACCCCACCCCCACCTCCATTATAATTCGCAAAACGATTAAACTCGCAGAAATGATTTGGTTAAACCATTGAATTCTGTAAACGTTATAACATTAGTTAAATATGTCGACTTTGCGAGTCGAACGATGGGACGTACTATTTCGTCCGTGTTTCTAAATGATTCATGTTTTGGGAGTACATTTAAGAGGACGGCTTGTGTAGGGGTAAACACAATAGGGGGACCACACTACGATGATCCTGAGTTTCATTAAATTGGGGGGTCATAACATAACATAATTTCACGGATGACAAAAGCCACAAGGGCACAGCCCCCCAGTATATAATCCTAATTGTTTATAGACTAATGTGCTTACGTGAATGAGAGGGACATGGAACCTGTTAGGCTAACTAACAGATTTGATGCCCTGAGAGAGAAAGAATTTGAAAGAGATTTGCCTGGTGTGGCCGTGCCTGAAAGTAGAATAGGAGGTCGAATGAGTGAGAGCAGGAGGGAGGGTAATACTAGGCCTAGAGAGAATAGGAGAATGACTGAGGTGATTGTGATGGGTGACTCTCAGATTAGGTATTTAGATAGGAAGTTGAATGAAAGTAAATGGAAGGGAGTGAGAGTTTGTCTGCCGGGTGCTGGTGTAAATGATGTGTGTGAGAGGTATGATAGGTTGGTGTCTGGGTGTGAGAGGGAAGCAGTTGTGATTACACATGTCGGAGTAAACGATGTAAAGAAGGTGGGTACTTGTGAGTTACGACAGCGGTATAAAAGGCTGATTGAAAGGATGTGTGAAAGTAGAGTAAAAGGCGTTGTTTCAGGTGTGCTTCCCAGAATGGATGTGGGGATGGAATGGTTGTCTCGTGCAATGGGGTTGAATGAATATGTGAAAGGTTTGTGCGAGGAGTCAGGATTGGTATTTGTAGATGTTTGGAGTGGGTTTTATGGGAATAAGGGTTTGTATGCGATGGATGGACTCCATCTGAGCCGAGATGGGGTTGAGGTTTTGTGGCGGGAATTAGATAGTGTTATTAGGTCTTTAGAGGCGGGAAACTAGGTTTTGATAGTGGTCAGGGAAATTTAATGGCTCAAAGTGAGGCAGGGAAAGGAAGCAAACACAGATTTGTAGAAGGTAGGCAGGCTAATGGAAGTGCTTTAGGGTTAAACTACTTGAGTAGTGAAAGTGGTCAGGGAAATACAAGAGTACAGGGTCGGGGAAAGAGAGAAAGGAGATGCAGAGGAGATAGGCCCTCAGGTGCTTCAGGGATAGGTGGGCTGAGTTGTCTTTACACAAATGCTCGTAGTCTTAGAAATAAGAAGCATGAATTATTTAGTTATATCATTCATGAAGATATAGATATAATATGTATAGTTGAATCATGGGTTAATGAAAATATATTTAATGATAATGTCAGTGAATTTGAACTAGAGGGTTATACTATGTACATTAGTCAAAGGAGAGATAGGACTGGTGGTGGGTTGATTATTTATATCAGAAATAGCATTTCTTCAAATCTAAATAACTCTATAAAGCAAGGAGAAGGTGAATCATTATGGATAGATATTAAGGTTGGTAAAAATAGGAAAATACACTTGGGAGCTTTTTATAGACCACCAGGACAGACTGATTGTATCGATGAGTTAATGATTAGGGAAATAAGTAAAGGATGCAAAGAAGATACAGTTATTCTTGGTGACTTTAATTTAACTTCTGTAGACTGGGAAAATATGATAGGAAGAGATAGAGCAAGTTGTAAGTTTATGGAGTGTTTTGAGGATAACTTTTTGATCCAATTTGTTAATAAGCCAACAAGGGGTGCCAATATATTAGATCTAATTCTTTCAAATGATGATCACTTAGTTCAAGGATTGAGTGTAGGGGAATCATTGGGAAACAGTGATCATCAGATGGTTCGGTTTAATTTGCAAATAGTTAAGGGTAGAACAACGACAAACTCCACGAAAATTCAAAATTTTTATAGAGGAGATTACGATAAATTACGCAGCATGCTAAATCAGATTAGGTGGGATATAGAATTCCATGGAAAGAATACTTATGAGATGTGGGATATTTTTAAGACTATATTAAACATGGTTCAGGAACAGTATTCCGATGAAGTCTATTAGGAAGAAATGTAGGAAACCATTATGGTGGAACCAAGAAATAGCTAATAAAGTTTCAGAGAAAAAAAGGGCATACCAGAGATTACAAAGTGAGAGTAGTTTAGATAATTTAAACCATTATAGGTCAACCAGAAATGAACTAAATAAGATTATTAAGAAGACCAAAAGGACAGCAGAAATTAATTTAGCTAAAAATAATAATAAAGATCCTAAAAAATTCTTTAGCTATTATAGAATCAATAATCAATCTAACAGTGATAAAATAGGGCCTATTAAATATGAAG
This sequence comes from Ceratothoa steindachneri, assembly GCA_963969495.1. Classification (NCBI taxonomy): domain Eukaryota; kingdom Metazoa; phylum Arthropoda; class Malacostraca; order Isopoda; family Cymothoidae; genus Ceratothoa; species Ceratothoa steindachneri. Next base: position 8,674,492 of record OZ018335.1, on the reverse strand, counting down.
GGGTTTTGAAAGAATCTGATGAGGAAATAGTAGAGGTCCTTAATGATCATTTTGCTTCAGTATTCACAGAAGAGAAACCAGTTAGATTAATTGATGATAATTCTAGGTCAAGGGAAGTAGTGATAAATTCTATTAATATAGACAGAGAAGAAATTAAAGGGCTTATAATTCAGTTAAATACTAGTAATGCATCTGGCCCTGACAACATTCATTCTAGGATACTCAAAGAAGGTGTAGAAAGTATTGCAGTAGCTCTCGAGAAGATATTTATTAGATCACTAGAGTCTGGAGAAATACCAAATGATTGGAAATTGGCAAATGTAGTGCCAATTTTTAAAAAGGGAAGCAAAGAGGACCCAAATAACTTTAGACCAGTAAGCTTAACTTCTATAGTCTGTAAAATTCTTGAGAAGATGGTTAAGAAGGGAATTTCTGATCATCTAGAGAGCAGCAGGTTAATTAATGATGCTCAGCATGGTTTTAGAAAAGATAGATCGTGTTTAACTAATTTACTGGATTTTATGGATTATGTAACTAAAGAATTAGATAGGGGTGAGAAAGTTGATGTGATCTACTTAGATTTCAGCAAAGCTTTTGATAAGGTTCCACATAGAAGACTAGTTCATAAATTAAAGCTGCATGGGATATGTGGGAACGTTTTAAATTGGATAACTGAATGGCTGAAAAATAGGAAACAGAGAGTTGTACTGAATGGAGTGAAGTCAGAGTGGAGGAATGTTATTAGTGGCGTACCTCAGGGATCAGTTTTAGGCCCTTTATTATTTATAATCTATGTAAATGATCTTGGGCAAGGTGTAAATAGCAAAGTGTCAATTTTTGCTGATGACACTAAATTGGCTGCTGTAGTCAAAGAGGTTGAGGGTAGCTTTAAAGTGCAGGGTGACTTAGATAAGCTGTTAGCTTGGGCTCAGAAGTGGCAGATGACTTTTAACCTTAATAAATGCAAAGTTATTAACATGGGGAGAGATAATAGGGAATTTAGCTATGAGATGGATGGATATTGGCTTAATTCAGTTGAAGATGAGAAAGACTTAGGAGTGGTAGTAGATAGGTCACTGAAATTTTCAAAGCAGTGTATTGAGGCAAAAAATAGAGCAAATAGGGTGCTAGGTTACATTAAAACGAATGTTAGCTACAAGAGTAAGGAGGTTATCCTTAAACTATACAACTCTTATGTCAGCTGCATGATTTAGTTCTTGACAAGCCTTGATTGGTGATACCCTTGTTTCTGGATGCAATCCTCTGGATGTAGTCTTCCTGGGAGTTTGGGTGCCTTGAAAAAGAGGCCGCTTGACTCGGATGACCTATGATGAGCCCTTGTGGCTTTTGTCATCCGTTATATTATATTGTGGGGGACTTTGATTTTGTCTTCCCCTGGTGATGGTGCTTTTTGTGGGTGGGTTTTGACGGAGGCGGATGACCTTTGATAGGCCCTTGTGGCTTTTGTCATCCGTGTAATTATGTTATGTTATGTTATGTTAGAGTACTGTATACAGGCATGGTCACCACATTTTAGACATGATATAAACTTATTAGAGTCAGTACAAAGGAGGGCAACAAAAATAATACCATCCCTGAAGCACCTTCAATATGAAGATAGACTGAGGGTATTAAATATGTTTTCATTTGAAAGAAGGTGTGTGAGGGGAGATATGATTGAGCTTTTTAAAATCTTTTCTGGGATGGATAAATTAGATTTCAGCAAGTTATTTGAGTTAGAAGGTAGTAATAGAACTAGAGGCCACCACTTAAAGATTAAAAAACAGAGGTGCAGACTGGATGTTAGAAAATATTTTTTCACTAACAGAGTGGTGGATTATTGGAATAGTTTGCCACCTGAGACTGTAGACAGCCCAAACTTGAATGTTTTCAAGCGCAGATTGGATGATTATATGGGGATGGAGGGTTAATTTCTTACTTTTTGGTATGTGGATATGTTTCTTGACTCATTCCTGTGGATGCAGTTTCTTTTTATTGTATATTTTGGGGGATTTTGATTTTGTTTTTGACAGACTCCTATGGAGGCTTTAAATTATATATTGTAGATGCATGGTTGGACATTCCTATGGATTGTTAAATTGTATATTGTAGCTGCATGATCTGACAAAATCCTATGGATGCATTATATGGGTGGGATTTGATGGATACGGATGACCTTTGATAGGCCCTTGTGGCTTTTGTCATCCGTTAAATTATGTTATGTTATGTTTACGGAGGTGAACGATTTAACCAAATTATGTCAGCGCCCTTAATTGTTTTGCGAATTAATATTGGCTGGGGGTGGGGTCTGACGCCAGACGACTAAAATACGCATGAATATTCCGGTAGGAGTGAAAAAAAATATTTTCAAAAAAACGCTTTTTTTGGCCGAGTTGCTAATCTACATATTTACCGAACATTATTCCATAAACATTATGATTATAAACTGGGAGGTTGTGCCCCTCAAGACCCCCAATTCATTGAAACTCAGGATCATAGGAGGGGGGTCCCACTGCAGTGTTTACACCCCGACGAGCAGTCCCCTTAAATTTACTCCCCAAAACGTGAAACATTAGAACACGGACGTAATAATTTACGCCCCATCGTTCGCGCCGTTGATTTACATGTTTACCCGATTAATAATCTCCTTGGTGTTTTTTTTCATCTATTTTATAGCCCGTGTACATCTGATTTCTGTAATACACTTTGATGTTGTTGACTTCTCCCTGATTACTTTCAGTTTTATCCCTATCTTTACAATGGTTATTTAAAAAAGGATTGAAGTTGTTTGTCAATCATGCTGTTTGAGAAACCATTATTAACGAGTATCTGTTTTACTCGTGCAATGTCTTGATGGAAAAGTTCCCACGTAGAGCAGCATTTACGAGGGGCGGTCAATAATTTTGCAATTCGGATATAAGGAAACGAGATATGAGGATTTCAATGTAACTACCCTCGACTTCAATGCACTTGTCCATGAGGCTTTGAATTCCCGACAACCACAAATCTCCCGACTGCTGTTCAATCCAGTCCTGGACGGCGATCTGTACATCATCGTCCCCAAACCGGCGTGCACGCAGTGCAGCCTTAACATAACATAATTTTACGGATGACAAAAGCCACAAGGGCCTATCAAATGTCATCCGTATCCATCAAATCCCACCCACATAGTGCATCTATAGGATTTTGTCAGATCATGCATCTACAATATACTATTTAACAATCCATAGGAATGTCCAACCATGCATCTACAATATATAATTTAAAGCCTCCATAGGAGTGTCAAAAACAAAATCAAAGTCCCCCAAAATATACAATAAAAAGAAACTGCATCCACAGGAATGAGTCAAGAAACATATCCACATACCAAAAAGTAAGAAATTACCCCTCTATCCCCATATAATCAACCAATCTGCGCTTGAAAACATTCAAGTTTGGGCTGTCTACAGTCTCAGGTGGCGGAATAAAAAGTAGTCGCTAGGGGCCAGATCTGGACTGTAGGGGGGATGGTTGAGCTCCTCGAATCCGCACTTCCGCAGGGCAGCTTGTTCCACTCTGGCCTTGTGGACTTTGATGACGTTGAAGTCGATCATGGGGCATGAGGTTTCTAGGGACCCAATGGGCAGAGCTTGGTCATGGTCAAATTGTTGTGGATGATGTTAATAACACTTTCATGTGATATTCCAAGTTCTCGCTCGATTTCTTCGACCTTCACCCATCGATTTTCGAGGATCATCCTCTCCACACGGGCCACATTGTCCTCATTGGTCACGTCTGATGGGTGTCCTGGATGGGGGTCATCTTCAAGGGACTCATGACCATGGTGGAACTCCCTATTCCAGCGAGCAATGGTTGCATAGGAAGGGTCGGTGTTGGTGTACACTGCAACTATCCATTCATGTATCTTTTGCATTCCCTGCCTTCCTTGGTCAAAAATTTGATCACTGCGCGGTGATCAACCTTCTCCATTGTTGAAAATTTTGTGACTGACAATCTGCGATCAGCTACTGCTTCTTAAATAGACAAGGCAGGAGCGTGCGGCTGCAGGTCCTGACTTGTCATAAACCTGTCCTAACACCCTCACAAACAGCCATCCCCCTTCCTCTGTTCCGCCCTACCGTTTCGCAAAACTTATTGCCCGCCCCTCGTATAAGCTCGGCGGATGTATGAGCCAATCACCCTTATTTTATACCTTTTAGGGCATTCACTCTCCGCATTGAGGCATCTTCCCATGTCCGTACTTTTTCTATGTACTTTAGTGATGTAGCTGCCATCGATGTTTTGAACCTCCGTCCAAGAAAGGGAGTTTATTGCCCCTGCTCAATTCATAAGTGAATTTTAACACTTGAGTTCTCCTCCAATGGCTGCTTGTTGTTTATCAGATGTTCTTGGTTTTGTATGTTAACATAACATAACATAACATAATTACACGGATGACAAAAGCCACAAGGGCCTATCAAAGGTCATCCGCCTCCGTCAAAACCCACCCACAAAAAGCCCCATCACCAGGGAAAGACAAAATCAAAGTCCCCTACAATATAATATAACAGATGACAAAAGCCACAAGGGCTCATCATAGGTCATCCTAGTCAAACGGCCTCTTTTTTAAGGCACCCAAACTCCCAGGAAAACTACATCCAGAGGATTGCGTCCAGAAACAAGGGTACCACCAATCAAGGCTTGTCAAGAACTAAATCATGCAGCTATAAATATATACAAACAATATTAATATATACAAAACTTATGCACCATCACAACCTTCCCTTCCCATAAACTCATCCAACCTACTCTTAAATACATTTAGATTTGGACTACCTACTACTCTCTGCGGCAATTTGTTCCAGAAGTCTACCACTCTATTGGTGAAAAAATATTTTCTTAAATCCAACCTAGACCCTTGCTTTTTAATTTTCAAGTGGTGACCTCTAGTCCGATTTCCATCATCTAACTCAAAAAACTTGCTAACATCCAATTAATCTATCCCGGAAAATTTTTTAAAGAGCTCAATCATATCCCCTCTCACACACCTTCTTTCGAACGAGAACATATTTAATACCCTCAGTCTATCTATATATTCAAGGTGCCTCAGGGAAGGAATAATCTTTGTTGCCCTCCGTTGCACTGCCTCAGAAGGTTAATATCGTGTCTAAAATGTGGGGACCATGCCTGTATACAGTACTCTAGATGTGGCCTAACATGACAATGTTGATGACTTTGGGTGACAATGTTGATGACTTTTCTCTGGTAAGAAATCTTTTGTGTGTTGAATGGAACAGGAGCTGCCAAGTGTAGGCCATGAATGGTCTTTTGCAGTCTCCTTCTTTTCTTATGTTCTTATGTTCTTATACTTAGTGAACATGACAGGACACGTAGCAATGGGTTTAAGCTTGATAAGTTTTAGTTTAGGAAGGAGATTGGGAGGAATTGGTTTACAAATCGTGTGGTAGATGAATGGAATAGGCTCACTAGACATGTGATAGAAGCCTCCTCTCTGGGTAGTTTTAAGAATAGATTAGATAAATATATGAATGAAGCTGCTAGATGGGACTGATTTTTTATGTACATATGTATATATTTTTCTAAGGAGTGGGGAGATTATTTTGCGGTTGCATGAATGGACATAATCCTCTGGATGCATTTTATGAATATTGTAGATTAGATCTGACGAACTCCTGTAAAGGGTGACATTGTTTATGACTTTTCTCTGGTAAGAAATCTTTTGTGTGTTGACTGGAACAGGAGCTGCCAAGTGTAGGCCATGAATGGTCTTTTGCAGTCTCCTTCTTTTCTTATGTTCTTATGTTCTTATAAGAGTTATAGAGTTTAAGAATAACCTCCTTACTTTTGTAACTGACATTTCTCTTAATAAAACCCAGCACTCTATTTGCCCTATTTCTTGCTTCAATACACTGCTTAGAAAACCTTAATGACTTATCTATTACTACTCCTAGATCTTTCTCATCCTCTACTGAGCTCAGCCAATGCCCATCCATTTCATAGTTAAATTCTCTATTATCTTTTCCCATGTTAATAACTTTACACTTATCAAGGTTGAAAGTCATTTGCCACTTATGTGCCCAGGATAATAATTTATTTAAATCCCCCTGCACTTTAAAATTCTCATCAATATCTTTAACTACAGCTGCTAATTTGGTATCGTCCGCAAAAATTGACACTTTATTATTAACTGCCTCCCCAAGATCGCTTATATAGATGACAAATAATAATGGACCGAGAACTGATCCCTGAGGAACCCCACTGATAACATCCCTCCACTCTGACTTTACACCATTTAGCACTACCCTTTGCTTCCTGTCTTTCAACCACTCAGCTATCCAATTTGAAACCCCCCCACATATCCGAATCATTTTTAATTTATGAACTAGTCTCCTATGTGGTACCTTATCAAATGCTTTACTAAAATCTAAGTAAATTATATCTACATTCTCTCCCTTATCTACTTGATCTGTTACAAACTCCACAAAGTCTAGTAAGTTTGTCAAACATGATCTACCTGATCTAAACCGATGCTGAGCATCGCTGATTAACCCCTCCCTCTCTAGATGTTGGCAAATCCCTTTTTTAACTATTTTCTCAAGAATTTTACAGACTACAGGAGTTAGGCTAATCGGTCTAAAGTTATTTGGATCCTCTTTACTACCCTTCTTGAAAATGGGGACTACATTCGCTCTCTTCCAATCATCGGGTATTTCTCCATATTCCAGTGACCTAGTATATAACTTCTCCAGAGCTATTGAGATACTTTCTACCCCTTCTTTAAGTATCCTAGAATGAATATTATCAGGGCCGGAGGCTTTGGTAGTATCTAACTCACCTATTAGTCCTTTTATCATCCCCCGATCCACACTAATGGTAATAAACACCTCTTCCCTGACCCATGAGTACTATACATAAGACTATTTAGTTTCTCCTCTGTAAATACTGATGCAAAATGACCATTTAGTACCTCAACTATTTCCTCATCAGTTTCTCTCACAACCCCTTCATATTTGATAGGTCCTATTTTAACTCTGCCAGACTTGTTATTAATTTTATAGTAACTAAAGAACTTTCTAGGATCTTTGTTGCTATCCTGAGCTAATTTAATTTCTGACCCCCTTTTATTCTTCTTTATAATCTTATTTAACTCATTCCTAGCCATTCTATAATCACTTAGATTTTGAATATTATTTTGTTCCTGTAATTTTTTGTATGCCCTTTTCTTCTCTGAAATTTTTCTAGCTATCTCCTGATTCCACCATAATGGTTTCCTACTTTTGTTCCTAATGGCCTTCATTGGGATACATTGTTCTTGGACTACATTTATTATATGCTTGAAAGTATCCCACATCCCATAAGCATTTTTACCTCTGAATTCTACATCCCAGTCTACCAAATTTAGCAAGCTTCGAAGTTTTACATAATCTCCCTTATGAAAATTTGGAACTTTTTCAGCATTCTCAGTTATTTTACCCTTCTCAATTCCCAAATTAAAAGAACTATCTGATGGTCACTATTTCCCAATGCTTCCCCAACAGTCAATTCTTGAACTAAATGATCACTGTTAGAAAGTACTAAATCTAATATATTGTCCCCCCTCGTTGGCTCATTAACAAATTGACTCAAAAAATTATCCTCAAAGCATTCTATGAACCTGCCACTTGTTCTATCCCTACCTATCATATTTTCCCAGTCCACAGAGTTTAAGTTGAAGTCCCCAATAATAACTGCATCTGTTTCACATCCCTTACTTATTTCCCTTATCATTAGTTCATCCATATCATCAGTCTGCCCAGGTGGTCTGTAAAAAGCTCCCAAATGCACCATTCTATTTTTACTGAACCTAATATCTATCCAAAGTGACTCAACTCCATCCTGCTTTATTGAAGTATTTAAACTTGAAAAAATGTTGCTTTTTATATAGATAATTATTCCTCCACCAATCCTACCTGTCCTTTGACTAATGTACATATTATAGCCCTGTAAATCAAATTCACTTATAGTGTCACTAAATTCTATTTCATTAACCCATGATTCAGTAACGCATTATATATCTATATCCTCATTGCTAATATAACTAAATAGCTCATCCTTCTTGTTTCTAAGACTATGAGCATTTGTATAGAAACAATTTAACCCCCCTATCCCTGAAGCACCTCTTGAAACTTGAATGACCTCACCTCTATCGCCTTGGAACCTATTTCTGTTATCTGCCAAGTCCATTCTACTTTCAGTACTATAATGTCCTCTCATAATTCCCTGACCACTACTAGTATCTAGTTTCCCGCCCGCAAAGACCTAATAACACGATCATACTCCTCCCACAACACATCTACCCCCCTCCTACTCAAATGCAGTCTATCCATCGCATACATTTCTTTCATTCCAACAAACCTATCCCACACATCCACAAACATGACACCTTCCATCTCACACATCCTCCTCACATAATCATTCAGCCCAATTGCACGAGACATCCATTCTACCCCAACATCCATTCTTGGAAGCACACCTGTCACAACACCTTTCATTCTACTTTCTTTCACCTTTTCAATCAACCTCTTGTACCTCTCATGTAACTCACATGCACCCACTTTCTTCACATCATTCACTCCTACATGTGTAATCACAACCGCATCCTTTGCACAGCCAGACACCAGCTCCTCATACCTATCAGACAGATCTCTCACTCCAGCACCCGGTAAACACACCCTCAAACCATTCAATCTACTTGCATTCAACTTCCTATCTAAATATCTAACTCGCGAATCACCCATCACAAGCACTTCAGTCAGACTCCTATTCCTAACCCCCACAGACCTAACTCCATCCCCACTCCAATTCTCATTCAAACTACCAGTCACTCTACCTCCACTCCCACCCCCATCAGTCATATCACTTCCAGTTACTTCCTCTCTTAGGGCACTAAATCTATTAGTCAAGCTAATAGGTTCAGTGTCCCTCTGACTCACACACCTATTCTCCCCCCTGGCTAACAACCTCAACAGAGGCAACCCTATTCTCACAAAGAACAGGAGAAGCCTCCCTAGCTTCACGTTTCCTAACCACTCTCCACTGTCCCCCATCCTCACTAGGCCTATTTCTAACTAATCTAAGGGGGCTAACTTCACTATCCCTAGAACTATCATATCCTACCTCCTCCACCAGCCCTCTACCTTCACCTGAAACATCTAACTGGCCTACCTCACCACCTAACCTATTCCCAGCCCTAGGCCTAACACTAAGTTCCCTCCTGAGCTCAGCAACTAACCCCTCCAGCCTACATATCCTGTCTAAATCCTGCCTTCTCATCCCCTCTAAATCTACAATGCATTCACGCAGCCCACATACAACACATGTATACCCCTCACCTAATACACCACAACCGATGCATACATTCCGACACTCATGCTCACTTTCATCCCCAAACTCCATCACTTATTCAAAAAAGAAAGAACTTAAGTAGTAATAAAAAAAAGAAGAAGAGCAACTTAGCTTTCGCTGATTGTGGTGAGAAAAAACAAACAAACTGTAGAAAAATTTGAAAAATAAATCAATAGACTGAGAGCTCTATGAAACACGTGCTACCTGTTCGAAGGTCATTCTTCGAACAGGTAGCACGTGTTGTAGATGTCTATGTATAAGCAATATTTGTGTGGCTTATTATCCATGATGTCCAATAATCTCTTCAAGTTGACCCCTATAATAGTTGCAAACATCGGCCCTAAGGGTGACCCCATAGTACATGATGGACGTGTTTTGAAAGCCTGCTGAAAATTGAGTATCATCGGGTTTTTTTTCTTTTTTTCCAATTTGGATTGAGCTGAAAGATAAGGTGAATATGAGTATGGTAAATATGTAGATTGGCAGCTCGAATAATGGGGCGTGCTATTTCATCCGTGTTTCAATGTTTCACATTTTGGGAATAAATTTAAGGGCATGGCTCATGTGGGGGTAAATACAATGTAAGGACCACCCTATGATGATCCTGAGTTTCAATCAATTGGGGTGGGGGGTCTAGGGGGCACAGCCCCCCAGTATATAATCCTAATTGTTTATAGAATATCTATAATGTTCGAACATTTACAGAACTGAATGATTTAACTAATAATGGCGTAATAATAGGATGCAAACGTGCATAAATATTCAAGCAGGGGTGAACAAAATATAAATACACAAATCCACTGTTTTGGCTGAGCCGCTAATCTACATGTTTACCAAAATGAGCAACTGTTGAGTGTGTAATAGTGAGTGGCTGAGGGCAGGTGCACTGTGCCCTATGAACGAATGATGACCCAGGCAAAACAAACTTAACATAACATAATTTCACAGATGACAAAAGCCACAAGGGCCTGTCAAAGGTCATCCATATCCATCAAATCCCACCCACATAATGCATCTATAGGATTTTGTCAGATCATGCATCTACAATATACAATTTAACAATCCATAGGAATGTCCAACCATGCATCTACAATATATAATTTAAAGCCTCCATAGGAGTCTGTCAAAAACAAAATCAAAGTCCCCCAAAGTATACAATAAAAAGAAACTGCATCCACAGGAATGAGTCAAGAAACATATCCACATACCAAAAAGTAAGAAATTACCCCTCCATCCCCATATAATCATCCAATCTGCGCTTAACATAACATAATTTCACGGATGACAAAAGCCACAAAGGACTATCAAAGGTCATCCGCATACGTCAAAACCTACCCACAAAAAGCACCATCACCAGGGGAAGACAAAATCAAAGTCCCTCACAATATAATATAACAGATGACAAAAGCCACAAGGGCTCATCATAGGTCATCCGAGTCAAACAGCCTCTTTTTTAAGGCACCCAAACTCCCAGGAAAACTACATCCAGAGGATTGCGTCCAGAAACAAGGGTATAACCAATCAAGGCTTGTCAAGACCTAAATCATGCAGCTATGGATATATACAAACAATATTAATATATACAAAACTTATGCACCATCACAACCTTCCCTCCCCATAAACTCATCCAACCTACTCTTAAATACATTTAAATTTGGACATAACATAACATAATTTCACGGATGACAAAAGCCACAAGGGCCTATCAAATGTCATCCAATTCAGTCAAAACCCACCCACAAAAAGCACCATCACTAGAGAAAGACAAAATAAAAGTTCCCCACAATATAATATAACAGATGACAAAAGCCACAAGGGCTCATCATAGGTCATCCGAGTCAAACGGCCTCTTTTTTAAGGCACCCAAACTCCCAGGAAAACTGCATCTAGAAACAAGGGTATCACCAATCAAGGATGGTCAAGAACTAAATCATGCAGCTATAGATATATACAAACAATATTAATATATACAAAACTTGATAGGACCTTTGATAGGCCCTTGTGGCTTTTGTCATCCGTGTAATTATGTTATGTTATGTTATGTTCCCTCCCCATTAACTCATCAAACCTACTCTTAAATACATTTAAATTTGGACTACCTACTACCCTCCACAACAATTTGTTCCAGAAATCTACCACTCTGTATCGGGCCGAAAATATATCTCTAATCCCAATCGATCCAACCCGCTTCCTACACTGTCCGGACGTGAGAAATCGAGGGAGAATGAAACAGATTGTATATACAGTCCCTTTACTTACAAAAAAAGTACAATGATAGTTACAGTTATATTTACAGCAATTTATATTTATAAGGGAAGTGTGCACACTTCAAAATGAGGCCCAAATTCCCCAATCCAAATACGATACCAAAAGAGAATTTTATAACAGGCGAATACAACAAATTTACTTATATATCTACACAAAACATAAAAAACACAACAACAACCGAACGAAAAGGGGCACGCGCTATCACTTGTGTGCTGGAGGTGGGTGGTAGTAGGCTAACTTAGAAGGAGGCAGGATTGTCAACGAAGGCGAGTATGGTGGTTCAGGTGGTTAGCGAGGTATGAAAGCCCTCTGTCTCAGGGCTGGGCGGAGCACTCGTCTAGAGAACCCTTATTGCTGTCAGTCCACGCTTCCACTCTCTGTAGAAGAGATATATCCTCCTTTTATGACCCCTTTATTTATACATGGAAGGGAAACTAATAAGTGGGCATTACCCGAGTAAATTTATCGACTAGCTTACCTCTTTCCAGAATATGGTGCTTTGCTAAAAGAATATTATAAACAAAGTACAATTTTGATAAAAGATTATTTTAAGCAAAGTACAATCTGAGAAAGAGAAAACAATTAATACATGAAATCAAATACATATATATACAAAGAGAAAATATAAAAAACCTCATTCCCACTCACACACACATTCTTACAGTGGGAGGGAGAGGGTACTAAGAAAAGGGGTGGGAGAATGGCCCTTTTACACACACTCACATTCGCTCCACCACACCCCTCCTTCCTTAAGCCATTCGACCAGCCACTCACAAAACCCTTTCAATCACTCTTCATGGTATCACTTGTGCTCAATCGCACCCTTCTGCACCCATTCACACTCTTCTACTGGTCCCTGGCTACGCGTAGCAATTAGTCGTGGTTGTTCGTTAGTCGTCCTGTCAGTCTCATCATCACTATTGATCATCTCATCAACCATACTCTTAGCCCTCATTACCAGTTCTCCCATCTCACGACAGAATTCTTTCATACTCTTCCGTTCAGAACCCTCACTCTTCATACCCCCATTCATCAGCTCCTCACTCACAGCTCTCATCCAACTCAAGGTACATTCTTGCGAAGCAGACAGGTCACTCACATCCCCTGTATTCTCAACAGGCATACCAGAAACCCCTTCGACTGGTTCCCACCAGAAACCTGAAAAATCAGCCACTTCATCATTCACTACATCAAACTCACCCCTACTATTACCATTCGTAAAACCCGAAAAATCAGCCACACTAGGTTCATTCTGCCCAAACACACTATCATTCATACTGTTCCCAAAACCAGAAAAATCAGGCACAGGCAGCTCACTCACTCGTCTACTTATACCAGCCAAATCACTCACCTGTTTACGCAAAAACTCAATCTCCCTTTCAAGATCCCCCATACCAGAAACACTCTGCTCAGACTTACTTTCATTCGTACTTGCATTCTTCCTTTCACTCTTCTTTGTACGCTTTCTACTCCTCGAGACTAAGACTAGCTCTTTCCCAGACAGATCCATACTATCACATTCAATCTCATCATCATGCACTTTACCTCTCTCTCTACACAGTCCATACACCGGATGGCTCACCAGGTAGTCAGGAGGTTCTCTCCATCTCCTTAACTGACTCCTTAACCGTCATTCAAACTCTCCAAAACATACATCACTCCATTTTCCCAAACCCTCACAACTCTATAAGGTCCATCAAACTTCTCACTCATCTTTGACACATTCAACCTACCCTTCACTTCTTTCACCTTCAATACTTTTGCACCTAATTCAAATGAACGGAACCTTTTATGTGCCTCACGCCATACACTCTGCTCACTTTCACTCAAATGAAACCTATCTTTCACTCGCCTTTCAAAATTCATCACAAACTGACATGGGGACATTCCAGTTGCACTATGCACAGTTGAATTATACGCCCACAACACTCTCCCCAGACATACATCCCAGTCATTCACTTTCGTACTCATCATTCTCAACATCTCACACAAGGTTCTTATAGTCCATTCAGCCAATCCGTTTGAAGACGGTACATACGGAGTTGTTCTCACATGCTCCACACCATTCTCTCTCAACATTTGCTCAAACACTTCTCCTACAAATTCAGGCCCATTATCACTCAGACATCTTCTAGGCTTCCATACACACATAGGAAAAAACAACTGCTCAACCACACGCGCAACAGTCACACTCCTTTTATCTCTCACAGGCGCTGCATACACAAACTTACTTTTATGATCAACCATAACAACCATACCAACATTCCCAGCACTCGTACGCGGCAAAGACACACAATCAATCACTACCAATTCAAACGGTTCTTTCGCATCAACTTTCAACATCGGTGGTTTCACTTGCACACCTTGCACCTTTCGCTTCTGACACCTTTCACACGTAGTTGCAACATCATTCACAACAGTTCTCAGAAACGGATGGAACACACGCTCCTTCATACACTCCCACAGCTTAAACTTACCCATATGCCCATAATTATCATGCACAACCTTCACCAGACCAATCATACCAACTAAGGACATCATAGGTACATACATATCATCACCACCCTTCACATGCCTCACAAAATATACAACATCCATACAAACAACAAAATCCTTAGCATACCTTTTAAAATCACTTAAACACTCTGGCCATTCATTCAAATCAACACGCATCATTACACACTTCTTCAACTCACTAACAAAAGGACACATCTCTTGCATCTCTAGAATATCATCATCACTTAAAATCTCATTCTCATCATCCATGACCAACTCAATCATGCCACAAAATTTGACAACATTCTTCGCACACTCATTCAACTTCATCACCTCACATTTACCTTTCATAAGACGATCCTTATCAGCATCCAAAGACAAATCATTTAATCTCATAAAGTCTACACCAAGCAAGAAACAACACGGCATTTGCTCATCCTTCAGAATCACAAAGTCATGCTTCACATTCACACCATTACCCAAACTCACTTTCAGACTAACCTGTTCCCATGCCACTATCAAGCCATTCCCTAATCCACTTATCCGTAACTTCACAGGTTTATGCTCGCGACATTTAAACTCATCATACTTACTCAGAATCCTCTCATTCACTAAAGACACCTGCGCTCCAGTATCAATCAAACCACAGAACAACCTTTCACCAACTTTCACTCTCGCTTCCATCATATCAGGTCCACCATGTTCGCAATACACCGAAGGAACAAGCACACCAACATCAGCACTGATATCCACACTGTCATTAACTCCCATATCATCACTCAACACACACTCATCTTCATCCAGACAATCATTCTTCTCTCTTATATATGAACACTTTTCAATCACCCAATTGTAGTGCACACCGCTCAAACATTGCAGATGTACCACATTAGGATTCAAACCATTCATCTTCTCATCCTTGTACACCATCGGCCTCTCACCACCAAAGTGCACATAAACAATCACTCCATACAAACAACTCACTACAATCAACACTTCCTGAAATGGCGGGACCCCTTGCATACACATCGCTCTCAATTCTTTCATGAAGTTCCCCACCTTTGCCATACCAATGCTTTCAGGCTTCCTACACACTTCATTCATTACCTCCTTCCTTAAATCATCTACACTATCGGGCACTCTCACATCTACTCCATCACTCTTCAAATCTTGCAAACCATTCCATACACTCTCAAACAAGGAATCACCACCACCCTTACTCTCTTTTCCATTCATAATCCCTTTCGGCAAATACTCAGGATCACTCACTCCACACACATTTTCATCATTCGTACCAGGATACCTTGACATCAAATCAGCCACTCCATTCCGTTCACCAGGCACATACTCAATCACATAGTCAAAAAAGTCACTCAAATCTTCCAAAGTCCTTGCAATTCTACTATCAGCCCACTTCATACGCTGCAGATACACAAGAGGTTGATGATCGGTTTTTATCACAAACCTCACACCATACAAAAATGGACGCAACACTTTCAAACAATATCTTATCGCAGCCAGCTCTCGTTCCACAGTCGAATACTTTCGTTCTGCAACATTCATAGCCTTGGATACATACCCAATTATTCGCCTGACATTCTCTCCATTCAAACGCTGCTCTTGCATCAGAAAACCTCCCATACAATACCCACTCGCATCTGTATACAATTCAAGCATTTTAGCATTCACACTATAATCTGGGTAAGCCAATTCAACATCTTCAGCCGCTGCCTCTTTCAGTCTCTCATACGCCTCATTCATCTTCTCATTCCACTTGACAACCATACTACCTTTCTTGCCCATCCACTCAGTCAGAGGCTTACTCACACCAGAACAATCATGTATAAACTTTCGCTGGAACTCAATCAAACCCCAAAACGACTTCAGTTGCTTCACAGTCACTGGTTTAGGAAACATTCGCACCTTCTCAACATACTTAGGTGATTTTCGCAACCCATTCTCACTCACCATATGCCCAAGGAATTCCACTTCTTTCGCAAACCATTCACACTTCGCCACTTTCACCTTCACACCAACACTCTCCAACGTTCTCAACACATCATTCACCAATCTCATATGCTCCTCAAAAGTCTCAGTCATAATCAAAATATCATCTATAAACGCAATCACATTCTTACTCGCAAACTTACTCAACACAACATTCATTGCCCGCTGGAAGGCTCCGGGAGCATTAGCCAACCCAAAGCTGAGGTTCCGGAACTGGTAATGCCTCTTTGAGGAAGAGAAGGCAGTTACCGGCCGGCTCTCCTCAGCAATGGGCATCTGGTAATACCCCCGTACCAGATCCAACTTCGTAAACCACTCCATCCCATGCATACTATACACACACTCAGATACCACACACATTGGAAACCTTTCTTTCACAGTCTTTTCATTCACCTTTCTATAATCCACACACAGACGCAATCTTCCATCCGGCTTACGTACAGGTACAATTGGACTATTCCATGCACTCTCGCTCTCTTCAATCACCCCCAATTGCTCCAATTCCAAGCACTGCTCCTCAATCTCATCAGCAACCGGACGTGGGAAATGCCTTGGCCGCTGATAGATTGGGGAGTCCTCCTTCAGGACAATCTTGAATTCCGGGAGCTTTGCAACCCCGAAATCCAGATCACCCTTACTGAGGGCTCCCTTTCGTTCAAATATCATTCGATACACATCCTCCCTTTCATACTCAGTTAAACATCCATCCAATTCCACCATGCTCTTCACATCATTATACGTCCATTCACACGTCTCTTCACCTGCAACATTCACCCTGACATCCGTACTATCATCCATACCTACCTCATTGACAGTGGAGAGGTGGCCCAGTACATCTCCGACTTGGATTCCCCTCACCTGCCCTTTCACACTGGGGTCCGCCTGCACACATACAAAAGGATCATTCATTCTCATCAAGCCATCCGGCTTACGTACAGGTACAATTGGACTATTCCATGCACTCTCGCTCTCTTCAATCACCCCCAATTGCTCCAATTCCAAGCACTGCTCCTCAATCTCATTAGCAACCGGACGTGGGAAATGCCTTGGCCGCTGATAGATTGGGGAGTCCTCCTTCAGGACAATCTTGAATTCCGGGAGCTTTGCAACCCCGAAATCCAGATCACCCTTACTGAGGGCTCCCTTTCGTTCAAATATCATTCGATACACATCCTCCCTTTCATACTCAGTTAAACATCCATCCAATTCCACCATGCTCTTCACATCATTATACGTCCATTCACACGTCTCTTCACCTGCAACATTCACCCTGACATCCGTACTATCATCCATACCTACCTCATTGACAGTGGAGAGGTGGCCCAGTACATCTCCGACTTGGATTCCCCTCACCTGCCCTTTCACACTGGGGTCCGCCTGCACACATACAAAAGGATCATTCATTCTCATCAAGCCATCAAACACACAAGCAACACGCCTTACCTTATAACATGCATCCTTTCCATCCAATATCACAGTGTTCTCACTCACATTCAAACTAACATCCTTACTCCAACTCACTCTAACCGCCACCCTTTCACCCTTCACAAGCCTTACATTCTCCATAGCAGTGACCTCAATACCAGTAAACACACTCCTCAAAACACTACCATCTTTCCCTACATACAACTTATACACCCCATTTTTACCAATCTTTCTCTCAATCTGATCACTCGCAGGATGCACAACCATACGATTCATTTTCATAAAATCATACCCCAAAATCACACCATACTCACTACTCACCTTATCAATCACAGAAAATTCACATTCATTCATCATCATACCATGCATTTGAACAGCTGACCTTATCATTCCAATCACAGGCATTCTCCTATTACCAATACCTACCAAACTACCCTTGCACTCAGACAGGAGGGCTTTCTCGCTAACCTTGTCATACACATCTTTATACACCAAGCTCGCCTTGCATCCAGAATCTATTAAAGCCAAACACTCAATTCCATTCAATTCCACCTTAACACTCAGACACTCATACTTCCTACCAGACAGCACTTTCACACTAGACAGACTTACCAACACATTACTCACACTCATGCACCCAGAGGATAATTCAGCAGGTACCCTCTTACCATTCAGTTTCCCGCTTCAGACTTTCCATTCACACCTTGCGCTCTCAGTCTAATCCAACACTTTTCACTCAAATGTCCTTCCATCGCACAATAGCTACATACATTCCTCTGGTCACGACACATCCTTGCATAATGACCAGCCTTTCCACAATTACCACATGCATATTTCATACTTTCCCCACCAGTTGCTCCACCATTCAACCTCGGACAATCTTTCTTCAAATGGCCTATTTCTTTACACTCAAAGCACTCTTTCACACTTTCCTGGCAATCCTTTATCATATGCCCTTTCTTACCACACCCAAAACATGCACCAGATGTCCACCTACATTCTGCCAACATATGACCTTTCCTTCCACACCGACGACATTCCACAATCTTTCTCCCACCATTCGGTCTCTCGTTTGCTGGGACATACCTCGGTTTCTCTCTCATATATCCGTTCCCACGCTTGAAATTCATCTGCCCCCTTCCATTCGACCACCCTCCATTTGCCCATCCATTCTGCCGGCCCAGGAAGTTTGACATCACTCCAGCTGGTGCAGCCTTCAGGGCATCCCTGTAGCTGACAAACTGCTGGGCTGGATGAAAGCTCCTGGGCTTCTTACCTCCAACATTCACACTGTACCATCCATCCTCTTCTAGATCGCTTTCATCATCAAATCATCCATCTTCTAACAGTTCCAACACATCCTCCCACATCAACCGTTCACCTGTCAGTCTCACTCTCTCCTTTCTCTTTCCACTCAGCCATTCACTCACCTTTCGCGGGATCGTGTCCAAAAACTTCCTCATGAGTGGTTTACATTCATTTACATCATCATCACCATACCTCGTTCTTGCCATACTCTCAAGCCTATGTGCATACATATTCACACTTTCACTCTTCCCCATTCGAAAACTTCAGTGACCTATCTACTACCATGCCTAAGTCCTTCTCATCCTCACCCAAATTCAGCCAAAATGCATCCATTTCATAGCTAAATTCCCTATTATCCCTTCCCATGTTAAGAACTTTGCACTTTTTAAGGTTAAAAGTCATCTGCCACTTCTGAGCCCAAGCTAATAACTTATTTAAGTCACTCTGCAAAAATGGACACTTTGCTATTTACAGCCTCTCCAAGATCATTTATATAAACTATGAATAATAAAGGACCTAGAACAGATTCCTGAGATATGCCACCGATAACAACTCTCTGTTTCCTCTCTTTCAGACATTCAGTTATCCAATTCAAAACTCTACCACATATCTCATGCATTTTTAATTTGTGAACTAATCCCCTATGTGGAACCTTATCAAAAGCTTTGCTAAAATCTAAGTAAATTACATCAACATTCTCTCCCTTATCTAATTGTTTAGTAACATAATCCATAAAATCCAGTAAATTTGTTAAACACGATCTAACTCTTCTAAACCCATGCTGACCATCATTTATTAACTTACCACACTCTAGGTGGTCAGAAATCCCCTTCTTAACTATCTCAAGAATTTTACAAATGATAGAAGTTAAGCTTACTGGCCTAAAGTTATTTGCATCCTCTTTACTTCAGCAAAAATTGACACTTTGCTTTAATCTACCATATATAACATATATGTCAGGCTACATTTGGAGTACTGTATATAAGCCTGGTGCTCACACTTTAGACATGATGTTTGATTTATGTATATATCATTGTTCTGTGTATTGTAGCTGGATGAATTTCATTTATTGTCTGCCATAATGGTGATGCCTTTTTAAGTAGCTTGGATGCAATTTATGTGGATGACCACCGATAGGTCCTTGTGGCTTTTGTCATTTGTTGAATTTTATTATGTTATGTATGAAGCAGTATTACTATTCAGCTAGGCCTTAGGCTCCTTATGTATTTATCAATATCTTTGATAGTTTTTCATAAAGGATACTATGGTATCTGATGGTTGACACTCAAATTTTCCTCTCTCCCTAAGATTATTTGTAAAGTTTGCTAATTGGAAAAAAATATTGTATATTGAAATATAATGAATATGAAATAAATTTATCCACTTTTCTAGAAACAGTAAATTTATTGAATAGCCACAAGAGTCTATAAGCAAATATGGATATAGATATGACTAATAAAAATAATTTATTTGATAATGAAATGTTGGATGATAAATTGGTGAGTTACATGTGATTTTTCAGATAACTTTAAGAAAGACCTACATTTATTCCTCAGTTTCATAATTTTATTACTCATTATATAGAAAGAAGCTTTGTTCTTAATGTCCTGTCATTGATTGATCTTCAATCATTACATTAAATGATACATGGGTATATTCAATACATTTAATGAAAAACTAAACTTGATTTTAAGTTAGATTGAGTTAAATTGGTATCTTATATCCAGGCATCTCTTATTTCCATTGCCTGATGTTGTAAAACAAATTCCTTCTCAGGATGGATGTTCTTGACCCAAATTCTGCAGCAGTAATTAGTCACCTGGTGAGATGTTGAAATGGACAGTGTATTTAGATCCATATAGCAAAGGGAATATATCTTATGTGTACATTCCATGCCAACTGATCAAATTCTCCCCATCTCACCATGAAAGATTTCTGTGAATTTTGCCAGAAGTTTGTCTTGGCCGAAATGAAATCATGCAAAAATTGAGCTCTATTGATTTAATTTGTTTTTTATTTATATTGATTTTTTTGATTTTTATTAATTTTATGTGAAATCTAATATTACTCATTATGTTGCTGCAAGATATCACCAGGAAAGTGGTCAATATCTAGTCATACCCCAGGATACTAGATGGAACACTATGTCAGACTGTCTGAAAAACTATATAAATAATTGGCCAATTATCATGAAAGTCTGTGAATTCAACAGGGAAATTATTGACCCTGGTATAAAGAATAAAGGGTCCAATCTTGGGCTGAAATGATCTGCTGAGGAACTATTGGCTAGATTGCAACCAATAGCTAAGGCTCTAGACCAGGTGCAGAGACCCTGTAAAGGGTGCAGCGATTTGCCTTCCTGACTGCTGTTCTGATGGGACTCAGCACCCTGTCCATCCCCAGCTTAGCCTTTTCTCCTTCTTTCTGGCGCCTATATTTTTACCCTACTTCCTCACTTTCCCTACAACCTCTACCACAACTTTCTTTGGAGCGGCATGATAGAGTCTCCTTAGGGCGAAGAGAGAAGACAGGCTCCCTCGGCCTCTTTCCTCTACAGACCTGCAAGCTCGCATATTGAGCTTAGAAGGAGTCACCATACATGCTCTCCCTCTATTCCCCGACAAAAGACACTCTGACCAATGTGACCTGTCATGTCCTGAGGGGAAGGATGGCCACATGGAGGCTCCCCCTCAGATGGTGGGACCTTCCATGGGGACAATCCTGGGCTCAGTGCCAAGCACCGAACCTGAGTCCACCCCTGTGCAAGGTCCTCCTTAGATGGCTAGGGTCAACAAGGCTGTACAAGTATAGGAGTGATCTCCTCCTCCAGCTGGTATGCCTGGGAAAGCCAAGAATTTTTCCATCTGGGAGAAGGATCGTGCTGAGGCTGGTCCATCTGGCCTGGTGGCTACTGCTGGCAGAGGGGAGAAGCGGGCTCATTCCCCACCCTCCTCTCCTAAAAAGAAAAAAAATAAGAAAAAGACTAAGAAGACTCGGGGCTTCTCTCCATCCACAGGGGCTGCAGGGATGGATGGGTCTGTTCCCACTTTGGTAAGTGACCAAGCCAAGATCGGCACATCTGGTCCCTCTGCCCACCAGGTTGGAGCCCCTGACTATGATGAAAAGAGCACAGGGCGACCCCCTCATTCAGAGATTACCTGGCATTTTCTAGCCCACTGGCTTCAAACACTTCCTCTTTATTCGCTCTACTGATGGCAGCATGTTGGCCAAGGGCAACATTATCCATCAGAGGAGGGCATTAGCTAGTGTAATTGGTAGAGAGCCGAAGGTGACCCGTTTCTCAGATGGGAACTTTCTGGTGAATGTGGCAGATCCCTCCAAGGCGGCCAAGATAAGTGCTCTTTGGACACTTGATGGCACCCCGGTAAGTGTGATGCCGCACTCTACCATGAACTTTGTGAAAGGAGTAGTTTATACGAGGGAACTCGTTGACTACTCCATAGAGGACATCACCTTAGAGCTGGATGACCATAGGGCGGTCCAGGTCGAATGTGTGATGAGAAAACAGGGAGGGGCCTCGAGACCCACCGCTACCCTCCATCACATTCAACTGTGATAAGCTCCCTGAGCCGGTGTGTGCCGGTTAGTACCGCTACCGCATAAAGGCATTTGTGCCACTGCCGCAGCGGTGCTATTACTGTCCTCCGAAAGGAGGACAGCAAGAAAGGAGCTTCAGCTCCTTCGCCCACGCCTAGAGGTGGAGCGAGTGGCTTGGAGACGGGGGTTCCTCGAAAAGAGGGCCCCATGCCTCTGAAGCCGCAATGCCCGCCTAAGGTATCAAGGCAGAGGGAGGAAAAGACTCATTGTGAGCCCAACCTCCCCCAATAAGTCCTCGAAGGCGACAGCGTTTTGTCCAGCAAACAGCGCCCGGGGTTCTGCCTCTGGGAAGCGTACGGCCATTCCCATTAGGGTCTTCTGTTCGAAGAGGGCCCCTGCGTCTCCTCCGAGCTAGGCCTGGTGGGCATATTCCTTCAATGGAATTGCCGTGGACTCCGTGCCAACTGGGAGGAGCTGTGGAGGCTCATCTTATCCTGTTCCCCGTTAGCTATTTTTCTGCAGGAGACCATGCTAGGTGCATGCCCCCTGCCTGCACTCCTGGGGTATAAGGGTTTTGCAACCCCACCACTACGAGAGGGCCGGGCTAGAGGATGCAGGGTTTACACCAGGCATGATGTCTCCATTCTTCCTTTCATTTTAGATACCTCCTTTCAGGCAGTGGCTGTGCAGCTTCACCTGGATAGGAGGTATACTATCATTTCTGAGTACATTCCACCGTCAGGTAACTTCGATGCAGGGGAATTCCGCCATGTTGTGGCACAGTTGCTGAGGCCCTTTCTCTTGTTTGGAGATCTGAATGGCCGACATCCTCTCTGTGGAGATTACTCAATTAATCCCAGGGGACAAGTCCTTGCCGATCTGATCGAAGAGCTTGAGATAGGTGTCCTAAATGTGGATGAGTTTACGCATCACTGCCCAAGAACTGCTCCATTTTCTTGCCTTGATCTATCTTTGTGCTCTTCGGATCCACAGCCTGATTTTGATTGTGGGGTGGTCGATGACCTCCATGGTAGTGATCACTTTCCATTCAAATTTTATTTTCAGGACAACTGCCGCCTGAGAGCCCACCTCCTTGTTGCTTGGTGCGGGTGCAGTGGCCTGCATTTCAGGAAATGACTGAATTCTCTATCTCAGTCAAGGAGTTTAGGTCGGTAGATGAGGCCGTTGAGTTCTTCTCAGGTAGCCTTATCGCTGCTGGCCTGACTATTATTCCAAGAATGTCTGGCCATTTTGCACACCGACCACTCCTGTGGTGGTCAGCCGAGTGTAAGACAGCCCTCAAATAGTAGCATTATGCCTACATGCGCCATAAGTGCTGCACAAACAATTTCACTGTGTCTTCACTTAACAGGAAAATCCCTCTGGCAGAGGTGTGGAAGCACGTTAAAAGGATTCAGGGCAAGTTCTTGCAGGACATCCCTCCCATTCTCCATGAGAATGTGACTGCAATCTTGGACCCCACATCCATGGCGGAATCCTTCGCAACCGCTTTCTCCGCATTCTCTAGCTGGGTTGTTCAATGCACATTGTGATGTCGCGGAAGGCCGCCGACTGGACTTTACCTACAGAGGGGGAAAACCCTTAAAGGACAGGTTTACTGTGAGCGAGTTGCGTTCCGCTTTTGATTCGTGTGCAGACACTGCCCATGGTCCAGACGATGTCCCAGACACCATGCTTCGACACCTGGGTGAGTGAGGCATGGCCTTTCTGTTAGATTTGTTCCCTAGGATCTGGGTGGAGGGTCTCCTTCCAAATCCCTGGCGAATCGCTACTGTGCTAGCCTTTCACAAACCGGGGAGAGATCTCTATTCCGGCTGGTTTCCGCCCAATCTCTCTAACCTCTTGCGTGTGTAAGTTGATGGAGGAATTGGTAAATGTTAGATTAGCCTTTTTCCTGGACAGAGGAGACCATCTGTCTTCTGCACAGTGCAGCTTCCGCAAGTTCCACTCCACATCGGATGTTCTGCTCCGACTGGAAAATGCCGTCTGCGAGGCCTTCCTTCATAGACAGCACTATGCTACATTGTTTTTCGATATGGAGAAGGCCTATGATACCGCATGGTGATACAGTATCATGGAGACACTCTACATGATGGGGGTGAGGGGACGCCTACCGATGTTTATATCTGAATTTTTGCGAGATCGTCGATTCTGTGTGCGGTTGGGGAGAGCCCTCTCCAGTCCAATGGAATAGGAAGAAGGTGTCCTGCAGGGAAGTGTCCTTAGTGTCACATTCTTTGCCCTGAGCATCAACGGAATCACCTCGGTGCTACCAGAAGATGTTCTCGCTATACTCTATGTGAACGACCTTTCAATCTCTTTTGGCGCGACCCAGATGCCAACTCTGGATCATCGACTCCAACAGGCATTGAACCGTGTCTCTCGCTATGCCGAAGCGCACAGGTTTCATTTTTCTTTGGCCAATACTAAGGTGGTGCTCTTCTGCCACCATCCATGGCTTCACCCCGACCCAGATTTGTTTCTTAATTGGGTACGCCTGGAAGTGGTTGAATTGCACCGTTTCCTTGGTCTTGTATTTAAACGATGCCTCACCTGGGAGGTTCATATTTGCAGCCTTATGGTCTCTTGTACACGCCCCATGGACATTCTCCGTTCCATGACGTTCAGCACTTGCGGCGCTGATAGGTCTACTGCCTTACTTTTTTATCGATTGTTTCTTCGTTCGAAGCTCGACTATGGATGCAAGTTTTATGTATCTGCACCAAATGTGTATTGCGGAAGGTGGACTCGATCCACCATACTGGCCTTCACCTGGCAACCGGTGCCTTCCAAACTTTTTCCCATTGAGAGCCTACTTGTTGATGCTGAGGAGATACCACCCCCTCTGCTCTGTGCACAGTGTATTATTCACTGTACACATGAGCCCGGTGCCTCTGTCAGTCGCCAACAGCCCTGACTGCCCAGAAAACTCCTTCAATGCCCTGGGAGAGTACCACCTTTGACAATTTGTTGTCATGCCTCTGCTCCCAAAGCTTGTACAGCAGTGGGAGTATTGCGTTTGGCCTTTTTGGAGCACACTTCATGTCACGCTCGAACCATGCCAGTGTATACAGATACCTCCCAAGTTCCAAGAAGGGGTCAGTTTCTTCCCCCTATCCCTTTTGTTCGAAGTTAATGGGCCTATACCAGGCAATGCGTCTGTCTTCACAGCCAAGCTGGTTGCAATACACCGCTTGTTACAGGAGATTACGCGGCGTGCCTGGTTCGGAGATCGGATGGTGATTTATAGCAGCTCACAAAGCTCCCTGAGAGCTCTCGGGGCATTTGAATCTCTGCATCCCCTTGTTCGTGATATCTGTGAAACCTATGGTTTTGGTGACCCCTGCCGATGTCGAGATTATCTTCTGCTGAGTTCCTGGACATGTAGGAATTGTAGGGAATGAATGTTCCAATGACGCCGCCAAAGATTCTGCGAGTACTAGGTAACCAGACCAGCGCTTCACTCTTCCTCACACCGATTACATGGCCGGAATACAGGCAGCTCTCCGGGCTGCTTGGCAAAGAAGATGGGAGACGGTCGAAAGAAGCCTTAAAGTTGCCTGCCATTGCGCCATGGCTGTTCCCAGAGACCACCACGGCTTCAGGTTGTTTTCTGTTGAGAATTAGATACACTCATGGGATGCATGGCCATTTGATGTAGCGCTCACCTGCGCCTTATTGTGATGACTGCATTGTCCCCAGATTGTTTGGCACATTCTTGTTGAATGTCCCAGTCTGGGTGATCTTCGCACACGTTACCTGTCCCGGTACCTGGATGAGGGGGGGGGGGCTATTGTTTGTCCCTTTTACTTGGTTTTGGTTTGTGCACACTGACTTGTGGACTTGAGTTTTGACATTGGTGTCTTTTTTGTAGGCCACTCATTCATGCACTGGTGGGGGGGGGGGGGCCTACCCCCGACACCGGAACAAATTTCCTTCTAGGTTTTTTTATCATTGTTATTTGTTATTTATATATTATTTATTTTTAATATAGTCTAGTAATAGGCTTTGGTTAGTCTGGAGACTCTTGCCCTAAGTAGGCAGTTGCCAGATGGTCTCTCTAAAAATAAAGAAAAAATGTTGCAGGGAGATGACTGTACCATCGCTCAAGCAGTGAACATTTTCAAAGAATTATGTGGAAGTGGACTCTTAAAAAACAAACAGCAATGGAAGAAACTGATGAGAATAAAGTATGATCAATTTGTCACCAAGTCTCACTTGCTAGCCAATATGCTTCACCCTTACTTCAGGGGAAAACCCTCAATGAAGAATAGATGAATACTGCCATGGAATATGCCAGTGAGAAATTTTCAACACTTATTCCCATCATCATGAAGTTTCAGGCGAAATCACTTCCTTTCCAGTCATTCAAGTCTGCTGACTCTGTGACAAAAGCCTGTCAGCTTGTGAATAGTGGAAGTTTCTTGGGCAGTTATATCCTCTCAGCAGTGCATCAACTTCTGACTGCTGTAGCCTCATCCTCTAGGGTAGAATGAGTCTTCTCCTTGTATGGATTAGTTCATTCGAAATTGAGGAATTGCCTTGGCACTGAAAAGGCAGCAAAACATGTTTTCTTTTTAACATTAACATGGTCATGATTATGCTTAAATTGGGTTATTTTTAATTTCTTTTGGGATTACTTCATGACAGGACACGTAGCAATGGGTTTAAGCTTGATAAGTATAGGTTTAGGAAGGAGATTGGGAGGAATTGGTTTACAAATCGTGTGGTAGATGAATGGAATAGGCTCACTAGGCATGTGATAGAAGCCTCCTCTCTGGGTAGTTTTAAGAAAAGATTAGATAAATATATGGATGAAGCTGCTAGATGGGACTGACTTTTTTTTTTTTATGTACATATGTATATATTTTTCTAAGGAGTGGGGAGATTATATTTTGCGGTTGCATGAATGGACATAATCCTCTGGATGCATTTTATGTATATGTAGATTAAATCTGACGAACTCCTGTAAAGGGTGACAATGTTGATGACTTTTCTCTGGTAAGAAATCTTTTGTGTGTTGACTGGAACAGGAGCTGCCAAGTGTAGGCCATGAATGGTCTTTTGCAGTCTCCTTCTTTTCTTATGTTCTTATGTTCTTATTACTTGTTTGTTATCAAATTTAGTTTAACCAGTTGTATTTAAGTGTTCTTTTATTGTATATTCTATTATAAACAAGGTATTTTCTTTTATTAAACTGAGGTAATAAAAATTTTATATATATTTACACTATTACTGCTATCTAATTACTTTGGCAGTTAAACAAGAAAATTATATTTTTTGTTTGATAATCAATTTAGAAATTCAACTTAAATTAAAATTACTTATAAACTGACTTAAACCTGAAATAACTGCTACAGGATATTGTTTAGCATATTTATAACCAAAAGGAATTAGATTACTTCTGTGAATTAAATATACATAACTTGAAACGGTAATATGGCTCCCTGGTCCCTGAAAATAACATACCTAAGAAAATAGTAGAGGCAGAATCTATTAAGAGCAGTAGTAAAAAAATCAACAAGAGGAGCCCTCTTAAGTATTTGGTTGTTAAACACTTCAGCTGTTTGAATCTAAATGTGATGTTGAATGCATCCAAATGTGAGTCCAGGATTGAGATCCTTCTGAGAGAACTTATATCTATAGAAAAACTGTCCAGAAAAGCTGCCCATGACATCAAAACAGAGTAAAAGTGATTTGTCACTGACAATAATGTCTGCGAATCAAATAAAAAGTCCTCCAGAGAAACTCATCTTTGATGCTCATTTTGAGCACTTATTCCAGGTAGGGAATTTCACCTCTTCAAGAGCTTTATTTATGAGATATTGTGCCTCATTCACAGACAAGCAGCTGTCGAACAGGGTTTCAATATTAACAAAGAAATCTTAGTCGGAAATCTCCAACAAAAGTCTATGATTGCTCAGAGAGTTGTACACAATGCCTTGGTTGCAACTGAAAAGCCTTTAACTGAGTTTAAAGTGTATGTCACTTATGCACGCAGTTAGGAATTCTTATCGCCTGTACAAAGAAGATCTTGAAAAGAAAAGGAAGCAGGACAAAAGTCTTACAGACATGGAAGCCAAGAAAAGACAAACTGCTGCTCTTAAGCAAAAATGAGTCTTCTTGATAAGGAAATTGTAACCATCAAGCATGATTAAATAAAAAATAAAATTAAAAGGTAACCTCTGAATCATGAATGTTCATTCTGTTTTGTAATAGATTTAATTTTCAATTGAAATATTTCAGATTTTTTCCTAAATTCTTCATGATTCAGTGTTTGGAAGTAATTTTGAAACAAAAAATTCTTTGTTATGAAGAGTCGAAAGTAATGGATATTTTTGCTAAGTATAATTTAGGTAATTGTGTGGTTGGAGTAAAAATAAATGCTTTAAAATATATTTTTATACCTAAAAATGGAAGCATTTTCAAATGTAGGTACTAAATTTTCATGAAATTGATAGTTTTTGGTGATAGAAATGATTTAATTAAAAAAATGATGTCTCATAAATGTAATAAAACATACAAGGGTTGTGTAACAAATAATTTAAAGAAAAAACAATGGATAAAACCAGTCCTTGAAAGTCCTTGAATTCAAAATCACCAAACAAGTAGACACCCTGAATTCAGAATATACACATCAGTCATAAATATTGCTGCAAATCAAGCTGCTATTTTTGAGAAAATGGGGGGAAGTCACTGCAAAAGTTTTTTGCTCACTAAGGTATTTTTCTTTGACATCATGATCATCCAGAGCTTCAAACATGCTGGGGCTTGTTGATTTTTTCAGTTTCTGTGTAGTGGAAAGAGCTGTTTGTGATTTTAAAAGAAGTCTTTGGGGAGGGAGGGGGAGAAGAAGAAGCAAGAAAACTTTGTTTTGCTCTTGTTGCTGCGTATCATGATTTTCATCCTCATGGCATTGTTGTCGTGGTTGGAGGGACCAGCACCGATGTTTGGCTAAATCATTCTTATTTTATTCTTTTTATATCTTTTGTAATTAGTACACTTAATGTAGGTTGCATTTATTTGTACTTGGGAAGTGGTCATGGTTTTGTGTTTCTTATACCAGTGAATAATTGTAGAGCATTTTCAGATCTGGAGAAATAGGCGTTCTGCGGTGTGTTAGGCCAATCATATTAGCCTAGAATTTAGTTTGCATTCTGCTACTTAGCGATGTTTGAGGTCATCTATCCTAGGCCAGGACTGACGTTGGCTTTCCAATATTGTCAGGTCACCTTTGGATCTGAGGGGTGGGTTCAAACCATATGTATTTCCTTTTTATAGGCTATTTCTTGCCAGTTTCCAGTCTTTTAGCCCCTATAGTTCAGACATGAATAAATTGAAAAACTTGTGCAATTAGTCTAGTATTCTCTATATTATTCTAATTCAAACTGCTATAAGCAACAACTGTAGACTTACTTGCAAGTTTCCAAGCTGCAAGGCAGTGAAGTTTGGTGCACTTGATGACAGAATTTTTTTTATCTTTGCTTGAAAAGTATGGAGTTTCGAGTCAAATGGACCTATTTTCTAAAATCTATACAAAAGATTACATGACTTTTTTTTTTCCAGCCTCTGGGGCTATTTATGGCTGGCATAAGAGATAGCTAAACATAAATTTTGGTAATGTTGATGGAGTATCCCAATAGGGAAGTGAGGAATTTTGAGCATAGTATAGGAGTTACTGAACTAATATTTTTGCATGGTTTTATTTGAGCCCCAGACAAACTTATGTGCCAAATTTTATCCAAATCTAAGATGGTGAGGTGGAGCTTATTTCTAAAATGTAGTCACTTTCCATTGAATAATCCTATGATAATATTCACAGACTTTTAAACCTTGGTTCCCATGAATAATAAAGTTTTTGAATGGAGACTCTCATGACTAAACTGGAGTCTGTAGTAAGTTTAGAGATATGAGAATGGTTTCAAGAATATTGCCTCTTTTTTTTCCATCCTCACATTTAGTTCTCTATAATGAGCTTCTGATAGTGTATATCTTTATCATAAAGTGAGAAATGTATTTTTACCTTTCACTCATTACAGGATGCTTCTGGAGAGGGCACAATGAAAGAAATAAAGCAAGAATTCTGTGAGGATCCACTTGGTGATTTTAATAATAAAAAGGTCAGAGAGAATTTTGACAGTAATTTATTACCTATAATTATTTATTCAGTTATTTTCCTATACAGGGTATGGCGATGTATTTACCTGCCCACCATGCTGATGTGACAGATCTCCATCTGGACCCAGCTTAGCCTCCTATCTGCCTTCCACACTAACACATTTCTGTAATATCTCTCATCCTCTCTCTTAAATCATTTGGCATGACTCGATAGAGCTACTCACTCTGGATTCAAACCTTGGCTCATAACTAGTTGCAGGAAGGCCTGATTCTTTGGGACTACCCCTGATATGCTCTCCCCCTTTATGGTAATCGCAGCTACCAACCCCTTTCCTCCCCCCTTTTTTTTCTGGCTCCCAAGGAGTGGTGGAATGCCACAGTCATCATTTGGTCCACAGGACCAGACCTAACCAAGAAGGGACAAGGTGAGGGATAATGATCCAACAGGATATGTCCTGCAGGTCTGCATAGGTTAACCCATATGCAGGGATATCCATGGTCTATCTACATAGAGCCCAGTTTCTGCACCTACACACCAGTTGTGTTGTTTAGAACCAGCCCATTGTCTGCGCCAATGTGCATCCACAGTGGTTACTGGAAACCAATTCCTGGGGCCTTTGTCAGATTTATGGCCCCTTCCCAGAGGAAAACCAGCTAAATGAATTGAGTCAGCTCTGTTTTTGTTCTAATTTTTTATTTCTAAAAACAATCTCCCAAGTAAAAATAAAAGCAGCATATTCCCCTCCCTCCCCAACCTTTCCCTGTGCATCCCCTAGTTTAAGTACTAATCTTAGTGCAGGTCCTTCCTTCTCACCCGATAGAGGAGCTTCACGGCGATCCCTATTAGAGCCATCCTTCTTGTAGATCTGCCTCTTGTAAGGAGATGGGACACCCCTGGGGCTGTCTCAGGAGCCCCTCCAAGTCTTATCTTAGCAAAGAGCGTGTGTCAGAGAGAGACGGATAACCTCACATGGGATGCTCTGGAATGGCCGTGAACCTCACATGTACATACATCGCCTGGGAACTAGTGCACTTCTGACACAGATAACAAGAGCATTTGATGCTGGCAGAGTTTAAAACAGGTTGGAAACTCCACACAACCATGAGAATCCATGCAGGACATGCTTAGTCTTATCAGATGAGCCACCTCGGGTGATGCACTTCCGTGGAGGCCACATAAATACTTGACAAGGGCCACCAGAATTCAGTACAGTTGCAGATAGCTGTACTGTACAGACCCTGTCCGTAGTAGTTGTTGACTAGTTGTTTAATTTAGGCCGACTATCGCACTCATTTTGTTATTGTTTGTCTCATGCGCTCATATTGTCCTCATTATTTTGACCCCCATCCCCCTATGTTCCATCTGAGGAGAGTCAGTTTTCAAGGTCACTCAACAACCTTGACTCTATGACATAATAATAAGTATTTATAATGCGCCTTTCAGGGCTGTTAGCCCTCACAGAGCGCAGGTTGTGTAGCGAGTGTAGAGAAAGTTTACAAGGAAGAGAAGGCAATTTTGAAGAGATGAGTCTTCAGGAGACGTTTAAAAGTAGCAAGGGAGGGAGAGGATCAGACCAGCAGGAAGAGCATTCCAGAGTCTAGGAGCACAAACTGAGAAGGAACGGTCACCCATCGAGCAGAGGACAGAACAAGGAGTGTTAAGGATGGGAGCAAGGAGTTTGACGATTGGAGAGGGCAGATGAGAGATAAAGTGGAGCCTCGAGGTTTAGGGCCTTGTAGGTGATGAGAAGAATTTTATAGTGGGTACGGAAGCGAATAGGTAACCAGTGTAGCTCCTGTAACAGAAGCATCGAAGGAGAGAACCGGGGGCGGCGAATGAGGAGCCGGGCAGCATAGTTTTGAACTAGTTGTAGGGGGTGAAGTGACGAAGAAGGGAGATTCACTAGAAGAGAATTGCAGTAGTCTGAGCGTGAGGTGATGGAAGGCATGAATAGCAATCTCAAAGCTTCATCGATCAAAATGGTGTTGAGAGACCCCACAATCAAGACAACCCCGGATAACCCTATCCCCTGTGCTGGTTGCTGGTCGCGATGAATAATGAATGGATATCGCTCCCCAAGAGGAAAGTAATCCCCAAACCCTGAGCACAGAAGCAGGATGGTAAGCTGCAAATGATAGAGAGCAAAGAGTAGACTGAATAGAGCAGAAATAGGAGAGTAATGAGAATTAGACTGAATATCTAAGCTCAATAAAGGTACGCACCGGTAAGTCGTAGTATGGTACTGCACCTATGGCCTGTGAGTGATAAATCGCATGACCATGAAATTTAATGCATAAAATGGTAATAAAAGGATTAAGTACTTAAATTAATATACTTAACAGCAGTAATAGACAAAAATAATATAATAAAAATTAATGAAATAGTGCACTAGTCAATCCATAACAAATCTAGCTGAATTCCACAATAAGGTTGAAAGGGGCAAGGATGAGGAAAGGATACGTTAGTCAGGTGCTGGGAATAGGATAGGGTAGATCGAAGGGTTGACAATGGTATGGTCACAGGGACACAAGGAGTTGGTAAGGTGCCCTTGAGCTTTACAAGTAGCGAGTATCGTCCTTAGACTGTTCCCACACTGACGGCTCCTCACTGGGGCACTGGTGTCGAGGAAGCGCGGTAGGTTTGAACCAAGGAGTGCAGAACGGAGGCAGCCAAGTAAGGGAGGACATCAAGGCCACACACCAGGCAATGACAGGAGGGGTGATGTATGGACACCTGGATGAAACAAAAGAGTGGATGCACCATGAGTATGGCATCCTTACAGTGCAGCTCAACAAGGCGGTTCATTAAACAAGATTAAAGGGTAAAGCTAATAATGATAACAATAGCAATGCAAACAAAACTGAATTAATATAAGCAAAGGGATGTAAGGAATTATTATCAGAATATAATAATAATAAATATGGACCAAAGATAAATAAGAGATAACGACATTAATATCAAGCACAAAACACATCCGGTTTAATGAAGAATATACCAGGTTTAAAATAAGATTATAAAGGAGAATTAATATGTGCTAAGCTGCTCACCTTGGTCATCTGTGCTCAAAATAGGTATTAATCCAAACGTGCAGGAAAGAAATTGTGTTATAATTTAAGGCACGTTGCAAAAAATGCACATAAAAATATTACTGTGCAAGAGAAGCCATGCTAGAAGAGCTTAATATATAGCTAAAACATCTGAAAGAAAGTGTAGAGTTAAATAACATGATCAGAATAAGTTAGAAGGAACACTCAGAACACTCTCCCGCCCCCCCCAAGATACACCCAACTAAATGGCAATAAAGAAAAGGACAAGAAAACACCTCAAACAGAACGCGCCTCTTCAATGGGATTGAACACATGAAAAGTTGCAGAGGAAACTGAGGGAAGACACAGATATGATGTATGTGCAGTTTAAATGAGAGTTGCTCATCAAAAATAACACCAAGCTTACTGATGGTAAGCGGTACCAACAAGGAGAACTTCAGTTTTATCATGGTTAAGTTTGATAATGTTGGCAGACAGCCATTCGTTTATGAAGGTGTAGGCTGAAAGGAGCTTAGTAATTGATTGAGTGAAGGACACAGGGGATGAGGAAAGGTATATCTGAGTGTCATCATCATAGAGGTGGAAGGACAGACCCAGATCGCGAGGAAGGGAGCCAAGAGGAAGTAAGTACATGCAAAAGAGGAGGGGACCAAGGACTGAGCCCTGAGGCACCTCAAAATGAATGGGCGCAGGCTCGGAGGAGAGGTTATCGAGCATGACTGACTGAGTGCGGGAGGAGAGGTATGAGCAGAACCAAGCAAGTGCAGTGCCCGAGAGACCAAGGAAAGTGTGAAGGCAATCAAGGAGGACAATGTGGTCGATGGTGTCGAAAGCAGAGGAGAGGTCTAAGAGATCTAGAATGGATGTACAACCCCTATCGGCAGCTCTATGTAAACCGTCTGAAACATTAAGAAGAGCAGTTTCAGTAGAGTGCTTCGCTTTGAACCCCGATTGGTACATTTCATCGATATTGCAGTTAAAAATATGGTCATTAAGGCGAGAAAAAACTACTCTCTCGAGGATCTTAGAGAGGAATGGAAGCTGTGAGATATGGCGATAGCTAGATGGTTCAGAGGGGTTAAGGTGTGTTTTTTTAAGGATAGGACGAATTGAGGCATGTTTGAAGGAAGAGGGAACTACCCCTGTGGCAAGAGAAGTGTTAAAGAGTTGAAGAATCAGTGGGAGGACAGCAGGGAGAATTTGATGGAGGAGTTTGGGTGGAAAGATGTCCTTAGGGGATCCATATTTGTTAGAGCGTGAGATCAGGGTAATTACTTCCTCAGAGGATGCCCAAGTGTGGACTTTAAGCAGCAATGGATTATAGTCGGGGAGAACAGCATGGGCTTGTTCAGACGAATGGGGTAGTATGGCACAAAGGTTAATAATTTTTTCAGAGAAAAATTTAGAAAGAGTAGAGGGGTTGATGGGAGGAGAGGTGGAGTAAATGGGGCTAGGCAAGGAAAGATGAAAGATAGTTCGAGGGTCATTCTTGCTTGTGCACGTCAAGGCAGGCGAGTAATGATTGGTGCAGAGAGTTTAAGGTTTGGTCAGGTGAAGCATTAGTATCAATAGGAGGTAGGGCAGAAACATCGTTAAAGAGAGAAGTAGTATCAATTGACGATAGTCGCCGGAAAGGAGTAGGATCTCGGGACGTGCAAGTAGGTAGGTGGTAGGGAATATAGAATTTGAAATTCACCAAGAAGTGGTTGGAAATCATATTAGAAAGGTCAGTTACTGTTAGATTAGATATATGGAGGTTGAGATAACTAAGTTAAGGATATTACCATGTATATGTGTTGGGGATGACACATGTTGTGTAAGAGAGAAGAGGTTGATGATGTCAATTAATTCGTGAAAAGTCTCATTGTGGCTAGGAAGATTGAAGTCACGAAGAATAAAGAGAGAACCAGTAGAGGATAGTTCGGATATATATATAATCTGGTGTCAGGTCCTTTAGGGTCACCCATATTATTATTTGGTCTCATTTCTTTTAGACTTTGTGTCAAATTCTTAAGGTTGTTTTTATATTTTCTAATAAGGGTTCTGGTTTAGAAACTATAGAAAACAACTTCACCCATTTCTCATTTCTTTTGTTTATGTGCGTATTTTGTTTGTTTTTATTTTTTAATTTAAAGTTTATGACTTTGCTTCATGTAAAACCTTACCCCTTTCAGGCCCCAAATTGCCTCCCATATTGAAAGGTATTGTATTTTTGTCCTTTTAAGGCCCCATTTTGTCTGCCATTAGTAAAAGGTACTATTTGATTTTTTGTATTGTGTATTCTCGTTGCTTACTGGGCAACGCAGTCTCGTATAAATCTGGAGTGAAAATTCTGGTTGTGCTTAAAAATTCACGTTGTGTGAAATAATCACGTTGTGTTTTTGCTTTTGTTTTTTTGTCTCTGAATTAGTGTACGTCTGGCAAAATCTACTGGCATTCCTGTTGTACATTTAAATAATTTTTCCCGTTGTTGTGGTGCTTCTCCCCCAAAGTTGGTCAAATGTGTCAGAATGTCTTCACATCATTGAACACCTTCAAGTCGTTTGGGCTCAGTGGTAATGAGCTGCTAGTGTATATTCAAGAGGAGGAAAGGACCAAAAGAGAAAAGAAAGAGAAAAAGGGAAAGAATGTGCTTTCATGGGCTGGAAATTAGTAGGACCAGGGATGAGACGTTGTCCATCAGCTCAAAGTCCGACATCCCACATACTGCATCAGTTAAGCTCCCAGTTTTCAAAGAAGGAAGGTGAGGATTTTGGAGCTTTCCTATTTCAAAAATATTTTTTAAATTAATCATTGGGACATCAAGGCAGATGGAGTGGCTCAATTGTTGCCCTTTTAAACACCCACTCCGAGATATATTCATCTCTCTCCCCTCGAAAGCAACAATTGATTACTGCTGCGTACAACATGACCCCAGACTTTTACCGATCCAAATTTAGGCATGGCCACATTCAGCCAGGCCAAACTTACTGTCAATTTGGATACACTCTCCCACGTCACCTCAACTTTTGGCTCAGTGCATCAAAGGTCCCACATGATTATGATGCCCTTGTTGACTTCCTCCTGAGGGAAGTCAATGCCTGGAATCAGGCCCTTCACAAAGGGCCGGAAATGCCTTACATTCAGAGAGTGCCTATAAGAGGCCGATATTTATTCACCCAGCTATAGTTGCTACCTAAATGAAGGTAAGAAGATAGCACCCTCTTCCCACAAACCGAAGTCAAATTTTGAGTAAATTCATCCTGCCAAATGGAAGCAAGTTTGTAAAGGTAACTGGACCTTCAAAGCTAAAACCACTCATCCGAACATGGAGACGTAAAAACATTCATGTTGAACCCTTCTACGTCATTTTTCCCCAGGAGACCCATCATTTGTTTCTCATCTGGTGTGGAACGCCACTTGAAGACCCACTGCCCCCAGAATCCCAGTTCAGAATAATTCCCCTCACCAAGTCCAACAGATCTGGGCCACATCAACACCACCAGAATGCTCTCCTCCTCCAAGCACCGCCGGCCACCAGGTAAACTTTCTTATTTGATAATACCCATGGGGGCCTTAAATTCGAATTTGGAACGATTAATGGCTGCCATGTATCCACCCTTCTGAGTGATACAGGGCGCACCTGTATAGTAGTATCAGATAAGCTGCTTCCCCCTGTAGCCCTGGACCACAATTAATTTTCTGTTGTGCACAATTACTTGGAGTGTGCCAATCGTTTCCCCATTGTTAAGTGCTTCATTGATTGTGTGTACTTCACTGGCTGGGCACAGGTATAGTAGCAGCTCCTATTAAATTCTGCTCCATCCTTATTGGCCAATACCCACAGGTATCCTCCAACCCTGTGACTCAACACGTTACCTGTTCCCAAAAGGTAAAAGATTAAGAGGCTCTCACATCCCTAGTAACTCCCTGCTCTTCAGAATTCAAGAATGCCATAACTGAAGACTTCGCCAAGAATGAGAAGAGTTGCAACTCGCTCCATTCCCTGTGGGTCAAGGCCCAGGCTAAAGAACAAGAAGCTACTCGAGGATACAAGGTGATCTCCTACCTCTTTACTGTGGGTGCTCCGAATGTGGTAACCCTTGGACTCAAGTATTGTGTGTTCCTCATGCCCATGTTGGTCACATCTTACGCACTGCCCATTATAGCTTATTTTCAGGCCAGGTGCCCATAATTAGATCCTTCACGACTGCAGATCCTACGGCATCTGCCAAAAAATGGCCGCAAAAGGAAGATTTAAGCCCGCACTGCTGCAGAAGGGACCCCTAATTTCAGGGCCATTTTCCTGTGTCATCATCGATCTCTTCGGTCTAATGCATCCCCTTCGAGTGAAGGGCACAGCTATGTCCTTACTTTAGTAGATTTTGCTAACCGATTCCCCGAGGCTGT
Organism: Ceratothoa steindachneri; assembly: GCA_963969495.1. Classification (NCBI taxonomy): domain Eukaryota; kingdom Metazoa; phylum Arthropoda; class Malacostraca; order Isopoda; family Cymothoidae; genus Ceratothoa; species Ceratothoa steindachneri. Next base: position 8,636,470 of record OZ018335.1, on the reverse strand, counting down.
GTTGTCAAAGAAGATCGACAGCATTTCCTGTGCGGAAGCACTTATCTCCATCTTCTCCTGCATGGATTACCTAAAGAGATACTGTCTGATCCCAGCCACCAGTTCACCTCACAGCTGATGGAGTACATTGGCAAACTTCTAATGAATAAACCCCTGTTCCCCCAGCTGGCAACAGTCTGTGTGAAAGGCTAAACAGCTCCCTCAAATCTATTGTCAAGAAATTGTGCGCTAAGCAACCCAGAGAATGGCACCATTTACTGCCAGTAACATTAGAGGGCCCCTTAGCATCCTAAAGGACCTCTTCTCCAACCAAAAGTTATACTAAGATATTCAATCCTCTTACGCTTGCCTCCTAGATTTGAGACAGAGTCTAGAAAAGTGCTCAGTGATCACATACCAGAATCTGGAACTGTGCCAAATCCCAAGAGGGGGTCGGTTTCCACGCCATATCCCTGCTGTTTGAAGTTAGCCGGGCTCTGTCAGGTGCTGCATCTGTCTTCACCGCTCGGTACTGGAGATTGCATACTGTGCCCGGTTCGGAGCGGATTGTGATTTATAGTGACTCACAATGCGCCCTGCATGCTCTCGGGGCATGGGAATCTCTTCATCCCCTGGTTCACAATATCCGTGATGTCACGGCTTTGGTGAGCCTTGCAGATGTCAAAATTATCTTCTCTGGGTTCCTGGACATGTAGGAATCGCGGGAAATCAGCACACGATGAGGGCGTCAAAGAGTCTGTGAGGACTGCGACTAGACCAGCATTTCGCTCTTCCTCACACCGACTCCATGGCGCCTTGGCAAAGAAGATAGGAGACGGCTGAAAGGAACTTAAAGTTACAGGCCATTGTGCCACGATGTGACTGTTACCATGTCCCTCCCCCCATCCCCCTTTCACGCCGCGACAGCTTCAGGTTGTTTTTTTCATCTCCAAATTGGCACACTCTTGGTACGCACTGCCATTTGATGGAGCGCCTTACTGCGATGACTGCGTTGTCCCCCAGACTGTTTGGCACATTCTTGTTGAATGTCCCAGTCTGGGTGATTTGCTACCACTTGTCCCTTGTACTTGGGACTGTTTTCTGCACACTGACTTGCAGACTATACGACTCTTTGGAGGAGGCTGGCCACATTATTTGAATTTTTTTGTAGGTCGCATGTTCCTGTGCTGGGGGGGGAGCGGGCCTACCCCTGATGCTGGACTGCACTTACTACTTGTTGCCTTTTTTCTTTTTCTTGTTTTTTTCTAGTATATGTATTTTTTATTGTTATGTGGTTTGCAAATTACTTGTTTTTAATGTAGCCTAGTAGTAGGTTGTGGTGAGTACAGCGACTTAGGCCCAAGTAGGCAGTCACTAGATGACCTCCTAAAAATCCTTTTTAAATAGACACAGCCAAGTTATGCACATCCGGCCCTGAGGCACTCTCAGGTGGGTGTGCCCAGACTGAGACCAAAGTTTGAAATGCACCGATTGGAGCCTCAATTATGTTGGCACCCCTTATTGAGAGATTACTCAGCATTTTTTTTAATCCTGCAGCTTCAAACATTCTAGTTATTTGCTCCACTGATGGCTTTTTGTTGGCCAAGGGTAACATGATCCATCAGAGGAAAACACTAGTTTGCTTGAGTGGAGGAGAGGTGAAGGTGACCCTTTTCTAAGACATAAGCCTTCTGTTAAATGCATTGCATCCCTCCACCATTAGTGCCCTTCACACTTAATGGTTCATCAATGAGTGTGACTCCGCACTCTACCATGAATACAGGTATCTCATTTTTTAAAAGGTTTGCAAAGAAAGTGGTAAAAATAGATGAATTCAAATATTTGCAAGGTCCATTCATACACTAATTGGGCTAATAATAATGGATAGTAGATGAATCTGGTGGTCATTAACTTATATGTGAATATTTGTGGGTAGCTCTTTTGGTCCATATTCTTTTTGCTACAATGTATGAAATAAAATGTTGCCATTAAGTACTCCTGAGAGAGTTAAATAGAAATGATTTTGTATTTACTTTAGAAATTTGAAGAGATTTTAATGAAAGAAGAAATTAAAGAAGAATCTGTAGAAGATTATATTCCTCTCACTGATGAAGAGGAAGAGGGATTCACTTCCAATGAGAAAGAAACGATAGCAGATTTATCTACCGAAACAGAAGTACAAAATGGCCTTGAAGAAAGGGTAATTTTTCTCATTAATTTTTGGTAATAAATTTATATACAAATCTTAAGTTAGTGAATAATTAATTATTAATGCATGTATACTCTATATGCCGACATGTAGTTTACAGATACTGAAAATGCATGCATTTTAACACAATAAAATACTTCCACCAGCTAAAGTCTGAGATCAGCACCCTCAACAAACTCCACTGACTGGAAAGTGCCGCCTTCATCTTCTTGCATGTGTTCTGTTTCTTATTTTGTGGGGGCGGGGGGGTATTGTTTGTTTGTTTTGGTTTTGTGAGTTTTAAAATATAAAATAGCCTCATATTAGGTTTAAATTTTTAATTGCGGTACCTTATGCTCTTGGTGGCAGTTGCCAGATGGGTACTGTTATATATATATATATATATAAAAAAACACTTGACTGGCCTGGGTTTCCCCCAAGATCTGACATTCTGTTTATTCGTAGGTTTTATCTTAGTTCTACTTGTGTTGGGCATATTGTGAAAATGTTGAACTGCTTCTGTTTTCTGCCCATGGAGGGAGGTAGCCTGTTAGACTTGGTACCTGTAGGAACTGCACGTCCTCCCGGCTTGACTGAAAATTAGGGAAGCCCTGCTGTCACTGGGTTGACCTGAAGACACTGATGGGGCCTGGGAAAGGTGTTGCTGTGCTTTCTCCTCAACCCCACTCAGTACAACTTTAGCTTTTTTATTAATATTATTATTAATAGCATTATTATTGTTTTAATTCCTATTATTATTTAGTATTATTTTTATATTATTATTTATCATCATTTAAATATCTATTATTATTATTATCATCATTATGGCTATCCCCACAACCTTTTCTACCTGCACTTTGTACCAGGAGGAGTGGTCCCCCCTTGATAGAGTTCAGCCTGGTACTAAATCTATTTTAGTACATGGGTAGAGTGTGATGCTTGTATTGCCTCAGCCCTCAGGGGAGTATTAGAAGAGATACTTTTTAGGGAGTGATTAACAAAATAATTTTTTTTTGTTTACTCTACAAGACTACCACTTTTTTCAATTCATATAAAAGTGATCTTCAAAGTCACCATCTTCACCTGGGTATTCAAGACCACATTTTTATGGTCATCTGATCAAGCTTACCAAATTTGGTGATCTTGCCCATCTCTGACTACTAATAATTAAAGCATGACACTAGTGATGGGAGCTCAGAACTGAAAAATTTGGAAACCTAGGTCTTAGTTAGATATTCCCACAAGTTAAAGACTTTCATCTTCCCTGTTTTTGAAGTTTCCCTTCTCTTAGGCTCACTCTCTGTAAAATTATACTGCGGCTATTCAGTCTCTTGCTGTCATGAAGCAAAAAACTGGCACTGCAGCTAGTAGATGTTGTTAGAGATGCATTAATGTTGCAGCGGCCATTTACCTTGGCTGGGTAAAAAAAAGTGGCCATGCAGTGATCACCTCACTGAAAAATGAGAGGATATGTATTGCCCATGCAGTTTCCCTAGGAGAACAGGATGTCTGTACAGAAGTCTACACCATGCCTCTAGTGCTCCACAACCACTTGCACGCCTCCATAAGGGGCACAGTGATTTGCCTTCCTTGCCGCCATGCTGATGGGACTCAGTGCCCCATCTGGTCCCAGCTTAGCCTCTTATCCTTTCTGGCACCCTGTCTCCTTACCCTGCTTCCTCAATTTCACTACAACCTCTCACACAACTTTCTCTGTCGGCCTCTAATTTAATAGGGTAGACACCAACCAGCTTCCTCTCAACCATCCATCCCTGATCCGGGGTGGGGAACAAGCTATGACCCCTCACCAGGATTGGCAAAAAACCCCAATTTTTTTTCAAAAAGCAAATGCTACAACCATTAGAATAACATAGAAAAAGAATAGCTATCTCTATTTTTATATAATTTTAATAATTAATTAGTTTAATAATTATATTATAGTAAGAACAGATCACAAGTCGAGAATTGTTTGTAGCCATGATAGCCATAATCTGTAGAAGGAGAGATGAATTATTATGAGTCAGTATCAGAGAAATAACCTTAATTTGATACATATTTGTTGAAATTATAAACTTAATATAAATTTTGAATAAAATAATAAGTAGCATTCATTTCTTGACAAAAAAAGTAATTTTGAAAAGACCCCCAAAACCCAGGTTTTTTCAAATTTCTCTTGAAAAAGCCAAAAAAAAACAGGAATAAAACCTGGGAGTTTTAGGGCTGATTTTTGGATTTGCCCACCCTGCCCCTCACCCCTGAGCTCTGGTTTGGGGTGACTGCCAGGACCTTCTCCATCTTGGAGAAGGATCTGGCTGAGGCCGGTCCATCCAGCCTGGGGGCTCCTGCTGGCGGAAGGGAGAAGAGGGTTTATTCCCTGCCATCCTCTACTAAAAAGAAAAATACACCAAAAAAGACTCAGGGCTCCTCTCCATCTGCGGGGGCTGTGGAATTGTATGGGTCTGCTGCCACTTCAGTAAGTGACCAAGTCAAGATCGGCACATCCGGCTCCTCTGCGCCCCAGGAGCAGTTTTCCTGACTAAGACCAAAAGTGCTAGCACGCAGAGCAGAACATTGATTACATTGGGGCCCCTCATTCAGAGATTACCCAGCATTTTCGAGCCCGTTGGCTTCAGACACTTCTTAGTTATTCGCTCCACTGATGGCAGCATGTTGGCCAAGGGCAACATGATCCATCAAAGGAGAGCTTTAGCTAGTATGATTGGTAAAGAGTCTAAGGTGACCTGTTTCTCAGATGGGAGCCTTCTGGCGAATGTGCCGAATCCCTCTGAGACGGCCAAGATAAGTGCTCTTCACACTCTTGATGGCACCCCAGTGAGTGTGACACCGCACTCTACCATGAACTTTGTGAAAGGAGTAGTTTATGCGAAGGAACTCGTAGACTAATCTATAGAAGATATCACTCTAGAGCTGACCGACCACGGAGTGGTCAAGGCTAGCGTGTGCTCGCCTTTCGCAAACCGCTGAGAGATGACTACTCCGACCAGTTTCCACCCAATCTCTCTAACCTCTTGCATGTGCAAGTTGATGGAGAAATTAGTAAATGTTAGATTAGCCTTTTTTTTCTGGACAGTGGAGGCTATCTGTCTTATGCACAGTGGTGTGTCTGCAAGTTCCACTCCACGACGGATGCTCTGCTCTGACTGGAAAATGCTGTCTGCTAGTCCTTTGCTTCGTAGACAATACTATACTACAGTGTTTTTCGATCTGGAGAAGGCCAATGATACCACATGGCGATACAGTATCATGGAGACTCTCCACACGATGGGGGCGAGGGGACGCCTTCCAATCTTTATATCTGAATTTTTGCGAGATGGTCGATTTTGCATATGGGTAGGGGAAGCCCTCTCTGGCCCAATGGAGCAGGAAGAGGGCATCCTGCAGGGAAGTGTCCTCATTGTCACCCTTTGCCCTGAGCATCCCCGACATCACCTTGACCACACTCTACGTGGTTGACCTTTCGCCCTCTTTTGGCGTGGTCCTGATGCCAACTCTGGAGCGTCAACCCCAACAGGCATTGAACCGCAACTCTTGCTATGCCGAAGAGGACAGGTTTCCGTTTTCCTTGGCCACAGGTGGTGCACTTCTGCTGCCATCCACGGCTCCACCCTGACCCAGACTTGTTTCTCATTTGGGTAAGGTTGCGTAAGGTTGACTTGATTCACCACACTGGCCTTCGCCTGGCAACCGGTGCCTTCCACACTTTCCCCATTGAGAGTCTATTTAGCAATGCTGGGGAGATTCAACTCTCTCTGCACCATGCACAGTGCATTATTCTCCTATGTGTAAGCCCGGCACTTTCCTCAGTCAGCAACAACTCTCACAGCTTCTACAGCCCCGGGAGTATTGCGTTCGGCCTTTTTGGAGCATACAGCATGTCATGCTGAATCCCTGCCAGTGTATACGGATTGCTCTAAGTTCTAAAAGAGTCAGTTTTCACGCTGAATTCCCCCTGTTTGAAGTCAGTGGGGCTGTGCCAGGCGCTGCATCTGTCCTGATGGCCAATCTGGTTCAATACACCTCTTGGCATGGGAGATAACGTGCCGTGCATGGTTCGGAGACCCAGATTGTGATTTATAGCAACTCATAAAGCGCTCTGAGTGCTCTTCGGTTATTGAATCTCATCATCCTCTTGTTTGCGATATCCCTGATGCCACAGTTTTGGTGAGCCGGGTGGATGTCCAGATTATCTTCTGCTGGGTTCCTTGACATGTAGGAATTGTGGGGAATGATGGCACAAAAGAGTCTGTGATGGCTGGGTGACCCAACCAGCGTTTCACTCTTCCTCACACAGATTACATGGTAGGACTACCGGCAGCTCTATGGGCTGCTTGGCTGGTTGTGGGGAACATAAAGTGCCAGTGCGGCGTGACTGTTCCCATGTACTTACACCCTCAATGCTGCGACGGCTTCAGGTTGCTTTCTGTCATCTCCGAATTGGATACACTCGCAGGACACATCACCATTTGATGGAGTGCTCACCTTCTCCTTAATGTGATGACTGCATTGCCCCCCGGACTGTTCAGCACATCCTAGTTGAATGTCCCAGTCTGGGTGATCTTCACGCATGTTACCTTTCCCAGTACCGGGATGAGCAGGGTCACTACTGCTTGTCCCTTGTACTCGGACCAGGTGTGTGCACACTGACCATATGACATTTTGAGTAGGCCGGCCTCTACTCTATTTAACTGTTTGTTGTGAGTCGCATGTTCCCCGACACCGGAGTGCGCTTCCTCATGCATTTTTGTTTTGTTGTTTTTTTAGCCTTTGTCATTTTAAAATTTTTATTACTTGTTATTTACATAGTTATTTGTTTTTTAATATAGCCTAGTTATAGGCTGTAGTGAGTATGGTGACTTATGCCCAATTAGGCAGTCACCAGATGGGCTCCTAAAAAATAAACAATATTTTTAAAAAAACATACATGCAAAAATCTAGCATCTTGCCATAAAATATCTATAACTTTGCAAGGAATCCCACCTTCCCAGCATCAGCCTCCATCCTGCCAAACCACTTCACACATGATGACACTGAGACCCATTCATTTTTTTGGTCCAAAGCATTTCATATATGCCATCGCCCCACAGGAAACATTTCTCCATCATACATGTGTCTTCCTGGCAACGCTCCCATGTGGTCACTATCCAAACCTATAGGACAAACATATCAAAATCACCACCTGCCTCTATTTCTACCTGGAACCAGAGACAGCCTAATACATTCACAAAATTCACGTCATTAGCACACACACACAAGATCTACTTCAACAGAGTTCTGGAATTTGATGGAGTTTATTGATGCTTGTAGCCTAGGAATGTACCATAGCCATGGAATACGAATAAATAAACAATAATTATAATTAATCGTGCCTCTTCCAACCTTCATGATATAGCTTTCTTTAGTGTTATGTCCCTTTCCTCCCATATCTCAATGCCCAATTATAGAAACCTGGTGAATTGAATGAAGTAGAATTTGAATATGAAGTATGTATGTGAAGATAAGAACATAACAGGAGCTCTCAAAGCTTTTATGAATGATGAGGATTTGTCTAGAATGCTCTAAAATTCAAGTGTACAGTAATGCCAAGATGCCACCATAATTGTGACATTCTTTGTTTACAAATATTAAAATTGATAATGTTAAAAATTAATGACATACTTTATTTTCAGATGCATGTTGAAGTTGGTTTGTCACACTATGAAGCGCCTCCATCTGACAGAAGAGGGAAGCATGAAAAGACATCATTGATTGAGAAACCTTTTAAATGTACTGCCTGCCCCTATGAAGCATCACAGAAGAGTCATCTTCAGCAGCATATGAGAACTCATACTGGTGACAAGCCTTTCAAATGCAATTCCTGCCCGTATAAAGCATCACAGCAAGGTCACCTTCAACAGCATATGCGAACTCATACTGGCGAGAAGCCTTTCAAATGCAAATCCTGCCCCTATCAAGCATCACAAATGGGGAGTCTTCGAACACATGAAAGAACCCACACAGGTGACAAACCTTTCAAATGCCGTTTCTGTCCCTATCAAGCAACTGTAATGGGGACTCTTCGGACGCATGAAAGAACCCACACACGTGAAAAACCTTTCAAATGTAGTTCCTGTCCCTATCAAGCAGCACTAATGGGGACTCTTCGAACACATGAAAGAACTCACATACCTATGAATCAAACAAGTGAACAGCATTTCAAATGCAGTTCTTGCCCTTATAAAGCAACACGAATGGGTAATCTTCGAACACATGAAAGATCCCACACGGGTGAAAGGCCTTTTAAATGCAGTTTCTGTCCTTATCAAGCAGCACTAATAGGGACTCTTCGAACACATGAAAGAACCCATACTGGTGAGAAACCTTTCAAATGCAATTCCTGTCCTTATCAAACGGCGCATCGAGTTGATCTTCAAAGGCATGTTAGAATTCATACAGGTGAGAAGCCATTTAAATGCAGTTCCTGTCCTTATCAAGCAGGACGAATGTCACATCTTCGGTCACATGAAAGGACTCACAGATAACCGCATCAAATTTGATGTTGACAAATGGTTCAAATGCACAATGAATGCAGGCGAGTGTACCTGCAAAACATCAACCTCAATGAAGAAAGGTACATAAGAGTCCTAGAGTAAATCATTGCTGTAAAATATCTTGGAATCAAAGAGAATGAAATTGACCATAAGCAGATGAGAAGTAAATTTTAAAAAATATATGTAGAAGAAACCTGAACCCCCAACAAAATAGCTGCAATTAACTAATTGGCCATACTAGGTATGCACCAGCTTTGGTATTAGAATAACAAACTGGCTTCAAGATAAAATTGACAAAATTGATATTGAGACCAGAAAAATCTTTACTACCAACAATGCAATTGATACACTGTCACCAATGCTTGCCTGTCAAGGCTTTCCCTACCATAAAACAGTCACCCATCCGGCTCCAGCTTAGGCTCTTCTTCCACTAGCCCCTACCTTGTCTGTACCAACTCTTTTTCATCTTGCATTCATCCTTCCAACACTCTTTTTACTCTGTTACTTTCTCTACTATTTCATTGGCACCCTCAACTGCCCGGGTATGATGATAATATGTGATCACCCACCCTACTTGTTAGTGGATCTGCTTATCTCTACTTCTCTCTCTTACATAGCCACCTACTCAGTACTGGATTTAGGCAAATGAAGACCTGTGCTAGTTACTTATGATGCCCCATACTTCAGCTATGGAATAAGTTGGCCCACACAGTCAGTCAGGCATACAGGACATGTACATTGCACCAAAATCAAAGCTATTATATATTACCCAAAGCCCAACCCACATAACACTGTTTTACCCAGGGCACATGATGAAATAATCAACTTGATAGAAAGAAACCATACAGGATAGTCATTACAGTCAACATTATGTAATTAAATCTAAAAATCATGTAACATTTTAACCTTTGAAGATTGATGACAATTTTATTCTTAAACTTTATTTGAAAATAACAATCTTAGATCATACAATGCGGATTGATGAACTTTACTGTTTACACAAAAATCAAATAATCAAATTGTCATGTTTTTGTATTATCCTGTTAAGACCTGTTTACACATTTACAATAGTTTTTTTTAAAGTCAGAACATCATCCTTTGAGTTTTCCTCTGCAAACTCATAAATGACTTCATCAAAATCATTGTCACACTTTATCATTCTCTATACACAACAGACAGCCACTCTTGTGAGATTGTTGAACAAAGGTCATTTTATATTCTTTTCAGCCTAGAAATTGATCACTCTGTAGAACAGGTAGTGACCATCAAACACAGCAACAATCTGAAAATTGCTTCCACATTTGGGAAAGCAGCCTGAATTTTCTCCTGTTTTATTATCTGGTACATGTCTTGGTAGTTGAAACTTTCTTTTTCTGCTTGAGCCTGTATGACATACAAGTGGAAGATCAAGAGTTCATCAACAAGACTAAGATCAACATCCTTTGGATATTCTTGTTCTATATTGTTGGCATCCTTCTGTCTCGGAAGAGAATGGAGATTGCATCATGTGCAGGCCTGGGTATATTGTATGTAAATATTGGGTTGCCCAGTCATCAAGATTGCCCCCTCGGCCTGGCCAGTGTCATCCAAAGGAATGCAGAGCAATACGTTTGGCACCAGGTTGGCTGCCGGAGTCAGTGAGCACAGCACACTGATCCGCCTTTGGAGCTCCAATATTCTTGTTCTAGTCTCTTGACATCATTCCTAGAGAATTTGTTCCCTCGCTTGCAGATCAATTAAAAATGAGAAATTGTTCACAACACTCCTTTACACAATACTCTTCTCTCTAAATTTGATTGAAGAGCATCAATTACAGGGATAAATGAATTTATCCTAAACTTATCTCTTGGAATTTCATCCAAGGCTTCAACGGCACTGTCATCAATGTTTTGTCGTTTTTGTACTCTATGCCTTCTTTAGATATTTCTGTACTCTACATCAGTTAGAGTAGTTTTTGCTTGCTCTTAATTTCATCAAAGTTCTCCTGTATGCTGTAAACAAATCGCTGAAGTGAATAGTATAGGTTTGCAAATGTGGTTAATGAAATCTGTGCACTTTGAAGGGCATTACTTGTTTTGTGAAACTGCTCAAGTAAACCTGCCCATAGATGAAACAATAATTCAAATTCTTCAATTTTCTGCAAAGGATTTTGAACTTGTCATATAGTATCACCTTTTTCAGTGTCATCATCATGGATATGACTGAGTGCTTCATCAATGTGAGCATAACTTTCATTGATGGATGCTGTAACTTTGGCATGGGCCTCCCATCTTGTGTCAGGTAAATTTTGCAGAAGACTGGTGGCAAGAAAAAAGCAATAAAGTTCATTGACTATGTCAAAGAAATTCACTGCATCCAGGCTTGAATCAATTGAAACTTCCAACCAAATTTAGTGAATGTCCAGTGCGGGAATAAATTTTGCCAAAATATTTTTTTCCTAAGTTTTCTGTTGAATGCCATTATACTTTCCATCCATGTTAAGCAGCATTGTCATATGATTGACCCCTGCATTTACTGAAATCAATTTCAAGTTCTTCAAAGCAGTTTAGTATCAATTCAGCCATTCCTCCACCTGTGGATTCTTCAGTTCAATAAAAGTCAAAAATCATTCAACGGGTATTCCATTAAGGGGAGAAACAAACAAACATTTATTGGCACCTACAGGGAACAATAAGAGCTCATACATGGTAGGCTCTATTAAGAATAAGGCTAAATTAGGTGGAACCCCCTCTAATAATTGTAAGCTATTTCAACTTTATTTTCTTTTAAGTATTGATCAAATTTCATCTTCATGATTTCTGTGTTTGGAGCGCTGACTACTTCTTGTGGTAGATTGTTCCAAACTTGAACGATGTGGTTGCTGAAGGCAAATTTTCCCATTGATGTTTTGAATTTCCACTTCTTCATCTTCTTGTTGTGTCCTCGCACTGCTGACACGCCTGTCAAATTAAAAAGATTTTCTGCAGTATCGAGCATATTTATCAATAATTTATGCTTCTATTTGTTCACCCCTTTTCCTTCTATGTTCGGGGGAAAAGAGATTGAGTTTTTTAAGCCTATCATTGTAGCTAAGATGTTTAATTCCCCTTATTATTTTTGTATAGCGACGCTGTACTTGTTCTATTATATTTATATCTCTAATTAATCGTGGAGACCAGAAGGGAGCAGCATAATCTAATATAGGTCTGACTAATGATCTGTATAGTTTTAACATCGTCTCTGAATTACGTGTTGAGATAGATTGCCTGATAAATGATGCAACTCTTGTTGCTTTATTTCTAATTGCAATGCATTGACTGGAGAAATTTAATTTATTATTTATTTTAAATCCTAGATCGACCTGCTCTTTTACTTCTATAATCTCAGTGTCTTGGAGATATTTAAATTTAAGATTATTTTTTCTGAAGTGCAAAACACTGCATTTGGAAGCATTAAGCTTCATACCAGATTCATTGCACCATTTAGTTAACATATTCAGGCAGTTTTGTAAACAGCTTAAGTCTTCCTTATCCTTTATTATCTTCCCAAGTTTAGTATCATCTGCCAATGAATTTACTTGGCAATTCATTCCAGAACTTAAGGTGTTTACGAAAATTATCAAGAGTAGTGGTCCCAAAATGTAACCTTGAGGAACTCCACTAGTTATCGGCAGCCAGTTGGATATCACCCCATTTAAAATTACCCTCTGCTTACGATCTGTCAACCAATTTTTAATTGAAGTTATTGTTTTCTCATGGATATGCATAGCTTTTAGCTTTGAAAGGAGGATATTGAATGAGAGCTTTTCAAAGTCTTTAGAAAAATCTAGATACACCACATCGTAACTAGAACTTGAATCGACAGCTTTTGCTACATGCTCATAAAATGTGATCAGACCTCCCTTTCCTGAAACCATGCTGACTATTTACTAAGAGTTGATTTCTCTCCAGATGACTGCATAATTTTAAATCAATAATTGACTCCATTAGTTTACATATAAGTGAAGTTAAGCTTACTGGCCAATAGTTCTCCTTTTCCTCATATCTACCTTTTTTTTAATATAGGGACAACATTTGCCTCCAGAAAATAATTAAACAAAAGCAAGTAAAGTAAAAATTTCATTTTTAACTTCCTTAATGCTTTGCGTGTACATTTCATCAACCCTGCTAGCTTTATCAAGACTTAATTTATTAAATGCATTCTTCACATCATCCTCCATAACTATTATTTCATTCATTTTTGGAATGTTACTATTTATGTTTTCTAGGCTTTCCTCGTTTAAATTCAGAATATCCTTGTTAAAAACTGAAGCAAAATAATTATTCAAGATATTCACCTTTTTTAGGTCATTTTGAACTACTCCGTCGTTGTTTTTAAGTATCCTGAACCAACTCTTTTTTTTTAGTTCTATATACCTGTAGAATGCTTACAGATTATCACGTGACCTTTACACAATGTATTTTTGTACCTGCATTTAACAGCATTCACTTCTCTTTTTGTCTGTCTGCCTTTGGAGGTCAATAAATTTTGGCCCAAATGACTGGTTGCCTTTTAACCGTTTATAAAGTTACTGTTTCCGTCCTATCAGAGTCTTAGGATATTGGTTAATCCAAGGTTTGTCCTTTGTATATTTTAAACCATTTTTATTAAGAATATATAATCTGAAGACCCTTAATGCGATCAATTACGAGGCTGTGCCTGAAGCAGGTATTTTGTTATTGAATTCTCTATGCCAATCCCATTCTTTTAATTCATCTCTAATTGCTTTGAAGTTTGCTAATTTATATACAGGTACTTTTTGCACTCTCCTCTGATTAATGAAATCATATTTGATGTTAAATACCAATGAGTTGTGATACAAATTTCTAAGTGGTTCCTGAACTTCAAGCCCATCAGTTAAGATTTCCTTGTTACTTAGAACTAAATCAAGTGTCTTGTTTTCTCTTGTAGGGTGTTCGACATATTGATGCAGATAATTAGCTAAAAATGCGTTTAAGATATGGTTTTCCATATCTGTACTCATCGTATACCAATCAATTTCCAGGAGATTGAAATCCCCTACAATGCATACATTTTTGTAATTATTGGTTAAATTATTATCATTAATTAGTGTAAGGTCCTCTTCATATGAACTACTCAGTGTTCTGTATACTAGCCCCATAACTAAAGAAAATGCTTTATTGCTAATTTTTATCCAGATTGACTCACTGTGTTGTTGATGTAGAATCTCTTATTTTATTTCACTTTTTAGCCCTTTCACTGTGGCATGCAATTTTTCCAATATTTCCTTGAGTGTGTCAAAAGGACAGTCGAAAGGGAACATTAATTTTCTGTCCCACCAACATTTTATTTTAATTATTCAAGTATTATCACATCATATTTCCTAAAAAATTATATAATAATAGAAGAAAATAAAAGATTTTTAGTGCATACTATTTTATTTTTAAAAGTTACCAAAAATCAATTGTTTAGCCAAAAAATACATAAATTCACTTGTTTAGTAAAAAAACCTTTTCTTGAAAATTTAACCAAAATAAAAAGAGAGGAATGAGTATAGACATGAAATTACTATTGACTACAATTGCAAACTCTTTTATACTCTTTTCTTCATGTGGTAATCCTAAAAACAGGGCACAATGCAAAGTGGTGGCTCATTCTGACATTTGTCACAGTAATACATTGTTTGCTTCCGCTTGCAAGTGCCTTTTCATTTTTTAGTGCAGGATGAGGGCATAATGCTGCAAACAATGCAGTTAGGCTTTCTCTTGTCATCATACTGTTTAGGAAAGTGCCATTCCACTAGTCCCTTTTGAGTAGATACATTGCCTCCTCTGCCTCTGTTTTTTTTGGTTCCCAGAATACCCTTCGAGAAGTCCATCAATCACTTCTTCTCTAAACTTCCTTTGGGAAATCTTCTTGTTAGGATTTTTAATTGTATAACAAATAAACCCATTGACTAATGCTGCTTCAATGACAAAATGCCAAATAACTTGGTACCATTTCTCGGGCTTCCTCTTGAATGGATATGTAGAAGAAAGTTGAAATTTGTCAACACCACCCATGTACTTATTGTAAGCTATTTGAATGTTTGGTTTTGTGACAATTCTGGGGCCCAATTTTGATGCAATGTTCACTTCTGTTATGCCACAATTTCCAATGGTTAACAACGTTTACAGTTCCAGTGTCTTGCCAAGAGCAAGCAATCATTTTTTTATCTCTTATTAGCCTCATTTTCAGAGAAGTACCTCGTTTAGCCTTGAATGTTTTCATTTCTAATGGTAATTTTTTTCTGTTAGGATGAACATTAACACATGCACCAATAATCTGAACACTCAAGTTGTCAAAGAGCTTAACTCCCGAATAAAAATTATCCATGAAAACAATATGACCCTTGTTTTCAAACCCTTGAACTAATTTTGCAAACATGTCATAAGATAATCCTTTATTTGATTTGGAGTCTCCATCTTTCCAGTATAGATATCAAATTTCAATAAAAATCCAGTTCAAGAATCACATAGTGACCATAGCTTTATGCACATGTTTTGTAGAGCTCTCTGAATATTTCAATTATTTGCTATACTTTGGTGTTTGATAGAAGTTTTTACGCAAAATAGTATTACGTATAGTCTAGTGACATAGTAAACATAAATATTAAGTTATTAGATTGTATATTTGGTTAATATAACGAAGTTGTTTAGTATTGTTGATTTTTCGGCCAGGTTCTTTTGTTTACCTTATTTTGCGCAGGAAAGTACGTAGTAGCTAAATTAAATTAGTGTTTTGAAACCTCGTTTCTAGGTTGACGGTTTAATTAGCGACTGATTTGGACTGTGTTGTGCCTTAAATCTCATTTTGTTCTGTTGATTTATTTTTTAGATTTTTCTACAGTTTTTTTTTCACCACAGAATCAGCGAAAGCTAAGTTGCTCTTTTTTTTCTTTTTTTATTACTACTTAAGTTCTTTCTTTGTTTGAATAAGTGATAGAGTTTGGGTTGGAAAATGAGCATAAGTGTCAGAATGTATGCATTGGTTGTGGTGTATTTGGTAAAGGGTATACATATGTTGTATGTGGGCTGCGTGAATGCATTGTAGATTTAGAGGGGATAAGAATGCAGGATTTAGACAGGATATGTAGGCTGGAGGGGTTAGTTGCTGAGCTCAGGAGGGAACTTAGTGTTAGGCCTAGAGCTGGTAATAGGTTAGGTGGTGAGGTAGGCCAGTTAGATGTTTCAGGTGAAGGTAGAGGGCCGGTGGAGGAGGTAGGATATGATAGTTCTAGGGATAGTGAAGTTAGCCCCCTTAGATTAGTTAGAAATAGGCCTAGTGAGGATGGGGGACAGTGGAGAGTGGTTAGGAAACGGGAAGCTAGGGAGGCTTCTCCTCTTCTTTGTGAGAATAGGGTTGCCTCTGTTGAGGTTGTTAGCCAGGGGGAGAATAGGTGTGTGAGTCAGAGGGACACAGAACCTATTAGCTTGACTAATAGATTCAGTGCCCTAAGAGAGGAAGTAACTGGAAGTGATATGACTGATGGGGGTGGGGGTGGAGGTAGAGTGACTGGTAGTTTGAATGAGAATTGGAGTGGGGATGGAGTTAGGTCTGTGGGGGTTAGGAATAGGAGTCTGACTGAAGTGCTTGTGATGGGTGATTCGCGAGTTAGATATTTAGATAGGAAGTTGAATGCAAGTAGATTGAATGGTTTGAGGGTGTGTTTGCCGGGTGCTGAAGTGAGAGATCTGTCTGATAGGTATGAGGAGCTGGTGTCTGGCTGTGCAAGGGATGCGGTTGTGATTACACATGTAGGAGTGAATGATGTGAAGAAAGTGGGTGCATGTGAGTTATGTGATAGGTACAAGAGGTTGATTGAAAAGGTGAAAGAAAGTAGATTGAAAGGTGTTATGACAGGTGTGCTTCCAAGAATGGATTTTGGGGTAGAATGGATGTCTTGTGCGATTGGGCTGAATGATTATGTGAAGAGGATGTGTGAGATGGAAGGTGTCATGTTTGTGGATGTGTGGGATAGGTTTGTTGGAATGAAAGAAATGTATGCGATGGATGGACTGCATTTGAGTAGGAGGGGGGTAGATGTGTTGTGGGAGGAGTATGATCGTGTTATTAGGTCTTTGCGGGTGGGAAACTAGATACAAATAGTGGTCAGGGAATTATGAGAGGACATTATAGTACTGAAAGTAGAATGGACTTGGTAGAAATAGGTTCCAAGGCGATAGAGGTGAGGTCATTCAGGTTTCAAGAGGTGCTTCAGGGATAGGGGGATTAAATTGTTTCTATACAAATGCTCGTAGTCTTAGAAACAAGAAGGATGAGCTATTTAGTTATATTAGCAATGAGGATATAGATATATTATGTGTTGCTGAATCATGGGTTAATGAAATAGAATTTAGTGACACTATAAGTGAATTCGATTTACAGGGCTATAATATGTACATTAGTCAAAGGACAGGTAGGATTGGTGGAGGAATAATTATCTATATAAAAAACAACATTGTTTCAAGTTTAAATACCACAATAAAGCAGGATGGAGTTGAGTCACTTTGGATAGATATTAGGTTCAGTAAAAATAGAATGGTGCATTTGGGAGCTTTTTACAGACCACCTGGGCAGACTGATGATATGGATGAACTAATGATAAGGGAAATAAGTAAGGGATGTGAAACAGATGCAGTTATTATTGGGGACTTCAACTTAAACTCTGTGGACTGGGAAAATATGATAGGTAGGGATAGAACAAGTGGCAGGTTCATAGAATGCTTTGAGGATAATTTTTTGAGTCAATTTGTTAATGAGCCAACGAGGGGGGACAATATATTAGATTTAGTACTTTCTAACAGTGATCATTTAGTTCAAGAATTGACTGTTGGGGAAGCATTGGGAAATAGTGACCATCAGATAGTTCTTTTAATTTGGGAATTGAGAAGGGTAAAATAACTGAGAATGCTGAAAAAGTTCCAAATTTTCATAAGGGAAATTATGTAAAACTTCGAAGCTTGCTAAATTTGGTAGACTGGGATGTAGAATTCAGAGGTAAAAATGCTTATGGGATGTGGGATACTTTCAAGCATATAATAAATGTAGTCCAAGAACAATGTATCCCAATGAAGGCCATTAGGAACAAAAGTAGGAAACCATTATGGTGGAATCAGGAGATATCTAGAAAAATTTCAGAGAAGAAAAGGGCATATAAAAAATTACAGGTACAAAATAATATTCAAAATTTAAGTGATTATAGAATGGCTAGGAATGAGTTAAATAAGATTATAAAGAAGAACAAAAGGGTGTCAGAAATTAAATTAGTTCAGAATAGCAACAAAGATCCTAGAAAGTTCTTTAATTACTATAAAATTAATAATAAGTCTGGTAGAGTTAAAATAGGGCCTATCAAATATGAAGGAGTTGTGAGAGAAACCTATGAGGAAATAGTTGAGGTACTAAATGGTCATTTTGCATCAGTATTTACAAAGGAGAAACTAAATAGTCTTATGTATAGTACTCGTGGGTCAGGAAAAGAGGTATTTACTACCATTAGTGTGGACTGGAGGACGATAAAAGGACTAATAGGTCAGTTAGATACTACCAAGGCCTCTGGCCCTGATAATATTCATTTTAGGATACTTAAAGAAGGGGTAGAAAGTATCTCAATAGCTCTGGAGTAGTTGTATACTAGGTCACTGGAATATGGAGAAATACCCGATGATTGGAAGAGAGCGAATGTAGTCCACATTTTCAAGAAGGGTAGTAAAGAGGATCCAAATAACTTTAGACCGGTTAGCCTAACTCCTGTAGTCTGTAAAATTCTTGAGAAAATAGTTAAAAAAGGGATTTGCCAACATCTAGAGAGGGAGGGGTTAATCAGCGATGCTCAGCATGGGTTTAGATCAGGTAGATCATGTTTGACTAATTTACTAGACTTTCTGGAGTTTGTAACAGATCAAGTAGATAAGGGAGAGAATGTGGATATGATTTACTTAGATTTTAGTAAAGCATTTGATAAGGTACCACATAGGAGACTAGCTCATAAATTAAAAATGATTGGTAATGTGGGGGTGTTTCACATTGGATAGCTGAGTTGCTGAAAGACAGGAAGCAAAGGGTAGTGCTAAATGGTGTAAAGTCAGAGTGGGATGTTATCAGTGGGGTTCCTCAGGGATCAGTTCTCGGTCCATTATTATTTGTCATCTATATAAACGATCTTGGGGAGGCATTTAATAATAAAGTGTCAATTTTTGTGGATGATACCAAATTAGCAGCTGTAGTTAAAGATATTGATGATAATTTTAAAGTGCAGGGGGATTTAAATAAATTGTTATCCTGGGCACATAAGTGGCAAATGACTTTCAACCTTGATAAGTGCATAGTTATTAACATGGGAAAAGATAATAGAGAATTTAACTATGAAATGGATGGGCATTGGCTGAGCTCAGTAGAGGATGAGAAAGATCTAGGAGTAGTAATAGATAAGTCATTAAGGTTTTCTAAGCAGTGTATTGAAGCAAGAAATAGGGCAAATAGAGTGCTGGGTTTCATTAAGAGAAATATCAGTTACAAAAGTAAGGAGGTTATTCTTAAACTCTATAACTCTTATGTTAGGCCACATCTAGAGTACTGTATACAGGCATGGTCCCCACATTTTAGACATGATATTAACCTTCTCGAGTCAGTTCAACGGAGGGCAACAAAGATTATTCCTTCCCTGAGGCATCTTGAATATATAGATAGACTGAGGGTATTAAATATGTTCTCGTTCGAAAGGAGGTGTGTGAGAGGGAATATGATTGAGCTCTTTAAAATTTTTTCTGGGATAGATAAATTGGATGTTAGCAAGTTTTTTGAATTAGATGATGGAAATCGGACTAGAGGTCACCACTTGAAAATTAAAAAGCAAGGGTGTAGGTTGGATTTAAGAAAATATTTTTTCACCAATAGAGTGGTAGACTTCTGGAACAAATTGTTGTGGAGGGTAGTAGGTAGTCCAAATTTAAATGTATTTAAAAGTAGGTTGGATGAGTTTATGGGGAGGGAAGATTGTGATGGTTCCTAAGTTTTGTATATATTAATATTGTTTGTATATATCTATAGCTGCATGATTTAGTTCTTGACAAGCCTTGATTGGTGATACCCTTGTTTCTGGACGCAATCCTCTGTATGTAGTTTTCCTCGGAGTTTGGGTGCCTTAAGAAAGAGGCCGTTTGACTCGGATGACCTATGATTAGCCCTTGTGGCTTTTGTCATCTGTTATATTATATTGTAGGGGACTTTGATTTTGTCTTCCCCTGGTGATGGTGCTTTTTGTGGGTGGGTTTTGACGGATGCGGATGACCTTTGATATGCCCTTGTGGCTTTTGTCATCTCTGAAATTATGTTATGTTTAAGAAAAGCCTTCCCTTGAACCGTAACATGCATTCATCTACACTTAGCTCTCTGTTGCTACTGTAGCTCATACAATAGACATTTTCTAGTTTCCTCAGTATCGGTCTTATTTTACAAAGTCTGTCTGCACCATCTAAATTTTCATTATC
Source organism: Ceratothoa steindachneri (assembly GCA_963969495.1). Taxonomy (NCBI): domain Eukaryota; kingdom Metazoa; phylum Arthropoda; class Malacostraca; order Isopoda; family Cymothoidae; genus Ceratothoa; species Ceratothoa steindachneri. The sequence continues at coordinate 8,616,245 of OZ018335.1, read as the reverse complement.
AGCAAAATGAAGGATTGACCTAATAAGTTGGTATTGATCTCTTGAAAATATGTGCTGGAAGCCAGGCATTGCAGTAAGCCAATAACTATCTTGAAAGTATAAAGCCAATTCAGGTTTGATCACCAAACCCATTCCTATTTCTCGTACAGTTGTTTCCTTCCATTTTCTGAATCTTGTTGAATTAGACAACTCTCCAGCTTTTGTAAGATTAGTCTGGGCATATTTATTTGTTTCTTTTACGGCTAGTTCAAAAATGGATTCTGGGAAAAATTTGGTGAAACACTGAATAGGTTTCAGATCTTTGAAACCTATAACAAAATGACTGCCTGTAAATTCAGGGATGGAATCTAATGCATGAGAAAATTCAGTATCACCTACCGATTCCCACATAGTCTTATCAGCAACTGTAGACCTTGAAGGAGAATTTGGAATATTGTCTTCATTGCTTGTATCATCACTAAACTCATCATAGTCAAAATTTTTAGTGTCGCTTTCAATCAGTAAAGCTTCAGTTCTTTCTTCTCTGTTGTCTCGCAAATGTGTTTCTTTTCTTTTTAGTTCCATTGCTGGGATAAAAAGTATATATATATATATACATTACTAGTAAGTTATTTTTTAGCAACTTGTTTATAATTTTTGCATACATACAATATAGAATACTGAGAATTGGCGTTGCTTTCCGTAAATTACAGAAATGAAAATAATTATATTTTTCAGTTCCAAGGGCTGATAAAACTAATAATAATAAAAATAAAAACAATAACTAATACAACAAGTAACAGAAAGAGATCAAGCAGCAACTTAGCTCCATCGGCAGCTCTTCAAGCACTGTCAGAATTTGAATTGATATTTAATACAAATACTGTAATAACTCATAATTGAAACTTCATATGCCTGGCAAAGTTTTTCTACAGAGTGAGGGAGGGAAGTCGAATGTCGCAGTAAAAGGAAATATTTTTTTGACCATGTGGACTAAAGTTGAATATCACAATGACCAACAATGGAGGTATCATGCGCAAAGTCAAATGTCGCAGTGAAAGGGTTAAGTAAAACCAGACACCACCTCCTTCTCTTACAGGTCTATCCTTGTTTATTAGTGTGTAACTCAGAATTTGAAATGACGATAGAGAGTCCCAGTTTGCTGTATGTAACCATGTTTCAGTAATGGCTAGAATTTAGTAATGATATTTACTACTAATTAAGTTTAGTTCATTAAATTTATTTTGTGTGCTCCAAGCATTGCAATAGTACACCTTAATATACGTGGGGGGTTTTGCTACATTTCTTTTGTCTTCGCCATTTTCCATTCTGTTTACATTATCTACTTTTCTATTGTTATTATTAGTTACACTACTATGTGGGGAGCTGTTATTATCATGAGCTTTTTTATTCCAGTTTGTGCGGCCATGAATTAAGAATTTTTTCCTCAAACTGCGGCATTGCAAAAATTTGAGGGAGGGTTTATAACACATTTATCTAAAAGTATACCCAGTCATGCCATCCTTATACCATTGAGATGAACACCATCCCTTCCATAGAGATCTCTTTGATTTATTAAACTATCCCATACGTTAATAAATATATTTAATGATAAACATAAGTTGTGTGTAAATTTTTTTTTACTTTCACTGCTTGATCTGTTTCGTAGTCCATCCATCATATTCTAGGCACTATCCCAACATGGACTACTGACATACGCTTATCTATTATATTTTGTAGTAGCAATTTGTACTTACTAAAGATTTTAGATGGCTTCTGCACTCCTATATCGTTTCAGCATGAACGGCTGCTGCAATATCGCCTATGTCACCTCCCAGAATGAAAGTCCATCTTTTCTTACAATGTCTTATAGCACAGAACTCTTCATCCAAGTGTCTTGCAAATGAGTCTCCATATAATGCGATTTGGGGCTCATCATCGTCAGCTTCCTCTGCCAAAGCAGCAAATTAGTTGTTTAGAGGGACGGTGGAGCCGGAGATCCAATTTATAACATTGCGAGCCCTTCTGTATCTCTTTGGGGGTCTAAACCCATTGTCTAGGTTGTTGGAGGGCAGGGGTGGTGGAATTTTGTCCTCTTTTACTATAGTCGTAATATCTGGATTTGGAGTGGGCTTGTAAGAGTTTGTTTACGATTTCTTTAAGATCTTGAAATTCCTTGCATAATTCCTTTATTTCAGTGTCAGCTATGATGTTTGAACAGCACACAATACAAATGGCGTCTTTAGGATTTTTAATATGGAAAAGAGATAATGGCAAATCTCTTTTGCACTTGTTGCACTAGAGAGGCATATTCGGGATATGAGTAAACTCGGGTAGTAAGGGGCGGGGTCACTTTTAAATCTTGATTTAATGACTTAAATTGGCAGCTCTGTAAGACACATCCGTCTCCGATGATTGCAGCCTCAAACACATCTAACAATTACAGTGAATTGATCAACATTGGAAATATTTTTCTATTTCTTTGAACACTCTCCTTAGGTTTCGTTGTCCTCCAATGATGAGTACGTCATCCAAATACATATGGGCTGCACATTTGTATTTGTTGGCAAAGTTATTCATAAGGGCGCACAGGGCGCTTTGCATAAGGAAGGGACTTCCTGAAAACCCCATGGGAGGCAGGTAAATCTGAATGTCTCACTATTCACATATACACCAAACCAATGTCTTGCCTTTTGGAGTAATTTCAAATGATAGAAGCCATCCTTGAGGTCGAGTTTAATCGCTTTTGCTTCTCGAGGGAGTTTAAACGGAGGAAACTTATAATATTCTTCTGAGAGGGCCTTCATGTCGTATACCAGACATACCGATCCATTGGGTGTAGGCACCTCAAAAAGTTTGTGGCATCTTGATACGTCGTTCGACTTTTCCATTACTCCATTATCTACCAATTGGGTAATCATGGGAGTCATGTATGCTGCTGTTGTCTTCTTATGAACACCTTTTGAAGTGAACAGATGATGTTGTTGACCGGGGGGCAATTAATGAAAGAACCAGGCTTAATGTCTAGGCGGGCTTGTGGGTCGATGACCGCCCTGTGGCAGTCTTCTAAAGGGTCTATGCCTGGGCTGACGCCTTCCCAGTCGTTGTCTTCATTTCCGTTGTTGTTGCCATCTCCTTGGTCCTGGTTGCCATTGTCGTTCCAGTTCTCATTGTTATTGTTATTATTATTGTTACTACGCTGTCTGCCTCTGATATCTGGCGGGGCGCTCATAAGGTCCATTAACACATCCCCGTGGTCGGATGCCTCACTGACACTGTCAAGGGAAGGTGAAGGTGGGATTAATGATGGTAGGCACCACCATACCCAGAAGGGGTATGTGCGTGATCATATGAAAGTCTCTAGGGGAGATAACGACACTGTGACCGGGGGGGGGGGAAGTAAAGGATCACTGATACGCACTATCACTGGTTCATGAGGGGGGGGGGCATTGACACAGGGGACGGGGTTGATGTGAATGGCTCCCAACTCCGCTGCATTCTTAAAGAACACCCGGAGTTCCATTGGGTCTTGTGGTACATCCATGTCAACTTGCTGTACATCCTGGGTTACTTGCTGTATATCCTGGTTTACTTGATGTATATCCAAAGGGGCAGGGGAAGGGTTTCTGAGGGGTGTGGATGCATGTGGTTCCCGGATTGGACTGCTGAAGAGATGTTCCCGGTCCACATCCTCGGTAACCATATGGAATGACGCATCCGGATCTGAAGAAGATATCTCATTGTCGCTGGAGTCGAGGGTTTCTGAGAAGTCGGGCCAGAAACGGTCTATGGACCTCGAGGAAAGAGATCTTTATTCTTCCGAGGTATCAGACCTTGTCTGGTCCATCAAGCTCATTCTTCTTCCGGCGAGGTTGACCCACATGCGCCATCTCCGGTCCAATGAGTTACCAACGCCGTTGAGGAACCTGCATGCACCCACGATTCCCTACGCGTGCTGTTCCTCGGCCTCTCGAGCCCATTGGGGCAGGTTGTCTCAACTGTCCATAGTTGCACTGTTGTTGATTGATGACTGTCGTGTTGCTTCTGGGTCCATGTAGGGCGGCTTTTCTTAGCTGGATATTTTAGTCTACCGCCGCCTGCTCCCTGGCGTTGAGTAATGCCACTCCCCAACCTTGATTAATTACATTGTGGAAGAGCCTCAATCTGGTGTGTAAGCGGATGTACTCTTGTCTATTCAGTCTTGAGCGGAATCTGTATAGTGTTACAAGGGTGTTGATTTCTTTGATGTCACAGGTCTTCAAAGAGGATGAATGAAGATTATCCTTTAGGAAGGCTACAACACTTTCCCACCTGACCGAGTTGATTCGATCCAAGTCTTGTATGGTGGGTCTGTCCAGGGAAAGGATTAATGCAGGCGGTGGCAGTAGATTTCCAATTCTACTGGGTAATGGACGGTCTTCAAGAAGACCTAGGAGTAGTGTCCCCGTTAATGGGGAAGGCTTGTGGGTTTGTTGCCACTTTGTAAGGCAGGGACCGCGCTCTCTTCCAAGGCAAGTTCTCTTGCCTGGTCTTCCAGCTTTCCTGGCTCACTTGTAAGCATCTGACCATTGTTTCTTGTTAAGTAGGTCAGCATAATGTCCATATGACTTTTTGAATTTCCATGAGTCTTAATAATTCTAGGATGAGACCAGTTATCAAATCCTGAAGAACCTAGAGCTGTAGTTGAAGAAACATTCTTAGAGAATTTTATGAAAAGTTTGCACACAAAACTAGCTTTTTCCTTTTGTTGGAGAATACACTAGCCATTCCCAAGGGCAGGTTTCTCTATTTATTTTAGGGGAGAAGATTAAACTTCTTGAGCATGAACGAGTGTGGTTTGTGTAGGTTCATTTTAAAGTTGTGAAAGCTCCATCCCAGTGTTTACATTCCGAAGGGCCTTTCTCAATCCAGTATGAAATTTCTTCATTGCTCAATGTGGTCCATTACCCCATATCATTCTTGAAATGAAGTCAGTAGAAGTCAAACACACACTTTTGTACATTTAGTGAGGGAAACTGAGGCTTCTGGGCTTGTAGATCTACTGGTACTTCGAGTTACTGAAAAATATTCGTGGGTGCCACTGATACTCGTTAATGATAAAGGTTCTTCAGTACTACTGGTACTTGGAGTTACTAAAAAAAAAAATTCCTGGGGCACAGTGATACTAGGCATTACTAACAAATGTTCCTGGGGGCAAAGTAACACATTTGAATATTCTGTATCTGCATTTGACCTTGTTTGTTCCAGATATGCAAATCCAAAGTGATGTGATTGGCTTTAAACATTTGACTATATCTTTATTGTTCTTTTATGATGTTTTCTTTTACTTGCACGACTTTCGTATTGTCTACTCATTGTTAGGATTAAAAATATAAGATTAATATTTCTTTTGAAAAAAAACAACTATATATTACATTAAAAAATTAAATAGCTGTAGCAGTAATATCATTTGTTTGGATTCTATCTTGTAAACAAAAAAAAGAGATTAGCAATATAATATAAAAAATTAATTAATTCATTAAATCCATTATCTGCCTTATTATTAGTTTGTGCTTAGGCCTATAGGGCCTAAGTATATAATATGCTTCGGCCAATCAATGGCAGATTCAGGATAAAAATTTGGGGGTGGGTGGAACTAACTTGAATTGCTCTCTCTGAGTAGTCTGAGAAAAGGACATTGATCGTTAATAATGGTTATCTTAGCATTGATAATAAATAACAGTAACTCACACTGGAGTGAGCACTAGCTCTCTCAAATCCCCCCCCCCCCTAATTTCCACATATCAGAAAATTATCAATTTTGGTTTTAGTCTTGAGGCATCAGCTAAGGTATAATGCTAATATAAGGTACATTTGATTGCAACAGTTTAAAAAGTTGCTTTATATATATATATATATATATATATATATATATATTTTATATATTTTCATATAACTCTTTCTGAATGACAGGATACAAGTATGGCCTTAAAGGAGAAATATAAACATAAATTGGTCTGAAAGGGTTAATAACAACATCCAACACACATTAATAACACAGTATTTCACATGAACATCATTTGTGTTGTGAACTCCAAGCAGCACCAGACCCCAGAAAACCCCACACAGATGGTACTCAACACAAACTCTACAGATCAATTTCACTTTTATATCAGTTTTAAGAAAAACATTTGACTGCATACAAGTCAAAAGCATTATATTATATACCATAGGAAGGTCGTCATCACTCTTGGTCAAATTCACCACATAAACATGAATCCATCTTTTTTTTTCTCCCCAATAACCAGAGACCCCTAATAATTTGGTTTCTATGCCATGAACCACTGTCATGACTATACTTTGTGGCACACTCCCATAGGCTATCAACTCTCTCATTATGTCTGGAATCACTCCAAAACCGAATCCTTTCAAAGCAAAAATCCATAGTAAAAACAATTAGGGGGGAAGAAGAAGGGGCCCCATCTTCCTACCAAAAAAATGGGCCTGGGGACCACTGGCCAATTGGACCCTGTGCTTAAGCATATAGGTAAATCTGGCACTGCGCCTACCTACTTGCAAACTTGCTCTTCTATCCAGCGAGGATCTGGCTAGCAGCTTGGTGCATGTCATTCTCTTACCACAATTTAGCCAAGTGGCAGTGTATACCATGAGGTCCCTACCTGATGCAAAGGCTGAAAGCCTGCTAGCTGAGGGAAGTATTAGGCATGAGGTGTGCTGGGCCATCGACTGCTCACTGCTTCCAGTACACAAGATGATTATGCCAGCAACATCCTTTATGGTCAAAACTCAAAGACAATTTCTTCCTCAATGGTAAGCCTGGTTGAAAAGGCCCATCTTAGCTCATGCATATAGGCTGAGTATGTGTAAATTATCACATGGTGGAATTTTCTTTTCCATTGGGGACTTTTAACCGCCCAAGTCATTGGGAGGTAATATTATCTACTTTCCATGCAACCTTTTTATACAGTCATATTGGTGGTAAGTGTACAAAATAGTGAGTGACTGCAGATGCATGGAGATACGACTCCAAGTGCGGCCTCACCCTCCCTAGGTGGAAGGGCTACCCCTTTGCCATCTTTGGAGCCACCCTCGGGCAGCTCTCCCTCAGAAAAAGACATACTCCTCCACATCATAAGAGCAGGGGGGGCCATCAAGAGAACCAGAAAAAAGTGCAAATTTTTTCCGCAATGACATTTTATTCCCTTTTTTTGTTCTGAATGGCAGTATGGAGGAAGGATGCTTGTGCGCAATGCCATCTCTCTGGCTTTCCTTGTGACCAGGAAGACTTCCAGCCTTCTCTAGAAGCTTAGAGAAAGTCGGAACTCTGCTGTTTCACCAGTTAACATTCTCCATTCTAGTTCCTGTTAAATCAACTTCCACCTTGGCACAATTCCTCTCCAAGTTTGGGATACACCAGACTCCTCCCCCCCACCCATTTGGTGAGGAGGAATAAAACAGCCTTTTGAGCTGTGTAACAACAGAGCCACTTTATGCACACTACAAAGACAAGAAGGAAGGAAAAGCCTGATTTAATTGATAACTTGCATCTTTCTTCAAATCTAATGCAACAGTCACTACTCCTGCTACACATTCCTCACAGAGGCACGCCACCCATCGAAGCCTATTCCATATGATTGCATTTTCACAAAGTCTAAAGTGAAGTGATATTATTCAGTGCAATTATAGTAAATTTTCATTCATTATCATTTGTGAATAATTCTATCTTTTATGTGTTAACATTTCCTCTGTATGTTCAATTAATACTGTTTAATTAATTATTTACTGTGTAGTATGTCAATAAAACACTAAATCAAATATTTCCTTGCAATCCTCCCTAGTAAAAAGTATACCTTCAACATCCACCAAATTATTCTGAGCAGACTGTTCTTGTTGGTTTTGGTTGTCCCAAATTGAAATAGAGAGAATGAGCCACTTCATCTTATAATTTGAAACCATATACAAAACGCCATGATAGAATAACCAATTATCTCCACCCACTGGGTGCAGGAAACCCTTGATATAACGAACCTCAATATAGCGAATTTCGGATATAACAAACCAAATTTCCTGGCCGAACTCCATGCTGCGACTCACTGGCTCACAGCTCAGTCAGCTGTGAACATCGCGCAGGAGAGGTTCTGGCGTCCTCTTCCTCTTCCTCCTCCTCCTTCCTCTCCTCATGAGTGCTACATACTATTACATAGAACGAACGAACTTGGTTCATTATTTCCATCACTTTTAATGAACGATCCCCTGCCCCATATAGTTTGTTATATTGAGGGTTTACTGTAATTCATAATCCTCTTGGTTAAGAATTCAAATCCAAATGCTGCAACAACTGGCCAAATGGCATCCTACTGCGTGCTTCCCCACTGTAGGCCTGAATGCAAATTATGAAAGCCCCTCACTAGGTTGACTTGAACTCTGATGTGGCCTATGAAAGTTGGTGTGCTTTCTTACCTTTTATTATATTGGCATGATTGTTGTTATCATTCCTATTATTATTTATTATGTATTATAATTATTGTGTATTAATATTACTGGGTATTAGTATAAGTTATTAGCATTATTTATTTTTATTATTACAACAATCGCCTCTGAAAACAATTAATGGGTTTTTTCTTTTTTTATCTAAATAAAAAAGATACAAACTCAATATTTGTGGTCTTCTTTCTAATAAAGAGCTTATCTGCATGAGTTAAAGAAATAAATTATAATATATAAGGGTGTGTAAGAATGTTGTATACAAAAGTTATTTCAGAAAAATAGTAAAAGAATATAATTAACTACTCTTCCAAGAAAAATCAGTTTCACCAACAAAAACACTTTCTTGTCCACAATTTATCAAAATACGATTTCACTTATTGACAAATTCCTTAATTTTTTATCATAATAATATCCACCTTTACTGTCAAAAATCATTTTTATATCTCCAATTGTCTATGTCTGTAAATAGATAGAAAATTGATTAGATTATATATTTCAATATATACATTTTAATTAAAATCAACTTATCTTTCCTTCAACTATCAATTTGCTTCTCTCCACCATCTCTTTCTTTCATCCCTTCTCTCACCTATAATAAAACTTCCATTAGTCGTCCCCAACAATCTTCATAGATTCTTATCAATCTTAGTCTTCTCTTTGCACATATTTTATTAATCTACCTTCTACACCTCCCTTCTTTGTCAAGCAATCCGTTATTTATTGTTGACTTTTGATCCACATCACCACTTCTACTTTTCTCTCTTTTATCATTTCCCTCATCGCTGTCATTTCTATTTGTAATCTTCTACTTTTAACCACCATTGTTGATTTTACTGCCCTTTCAAGTGTTTGACTATCCATTACTATTGTTACTTTTAATTCCCTTCCTATTATCTCTCATCAACCCATTCAAATATATAGACATCTCTGCTCCTTCTCACAATGCTGATGCTTCTGCTTCAAGTGTTGATTTTGTGACTCTCTTTGCTTTCTGGGATTTCCAAAAAAATGGTGGCTAGTCTTACTTCTTTATCTTTTGAGCTTACTATATACCTTATTTGAGATCTTCCTTCCTCTAAATTACTCAACACTGCATCAGCAAAGACTTCCCATTCAGCTTCATCTTCTCTTACCTTTTCTATCTTTACTTTAATTTCTCTTTTCTTTGCTTTTTCTATTGTCCTATTGATTTCCAACAAGCAGTCATTTATTTCCTCTATGAAATGCTCTACCTAACATACTCACTTCAAAGGCCAAATCTGGCCTGGTGTGTTGACTCATCCCATTTAATTGTCCCACTTTGGGTCTAAATAAATTAAGTTCTCCCTCATCCATCTCTTCTTTACATTTGATGCTCCCACATTCTATCTTCTCCAACTTTCATAAGTTTTTGTTTCTATTATTGTTCTTGTTTAAGTATGGCTGACTGTTTGGATGTAGAGAGTATGCCTTTTGAAAGTAGTGTGTATGTAGTGTGTGATATCTGTGATGTAGAGAGGAGAGTGAATGTGTCTGAGTGCTGTGTATGTTCTTTGACGGAGGAGGTGAGTCAATTATGTGCAGAATGATTGAGACTGAACAATTTAGTGTCTGAAGTGAGAAGAGATGCCAGTGTGCGTTCGAAGAGTCAGATTGAGACCAAGAGGGAGAAGTTAGGCCTAGAACAGGGACTGGAGAGAAAGCAGTAAGTGAAGTAAGTGATAATGAGTGGTGGGTGAAAGTGAACAGAATAGATAAGTTAGGACAGGTTAGATGTGTGAATGAGAGGGACATGGAACCTGTTAGGCTAACTAACAGATTTGATGCCCTGAGAGAGGAAGAATTTGAAAGAGATTTGTCTGGTGTGGCTGTGCCTGAAAGTAGAATAGAAAGTCAAGTGAGAGAGAGCAGGAGGGAGGGTAATAATAGGCCTAAAGAGAATAGGAGAATGACTGAGGTGATTGTGATGGGTGACTTTCAGATTAGGTATTTAGATAGGAAGTTGAGGGAAAGTAAATGGAAGGGAGTGAGTTTGTCTGCCAGGTGCTGGTGTAAATGATGTTTGAGAGGTATGATAGGTTGGTGTCTGGTGTGAGAGGAAAGCAGTTGTGATCACACATGTCGGAGTAAATGATGTAAAGAAGGTGGGTACTTTGAGTTACGACAGCAGTATAAAAGGCTGATTGAAAGGATGTGTGAAAGTAGAGTAAAAGGTGTTGTTTCAAGTGTGCTTCCGAGAATGGATGTGGGGATGGAATGGTTGTCTCGTGCAATGGGGTTGAATGAATATGTGAAAGGTTTGTGCGAGGGAAATACAAGAGTACAGGGTCGGGGAAGGAGAGAAAAGAGATGGAGGAGATAGGCCCTCAGGTGCTTCAGGGATAGTTGGGCTGAGTTGTCTTTACACAAATGCTCGTAGTCTTAGAAATAAGAGGGATGAATTATTTAGTTTTATCATTCATGAAGATATCGATATAATATGTATTGTTGAATCAGGGTTAATGAAAATATATTTAATGATAATGTGAGTGAATTTGAACTAGAGGGTTACACTATGTACATTAGTCAAAGGAGAGATAGGACTGGTGGTGGGTTAATTATTTATATCAGAAATAGCATTTCTTCAAATCTAAATAACTATAAAGCAAAGAGAAGGTGAATCATTATGGATAGATATTAGGGTTGGTAAAAATAGGAAAATACACTTGGGAGTTTTTTATAGACCTCCAGGACATAGTGATTGTATCAATGAGTTAATGATTAGGGAAATAAGTAAAGGAGGCAAAGAAGATAGTTATTCTTGGTGACTTTAATTTAACTTCTGTGGACTGGGAAAATATGATAGGAAGAGATGGAGCAAGTTGTAAGTTTATGGAGTGTTTTGAGGATGACTTTTTGACCCAATTTGTTAATAAGCCAACAAGGGGTGCCAATATATTAGATCTAATTCTTTCAAATGATGATCACTTGGTTCAAGGATTGAGTGTAGGGAAATAGTTAAGGGTAGAACAACGACAAACTCCAGAAAAATTCCACATTTTTATTGGGGAGATAACGATAAATTATGCAACATGCTAAATCAGATTAGGTGGGATATAGAATTCCCTTGAAAGAATACTTATGAGATGTGAGATATTTTTAAGACTATATTAAACATGGTTCAGGAACAGTGTATTCCAATGAAGTCTATTAGTAGGAAGAAATGTAGGAAACTATTATGGTGGAATCAAGAGATAGCTAATAAAGTTTCAGAGAAAAAAAAGGGCATATCAGAGATTAAAAAGTGAGAGTAGTTTAGATAATTTAAACCATTATAGGTCAACCAGAAATGAACTAAATAAGATTATTAAGAAGACCAAAAGGACAGCAGAAATTAATTTGGCTAAAAATAATAATAAAGATAAAAAAAATCCTTTAGCTATTATATAATCAATCTAACAGTAATAAAATAGGGCTTATTAAATAGGGGTTTTGAAAGAATCTGATTAGGAAATAGTAGAGGTCCTTAATGATCATTTTGCTTCAGTATTCACAGAAGAGAAACAAGTAAGATTAATTGATGATAATTCTAGGTCAAGGAAAGTAGTGATAAATTCTATTAATGTAGACAGAGAAGAAATTACAGGGCTTATAATGCAGTTAAATACTAGTAATGCATCTGGCCCTGACAACATTCATTCCAGGATACTCAAAGAAGGTGTAGAAAGTATTGTGGCAGCTCTTGAGAAGATATTTATTAGATCACTAGAGTCTGGAGAAATACCAAATGATTGGAAATTGGCAAATGTAGTGCCAATTTTTAAAAAGGGAAGCAAAGAGGACCCAAATAACTTTAGACCCGTAAGCTTAACTTCTATAGTCTGTAAAATTCTTGAGAAGATAGTTAAGAAGGGAATTTCTGATCATCTAGAGAGTAGCAGGTTAATTAATGATGCTCAGCATTGTTTTAGAAAAGGTAGATCGTGTTTAACTAATTTACTGGATTTTATGGATTATGTAACTAAAGAATTAGATAGGGGAGAGAAAGTTGATGTGATCTACTTAGATTTCAGCAAAGCTTTTGATAAGGTTCCACATAGAAGACTAGTTTATAAATTAAAGCTGCATGGGATATGTAGGAAAGTTTTAAATTGGATACCTGAATGCCTGAAAGATAGGAAACAGAGAGTTGTACTGAATAGAGTAAGGTCAGAGTGGAGGAATGTTATTAGTGGCATACCTCAGGGATCAGTTTTAGGCCCTTTATTATTTATAATCTATGTAAATGATCTTGGGCAAGGTGTAAATAGCAAAGTGTCAATTTTTGCTAATGACACTAAATTGGCAGCTGTAGTCAAAGAGGTTGAGGGTAGCTTTAAAGTGCAGGGTGACTTAAATAAGTTGTTAGCTTGGGCTCAGAAGTGGCAGATGACTTTTAACCCTAATAAATGCAAAGTTATTAACATGGGGAGAGATAATAGGGAATTTAGCTATGAGATGGATGGGTATTGGCTTAATTCAGTTGAAGATGAGAAGGACTTAGGAGTAGTAGTAGATAGGTCACTGAAGTTTTCAAAGCAGTGTATTGAGGCCAAAAATAGAGCAAATAGGGTGCTAGGTTACATTAAAACGAATGTTAGCTACAAGAGTAAGGAGGTTATCCTTAAACTATATAACTCTTATGTCAGGCCACATTTAGAGTACTGTATACAAGCATGGTCACTACATTTTAGACATGACATCAACATGCTAGAGTCAGTACAAAGGAGGGCAACAAAAATAATACCTTCCCTGAAGCACCTTGAATATGAAGATAGACTGAGGGTATTAAATATGTTCTCATTTGAAAGGTGTGTGAGGGGAGATATGATTGAGCTTTTTAAAATCTTTTCTGGGATGGATAAATTGGATTTCAGAAAGTTATTTGAGTTAGAAGGTAGTATTAGGACTAGAGGTCACCACTTAAAGATTAAAAAACAGAGGTGCAGACTGGATGTTAGAAAATATTTTTCACTAACAGAGTGGTGGATTATTGGAATAGTTTGCCACCTGAGACTGTAGACAGCCCAAACTTGAATGTTTTCAAGCGCAGATTGGATGATTATATGGGGATGGAGGGTTAACTTCTTACTTTTTGGTATGGGGGTATGTTTCTTGACTCATTCTTGTGGATGCAGTTTCTTTTTATTGTATATTTTGGGGGACTTTGATTTTGTTTGTGACAGACTCCTATGGGAGCTTTAAATTATATATTGTAGTTGCATGGTCTGACATAATCCTCTGGATTGTTTAAATTGTATATTGTAGATGCATGATCTGACAAAATCCTATGGATGCCTTATCTGGGTGGGATTTGATGGATACAGATGACCTTTGATAGGCTCTTGTGGCTTTTGTCATCCGTGAAATTATTTTATATGTAGCGCTCGGTAGCCACCCTATACCAGGGTTATGGTATGGGCAGGTGGAGCTCATAGTCTTGTGTGACAATCCACCTAGGAGAGGGACAACTCCGAACTCAAACCCGGGCAGGTGGAGCTCGAAGTCTTGGTTGACAATCCGCCTAGGAGAGGGATAACTCTGAATCCAAACCCTCCACTGTCTTGTGGATAGACACTTCAGTCAAAGGCTAAGGGACCTCCCTGACAGAAAGGTGTTCTCATGCATTGGATTGTGCCATAGCCTCTGTACCATGGTCTTCCACTCTCTTGTGTTTGAGATCCCTGCCTAAGGGTACATTTAGGCATACTTTCCTATTTTTCATTCCTCCTCTTGTTTTACTCAAATGGTGTGTAGGGCAGGCTTAATAGATGAGCAAAGAGGCTCTGATGGCTTTTCAAGAGGTTGCCTTGGTCTATTCTTTTCTTTTCTCTTTTCTTTATTCTTTTTCATTCCAAAGTCATCATTACTGTCCTCCCTCAGTTGTTGTGGCGTCCTGAAGGGAATTTTGCCTTGCATGATGTGTCGGCTCCATCATGTTGACCAGTTTTTTTCCGACATATAATATTCAGTTAATGAAAGTTTTGCTATTGAATAATTTTGTACAAATTGTTGTTGTTGTTGTTGTACAAATTGTTATTTTTGTTGAAGATCTTGTTGCTAATATTATTTTTTTAATATCGATTTTAATTTTATCAGGAGATATTGAGCTCAACCCTGGACCTGGTCATCCTCGTCAGATAAAATGTCGTCTACTCTATATTAATATTAGGGGCCTACATGCCAATATTAAAGACTTGACTGCTTCATCCAAGTCTCATGACATTTTACTCTGTTCAGAGACCCTGGTTTCAAATATGAGGCATGTCTCTGAACTACTTATACCAGGCTTCAAAAAACCAATTTTACTTAGGCGTGATGCCATTCCTAGGGCTAGAGGAATGGCAGTTTACATCAGGAATGGTTACTCTGCTTCAAAGACCTCCTATGCTTGTTCTTGCCATGAGATGCAAGTTATGAAAGTATGTGGTAAGCAAAATAATTTTTATCTTTTTTCTGTCTATCGCAATCCAGACTTAGATGATACTATTTTTGATTGTCTGCTCCTTGCCATGGCCAAGGTACAGGAAAATGACCGGAAAGCCTGCTTTGTATTTATGGGAGACCTCAATGCTCATCATAGGCAATGGCTGTCTTCTGTCTCCCCTACTGACTGTCATGGTATCAGGGCTTATGATTTTGCGTGTGAGTCGGGTTGTGAGCAAGTCATTAGGGAGCCTACCCATTCATCTGGGAACTGCCTTGACTTGGTTTTCACTGATTCCCCTGGAGTCGTTACAAGTGCTGTTGATCCTCCTGTGGGAACTTCTGACCACTGTGCAATTTTTATAACTATCTGTATTGAGCAATCTATTCCTAATATAGCTCATACAAGCAAAGTATTCATCAAATCTCAAGTAGACTGGTGCAATATATTAAATGATATCTCCCGGATCAACTGGCCACTAATATATAAGGAGGTTGAAGCAGTTCGTATTTTGAATGATAAAATTGTTTCAATTATTGATAGACATGTTCCATTCCGTATGATCAGATATCGCACTAAGGACAAAGCCTGGTTTAATGATGACTGTAAGAGGGCTCATATGCAGAAACAAGAAGCCTACAACCTGTGGAAGGGGAGTAGATCTGCCTTTCTATGGGATAATTATGTGCACTACAGAACAGCAGCTCAGAGGGTATATAATAATGCTGAAGTTGAATTCAATACTACCACAAAGGGAACTCTTCAGCGCACAGCAAATTCCCACAAATTCTGGACCACTCTCAAGTCTGCTCTTTTTGGGAATGATTCATCTATGCCACCCCTTCTTAAACCTGATGGTTCCATTACCCATAGTCCTGAAGAAAAGGCAACACTGTTGGCTGATGTTTTTGATAATAAACAAAGTAATGAGAATCTAACTCTACCTGACACTTGTTTCCCTGAACCAAGGTTAAACAAGATTGCTTTCCGTTCAAGTGAAGTAAAACAGTTACTTCTTGATCTGGATGCTTATGGTGGTACTGACCCAAATGGTATATTCCCTTTATTCTTTAAGAAAACTGCAGAGTATTTGGCTCCCAAGCTTTCCGTTATTCTTCGGAAGCTGGCGAGGAGTGGTAGTTTTTGCGAATGTTGGAGAATTGGTAACATCACTCCACTATGTAAAAGTGCAAGTGGTAGTTTTAACCCTACTGAATATAGGCCCATTTCTATAACTCCTGTTCTATCTAAGATTTTTGAACGTTTACTAGCTAAACGTTTAAGTACATTTGCCGAGCTTAATCGTCTGTTTCCCTTTTTACAGTTTGGATTTCGTAAGGGTCTGAGCACTTGTGATGCACTTCTCACAGTCTCCACCATTGTCCAAAAATCATTAGACTCTGGTCAAGAAGTTCGCTTAGTTGGCCTGGATTTCAGTGCCGCATTTGACCGTGTCAATCATAAGGCCCTGATATTTAAGTTGAAGCAGTTGGGAGTAGGTGGTGTATTTTTAAATATTATTGAACAATTTTTAACAAATCGACATCAAAAGGTTTATGTTGACAATAATTTTAGTGATGAGAGAGAGGTGCTATCTGGTGTACCACAAGGCAGTGTTCTTGGTCCTCTACTGTTTATATTATATACCCATGATATGTGGTTTGGACTGGAAAATAGACTTATAGCCTATGCTGATGATGCTACTCTAATAGCCCCAGTCCCATCTTCTGAGTTGAGAGCATCGGTTGCAGAGTCTTTAAATAGAGATCTGGCTAAGATAAATGTTTGGTGTACTTCATGGGGCATGAAGTTAAATGCAAAGAAAACCCAGAGTATGATTGTTAGCAGATCCAGAACACTAGATCCTCCCCATCCAGATCTTTTAATAAATAACATTCCCATCTCCATATGTGATTCTTTTAAGTTGCTTGGAGTTATGCTTGACTCTAGGTTTACTTTTGAGAATCACATTCGATCTATTTCCTCCTCTATTGCTCAAAAAATTGGCATTTTGAGGAAATCTTACAAAGTATTTGGAGAGCAGACTGTTCTTAAAAATTGTTTTAATGCTTTTATTCTTCCGTGTTTTGAATATTGCGCCCCTGTTTGGAGTTCGGCAGCCAACTCTTATCTTAATTTATTAGATAAAAATTTGAGAGCAATAAAATTTTTAATTCCTGACCTCAAAGTTGATCTGTGGCACAGGCGAGCAATAAGCTCCTTATGCATCTTATATAAAATTTTTAACAATGCAGATCATCCACTGCATCACGATCTGCCCAATTTATATGCCCCTCAACGAGTTACCAGAGGTGTACTAAATGCCAATAGTAGGGCCTTTACGCCTATGAGATTCAACACAACACAGTTTTCAAGAAGTTTCATTCCTAACACAACTAAACTGTGGAATGAACTTCCTAGTGTTGTTGTTGAGTCCTTGGAACTTCAGAAATTTAAAGTGGGTGCTAATACATTTTTAATTAACAGAAACTTATAACTTTAATATTTTATTCATTATCCACACATATATAATATTATAATATTTTTAACATTATAGCATTTAATTTTTTTTTTTTTTAATTTTCTATTTATTTATTATGTTTTTCTTAATCTTTGTTTCGTTTTTTCCATACCAGGTTTCTTTCCCCGCTGGGGCCCTTGGGCTTATAGCTATTTGCTCTTCCAGTTGGGGTTGTGGCTTGGAACTTTAATAATAATAATAATAATCTGATCAAGATTCATCAAATTGGTTCCTTGATTTATGTTAACCCCTATGTATTTCAAATTCCCTACCTCTTTCTCCTACTTTTAGTTTCAATTCTATTTTTTTAATTACCTGATTAATAAAACATTTCATCCTCCGAAACACAGGTCATCAACATGAGAACATAATATACCCTCTAATTCTCCCTCCTTCCTCCAATAAAATACCCTAGGATCTAAATTGTTTTTTTCTCTCTGAGTTTCATTAAAACTTCTTCCAGCTTTCTATACCATGCGAATGCCACTTCCTTTAAACCATAGACAGTTTTCTTTAATCTCTAAATCCCTTGATAGGTGGTTTTATGTACAAGTTTTTTTCTAATTCATATCCCTGCAGATATGCTGTTCTTACATCAACTGACTAGCACTCCTATTATTTCATCATTATGATGTCAAACATATTTTTAGAGTTTGGTGAACAGGTTGGGGCTTCTGTTCTTACTCCCTTTGTTTTATCTTCAAACTCTCTGAACACTAATCATGCCTTCCACTGTATTACTCACTTACTTGGGGTAGTTTAGGGTGTAGTCCTCACCGCCAAGGTGGTCCACTACTGCTCCCAGTCCCGGTGTCCCTCTTCATTTGGTCCACTTTGTCTGGTAGTGAGTTTGAGGTCCTGCAGCTGTCAGTGTATCCCGGTAGGGGAGGTTTATCAGGCACCATCCGGAGGAACTTATCCAGGCCTGTCTTTAATTTTTCCACTGTACAGTGTAATCTTGCCTCTCTTAGTTTTTTCGTTACTACCCATCTTATTGACAGTTTTCTTGTCCTTCACCTTTTACTTCTTGAAAAACACCATTATTTTCCCAACTTTGTAATTCTTTCATTTTTGCTTCTAAAATTTCTTCCTTCTCAAACCCCAGATAACTATCATCTATATCTGGAATAATCTCTACTACGTCGTAGTCTCTAAGGTTTATCCATTTTATCTACCTTATTTAGGTTTTTTACATTATAACAATCTCCATATTTCTTACTATTTTTCTTAGCCACCTAATCTCCTTCCCTTCCTTCACTCTAGGTTAATATTTCATCTCTAGCTTTTACAGCAGGTATTTTTCTTTCCTTTTCTACTAATTCTGCATCTTACATCTCCATAAGGTTTTCTAATTCTCATAGACTAGGCTCCTCATCAGTTAGAGCTTCCTTAGCTTCAATCTCTTCCTCTGCTGGATCTCTTTCATCTTCACTGACCTCTACACTTCACTGTGTTCTATTGTTTCTGAATCTTCTATCACTTTTTCTACAGATTCCTCTCTTTGAAAGCAGGTTCCTATTCCATGATCTTCAGTTTGTTTAGAAATATTTGAAAAAGTGATTCTTCACATCTTGTTGTGCTTCTGATCAATTTTCCTTGTCCTTGTTTGTTTCCTCTTTCATCCTCAGTTTCTTCTGTTCTATACATCACTATTATTCTGCTTATGTGTACAATACCCTTTTCTACTCGTCCCACTACCTTGGCTGGTCCTCTCCATTATTTTTCTCCTTCCCCCTTCCCTCTTATAATCTACTTCTCCTGGTATTACTTCTTCTAATTTATGTTACCTTACTTTTGTTCTCAAGGCTCTTTATTTTATTATCAAACTCTTGCCTATAACTGGCCACTCTAGCTGCATGCATGGCTTGAAGATTTTCCCTCACAAGTCTATTTTCATTTCCCTCCTCTAACATTGCTGGATTACTTTCCCCAGTTAAATTTGGCAAGATAGGGTTCTTCCCCAAAACCAGTTGATTGGGTGAAAACCCATTTTTATTGTAAAGTCCATTCCTTGCTGCTACCACCCAATGCAAGAAAATTTCTTTATTCCCTTCACATTCTTCCTGCATTTTTCTTAACCCTTATTGCGCCGCTCTTATTTTCTTGAAATTGACCTGGGGATATTAATTAGCCTTGGTACAGCATTATAGAAAATAATAAAATATTTAAATCCTTTATTATAATCAAATAATATCATTTTAATTGCAAAGAATTAATCTATTGATCTAGAAATATTTGCTTGTTGCTCAGTTATTTTTTGTTAACTGAAGAAATTAACTATTACATTTTGGTAACTGCTTTTCGGCAATGCCATTTTATAGAAAAGCCTATATTTATGGATAACATTTTTATATGAAAGAATTTTTAAAATTCTGTGAATGGAAAAAAAATAAAAGATTTCACCTATTGGGGGGGGGGCTGAATAAGTTTTCTTCCCTTAGCCTGCTTTGGATGATTTTTAAATGATTTTAATTGGATGAAAAATGAAAAACAGTATATTGAACAAAAAAAAAAGGAAGAGTCCTCAAAAAAGGCTGTTTAGACATATGTAAACCATAAATCAATCTTTTTTTTGTGGGTTGCTTTATGGTGTGGCTTAGAATGGAGTCAAGTTACTCTCATTCATAAATCTCTGTTTACAAACAAAGAAAGACGGACCTAAACCATAGGTGTATTTTAATTAGATGATTAATCACTAACATAAGAGTTTGACAAAAAAAAATTAAAAATTATTATAATAATCAGAGTGAATACGAGTTTAAAAGTAAAAGTCCTCAAAAGGCCCTCAGGTGATTATGTAGCACTGAATCGAGGATGTATGAAAGCCCTCAGGCAACTAATAGTTAATGTATCTTTAATTATGCCCACTCATTTTTCACAAACCCTATTGCTCCACGGATACACTACTACTACGGTGTGCATTTTTATATTAAATCTTGAGCATTATCCTCATTTTTTCATTTTAAAACTCACCCCAATGTCTGTAAAAATTCCTCTTGGAGCTCCAAATATGGATATTAAGGGGGGTCAAAGTCAGAACTGTGAGTTGTTGTATATAAAAATCATTAGAATGAACATTTATAATATCGAAAGTGAGAAAAAAATAAGAATAGAAAGTAATTATAAACATGAGGCGATTAAAAATAACATTGCTAGGATCAGCTCAAAGATTCTCGCTACATTTAAAAATGTCATATTCATGAATGGTTATCTTAAACTCAAGCTCTGATTGGAGGATGGGAATCCTAAAATTTGAGCCAAGCCAATCGGTAATAAGTTCTGTGGCACACAGCAAGACTTTTTTCTCATATATCTGTTTTTGTTCGGTTTTTACTTGGGCATTTTTTTTTTCCGTTTTTTAATTTTGGGCACTTCACCTCTTTTATTTATGCTTTTCTTGTTTTCCTTCATTTTTTTAGTTTTAGGCACCTTGCCTCATTTATTTAAGCTTTTCCTTGGTTGTTTTTTTCCTTCAGTTTTGGTTTGGGGCACTTCACCTTTTATATATAAACGCTTTTCCTGTTTTGTTTTGTTTTAGTTCAGGGCACTTCGCCTCTTTTATTTACACTTTTCCTTTTGTTTTGTTTTTACTTTATTATTTTGGAGCACTTCACTGCTTTTATTTATGCTTTTCTTGTTTTGTTGTTTTCCTTCATATTTTATTTGGGGGCACTTTGCCTTTTTTGTTTACTTATTTACTTCTGTAACATCTTGTCGATCTTAATCTGGCGTTTCCCCTCTTTTGTTTTTAGTTTCCATATCCAGTTTTATGGTCTTGATTTTGTAGCATGTTCTTTGTAATGTTTTTAAGTGCAAATTAGTCATATGTTTCCTCTTGCAGTTTCTTTCGCTTAGGAATAACAATGTTCTCTCCACTGTGTATTTGCCTTTGTTTTGGCACTGGATATACCACAAACCTATTTAACCCTATGAAACCTACCCCACATTTTATTACTTACTCCATAATTAGAAAAAAAAATATGAAGACTGACAACTAACATGTAAAGCCATTGCATCATTCAAAATTAATTGTATATATTATTAAAAATGCCTAAAGTAAGCAAACACGCTAATTCTTAAAGTAGCTCAAATAATGTCATCAGACTGTCTAAGCCATTGCCACTCTCAGATCTCCCAACACAACAAGATAATTTAGCCTATATTTCTCTTCTCAAGGTGAGTGACAGTAAATTACATGTATTTGTCTGAGAGAGAGAGAGAGAGATGACCGGATCTTGATAAAGATTGATGATTGATAAGGTGAAAAGTTTATTGGTTAATTTGTGACCTCCATAGAAATAAACTCGGCCTTCATCATCAATTCCAAACCATCGACGGACCTACCACAGGCAATAATTCTTTCAAGTCACCAATAGGAAAGTCTTTGTCAAAGGTGGAAGAGTTACAATGGGATCAAATGTTCATTCCGATCACAGATGAATCAGAAATTCAGATGATAAATGAAGTGTTGTTGGGTTTGGCCTCTGATCAGAAGTATCTTTTCTTCACCCCCAAATCAGTTCACAGTGTGAAAATTGATCTGCAACTGAAAACTTTGAACCCAGGACCCATTTCCCACTTCAAGTGGTTGACTTTAGCCTGTCACATTGGCACAACTTACCTCTCCAAGCATCCTTTTAAAGGTAAAGTTAAGAAGAACCTGTACTCTCTCATCTTCTACGTCGTCACCAACTACATTCATTGTTGGTTTGTGATCAAAACTCGACCACATATTTCTGACTCTGCCAATCACATTTTTTTCCAAATCAAATGTCTCTTCCTTCTTTTTCAATCAATGCGAGACATGGTGTTTCCTTGCATCAAATCATTGAATTCATACCCAGAAAATCTGCTCGTCCCTGTACGATGATGATCCAAATCTCTGTGCTTTCGCCGTTCGGAAGATTATTGATGGACCTTCGCCCCTTAACTTCAATGCGAACAACAATGCTGAACTCATCAATTGAGATTCAGTTATGATTTACAAGTCTAATCTCTTGCGAGTGCACCATCGCTGAATTTAACGATTTGATTGTCAGCAAATTTGAATTGCCATCTTTCCAAATCACTCCCAAATGAGGAGCGCCTGATTCACGAATTAACAAGTGTATCTGGTAAAATTGCTGGTCATAATGAAAGAGAGGGTATATTCGTGCAAGAATAGTTTCAATAGAATTTTTTCCGAAAGCTGACACAAGAAAAAGATTTTATGAAAATGATTAGTTAGTTACAATCCTTCTATTTCTCATAGTGACAGAGATGATATGCATTTCTCATGTTTTTAGTCCTTCTTGCGTTCATTTGATTTGATGTTCCATTAAAAAGACTTGTTCCTTGCTTGGAATTAGTTATATTATCAAAAATTAATTTAGAGATAAGATTGTTAGGAAAAGGTAGGCATTCTGTATTTTAAACCCCTATCCAATGAGCGGCTTTGAATACAGTCACATGACCAACGATGACAAATCAGAATGCAGGATATTGATTAGATTCCTAAATATGAATTGGCCAGATGTGGTTTTTTTTTTCATTTTGCAATATATTAATTATTGTGTAACAGATGTTTTTTTACAACAACCTTTGATCTTTAAAATAGTCTGATTTCATTTCTCCCTAATGGATATCCATCCCTTGATAAATTTACTGATAATTTCCTCTGCTTCTTTACTTCTCAACCATACTGCTTAACAGTAATGTGTCGCTATGTCCACCATCATTAAGAATTTCTTTCCACTTAACTCTCCTAAGTCCATGCTGACCATTTCAACCCAACTGCTGGCCTCAGGTATTCTTTTGTACTTGATATATGTAGGTGAGACAGTTTTCCGTTACTCCCTAATTGTTTTGTCTATTTCTTTCTTCTCTCCTGCCCTTATTAATATTTTCATTAAAATTTCTGCAGAAGAATGTCCAAATTGTAAGTGTAGTTTATATAACTTTTTTAGCAATTTTACTTGTTTGTTAAGGGCAACATGATCCATTAAAGGAGACCTTTAGCTAGCATAATTGGTAGAGAGCCTTCTGGTGAATGTGTTGAATCCCTCAGAGGCGGCCTTGATTAGTGCCATTCAGACCCTTGATGGCACGCCTGTGAGTGTGATGCCGCACTCTACCATGAACTTAGTGAAAGGATAGTTCATGTGAGGCAACTCGTGGACTACTCCATAGATGACATCACCTTAGAGCTGGCAGACCATGGGGCGGTCAAAGTTGAGCGTGTGATGAGAAAACAGTGAGGGGCCTCTATACATATCCTTACACTATTCGACCTTGACAAGCAGCTCTCTGAGTCTGCGTGCAGGTTGGTATCACCACCGTGTGAAGGCATTCGGGCCACTGCCGTGGAGGTACTACCTCTGTCACCGCTTTGGCCATACTAATCGCACCTGAAGAAGGGCAAAGTCGGAGTTAGCGAAGTTTGTCTAAGTTGCTCCAAGCCTGCACACGATAAGTCCAAATCTTGTGTGGTCATGTGTGTTAATTACAGAGAGCCCCAACCCTCTTCTTTGAAAGCAATGTGGTGTGTATCTCTTTGAGAAGGAAATCCTGGCCGTTCAGGCACAGGATCATCTCTCATATTGTGAGGCTAAGGACTTGGTCCTGGCACACCCTGCTCTGCCTGGGAAGTCCTATGCCTCAATGTTAAGAAAGACACATTCTGCTCCTGGCCCATCCAGGCCTACGAGCACGGGCGTTTCCACACCTATTTGGAACCCTTCTGCGGGTTCAACCCACTCCGGGTGCTTCCCTGGTAAAGCAGGCGGCACAAAGGGTTCACAGCCAGTCTCGGCTAAAACCAGGTCGCCCCTCCTCTCCTCCACTGTGACCGTTTCCTGTAAGGCTAAAGAGGCTCCCTGAAATGAGAACAGCACTAAAGGAGCTTGGGCTCCTTCACCCACACCCAATGGTAAGCTGGGTGGATCCTCCAAAAGAGGGACTCACGCTTCCGATGCTGCCCCACTCACCTAAGGTTTCAAGGGGGAGGGAGGAAATGGCGAGCCAATCCTCTCCCCTATAAAAGGGGCGTGGCGATTTGCCATCCTGGCTGCCATGCTGATGGGACTCAGCACCCTGTCCGACCCCAGCTTAGCCTCTTCTCCTTCCTTCAAAACACTTGTTTCCTTGCTTTTCATACAACCTCTCCCACAACTTTCTCTGGTCAGCCTCTAATTTCACAGGGTAGATGCTGACCTTCTCAGCCAACCGTCCCGGATTGGGGCTGAGGGGGGAGGGGACAATGTTCCCTAACCCCTGAGCTCCGGTCTTGGGTGGCTGGTTTTTAACAACCTGCTTCATCCCCACCCATACCTTCCTCACATCCCTTTTCCTTTCCTCTTCACACTCAGTTTTACGCCGTGTTCAAGGTGGAGCCACCATCCTGATGGACTGCCAGGCCACCAAGCGGGAGGGGTGGTCCCAAATGGCGGCGCCTGGCTCTGCCAGGCCTGTAAGCACCTCTTGCAGTGCAGGCAACTGCGAGAGGTGATGAGCTATTGCGTCCCGTATAAAAAAGAGGGTCACCATGCGCATGTATGAAAATAAAAAAAAAAACAAATCTCTCCCCATTACCCCTTGTAGATCGACGGAGCCACCCTCTGGCAGCTCCACCGAAAAAATGGAGGTCCCCTCCCCCTGTGCTTGCGCAGGGGCCCTCCATATCTCTCTAACCGGAGAGGAGGCTCACTCCTCTCCTTCACCTACGGGTGTAGGGGACTCCCCCTCACCCCCTTCTCTGGAGGTGCTTTCGAGTACCTTCCTCTTTCCAGCGGCAGTCCCTTCTGTTCTTTCCAAGGGAACTGCCAAGAAAGCCAGCAGGCAGCCCTTAGCCAGCCACTCCACATCGAAGCGGCTCAGAGAGGGCAGCCAGGCCCCTTCGGTCACTTCCCTCAAAAGACCTGCTGGCCAGAATTTTAAACCTTGCCGGGGTCAAGGCCTGTGCCTCCGCAAACAAGACTGGTGACGCTGCCAAGGGGACCTGCGATGTCCTGGTAGGGGATGGCCAACTGGAGGCCTCTCCTGTGATAGACATGGTCTTTGAGGAAACCCAGCCTCAGACGGTAGGGCCTTCCATTGGGGGGAATCTGGGCTCGGCGCCAAGCACCGAACCCGAACCCGCCCCTATGCAATGTCCTCCGCAAACGGCCGGGGCCTCCGAGGCAGTACAAGGAGGGGAGGGATCTCCTCTGACCAGTGCCCCTGCGACCACCAGGACCTTCTCCATTTCGGAAAAGGACCTGGCCGAGGCCGGTCCATCTGGCCTAGGGGCTTCTGCCGGCGGAGGTGAGAAGGGGGTTCATTCCCCGCCCTCCGCTCCTAAAAAGGAGAAGAAAAAGACTCGGGGCTCCTCTCCATCCGCGGGTGCTGCGGGGACGGATGGGTCTGCTGCCACTTTGGTAGGCGACCAAGCCAAGATCGGCACAACCGTCCCCTCTGCCCCCCAGGGCGCGGAGCCCCTGACTATGACAAAGACGAAAAGTGCACAGGGCGGAGCCTCGATGACATCGGGCCCCCTCATTCAGATGTTTTCGAGCCCGCTGGCTTCAAACGCTTCCTCGTTATTCGCTCCACTGATGGCACCATGTTGTCCAAGGGCAACATGATCCATCAGAGGAGAGGATTAGCTAGTGAAATTGGTAGAGAGCCGAAGGTGACCCGTTTCTCAGACGGGAGCCTTCTGGCGAATCCCGCTGAGGCGGCCAAGATAAGTGCTGTTCGGACACTTCATGGCACCCCGGTGAGTGTGACGCAGCACTCTACCATGAACTTTGTGAAAGGAGTAGTTTATGCGAGGGAACTCGTTGACTACTTCATTGAGGAGATCACCTTAGAGCTGGCCGACCATGGGGCGGTCAAGGTCGAACGTGTGATGAGAAAACAGGGAGGGGCCTCGAGACCCACCCCTACACTCTTCGTCACGTTCGACTGTGACAAGCTCCCTGAGTCAGTGCGTGCTGGTTGGTAGCGCTACCGCGTGAAGGCATTCGTGCCACTAACGCGGCAGTGCTATTACTGTCACTGCTTCGGCCATACGAATCGATTTTGTAGACCTGCAAAGTCGGGGTCACCCGAAGTCTCCGTAAATTGCTCCAAGACCGCACACGATAAGTCTAAATCATGTGTGGCCAAGTGTGTCAATTGCGGAGAGCCGCACCCCGCTTCTTCGAAGCAATGTGGTGCATATCTCCTGGAGAAAGAAATCCTGGCCGTTCTGGCCCAGGATCGAATTTCATTCCGCGAGGCTAAGGACTTGGTACGGCGCGACCGGCTCTGCCTGGGACGTCATATGCCTCAATAGTTAGTAAGGCACCCTCTGATCCAGGCCAACGAGCACGGTTGTTTCCACGCCCATTCGGAGCCATTCTGCGGGCTCTACTCAACCCGGGCGCTCCCCTGGTAAAGCTGGCGGCAAAAAAGGGTTCCTACCCAGCCCCGGGTAAAACCAGGGCTCCCCCCTCTTCCCCCAGCGTGACCGTTTCCCGTTAGTCTCACAGGGGGCAACACCCCTTAAGTTGGTCGACAGACCATCTTTCGGGGTTCCTAAAGCTGCCCCCCGAAAGGAGGACAGCAACAAAGGAACTTCGGCTCCTTCGCCCACGCCTAGAGTTGGAGCGAGTGGCTCGGAGTCGGTGGTTCCTCGAAAAGAGGGCCCCCCGCTTCCGAAGCCGCAACGCCCACCTAAGGTTTCGAGGCGGAGGGAGGAAAAGACTCGCATGGCGAGCCCAAACTCCCCCATTAGGTCCTTGAAGGCGACAGCGCTTTGTCCGGCCAACAGTGTCCGGGGTTCTGCCTCCGAGAAGCGTACGGCCATTCACGTGAGGGTCTTCTGTTCGAGGAGGGCCCCCGCGTCTCCTGCGAGCTAGGCCTGGAGGGCATTTTCCTGACTTCGCTGCAGGGGACTTCCACCGCGTCGTGGCACGGTTGCCGAGGCCCTTTCTCTTGGAGATCTGAACGGCAAGCATCCTCTCTGGGGAGATTACTCAATAAATCCCAGGGTTCAAGTCCTTGCCGATCTGATCGAAGAGCTTGAGATATCTGTCCTAAACGTGGATGAGTTTACGCATCACTGTCCGAGAACCGCTTCATTTTCTTGCCTTGATCTATCTTAGTGCTCTTCGGATGCACAGCCTGATTTTGATTTGGGGGTGGTCGATGACCTCCATGGTAGTGATCACTTTCCCATTCAAATATCATTTTCTGGGCAGCTGTCGCCTGAGAGCCCACCTCGATGGTGCTTGGCGCGGGCGCGGTGGCCTGCATTTCAGTAAATGACTGAATTCTCTATCTCAGTCGAGGAGTTTAGGTCGGTAGATGAGGCCGCTGAGTTCTTCTCCTGCAACCTCATCGCCGTGGGCCTGACTACTATTCCTAGGACGTCTGACCGTTTTGCACGCCGACCACTCCCATGGTGGTCGGCCGATTGTGAGACGGCCCTCAAACAGAAGCGTTATGCATACATGCGCTATAAGCGCTGCCCGAACGATTTCACTGTCACTGAATTTCGTCGGGCTAGGGCTAGGTTCCGGTATATTTCGAAGCACGCCCGCCGCTCTTCTTGGCGGGCATACGTGTCTTCACTTAACGGGAAGACCCCTTTAGCAGAAGTGTGGAAGAGAGTCAAAAGGATTCGGGGCAAGTTCTCGCAGGACCCCCCCTCCCGTTCTCCAGGAGAATGGGACCGCAATCTCGGACCCCGCGTCCGTGGCGGAATCCTTAGCGACCGCTTTTTCGGCATTCTCTAGCCGGGATGCTGCTCCGCCAGCATTCAATGCACGTCGTAATGTCGCGGAAGGCCGCCGGCTAGACTATACCTCCAGTGGCGGAGAACCCTTCAACGACAAGTTTACTGTGAGTGAGTTGCATTCCGCTCTCGCTTCGTGCGCGGACACCGCCCATGGTCCGGACGATGTCCCGTATGCCATGCTTCGACACCTGAGTGAGCGAGGCATGGTTTCTCTGTTAGATTTGTTCAACAGGATCTTGGAGGGTCTTCTCCCAGATTCCTAGCGAATAGCTACTGTGCTCGCCTTTCGCAAACCGGGAAGAGATCACTACGACCGGTTTCCGCCAAATCTCTCTAACCTCTTGCGTTTGCAAGTTGATGGAGAAATTGGTAAATGTTAGATTAGCCTTTTTCCTGCACAGCGGAGGCCATCTGTCTTCTGCAGAGTGCGGCTTCCGCAAGTTCCACTCCACGTCGGATTCTCTGCTCCGACTGGAAAATGCCGTCTGCGAGGCTTTCCTTTGTAGACAGCACTACGCCACGGTGTTTTTCGATCTGGAGAAGGACTATTATACCCCATGGCGATACGGTATCATTGAGACTCTCCACACGATGGGGGCGAGGGGACGCCTCCCAATGTTTATATCTGAATTTTTGCGAGATCGTCGATTGCGCGTACGGGTGGGGTGCCCTCTCCGGCCCAAAGGAGCAAGAAGAAGGTGTCCCGCAGGAAAGTGTCAGTATCACACTCTTTGACCTGAGCATCAACGGCATCACCTCGGTGCTGCCGGAAGACTTTCTCCCTCCCCTTACGTGGACGATGCTAACTCTAGGGGGTCGACTCCAACAGGCATTGAACCGCGTCTCTCGCTATGCCGAAGCGCACAGGTTTCGGTTTTCTTTGGCCAAGACTAAGGTGGTACACTTCTGCCGCCATCCACGGCTTCACTCCGACCCAGATTTGTTTCTTAATGGGGTGCGCCTGGATGTGGTTGAATCGCACCGTTTCCTTGGTCTTGTATTCGACCGACGCCTCACCTGGGAGGCTTATATTCGCAGCCTTAGAGTCTCTTGTACCCGCGCCATCGATATTTTCCGTTCCGTGACGTTCAGCGCTTGGGGCGCTGATAGGGCTACTGCCCTACTTTTTTATCGATCCTTTGTTCGTTCGAAGCTCGACTACGGATGCAAGTTTTATGCATCCGCAGCCGAGCGTTTATTGCGGAAGGTGAATCCGATCCACCACCGCGGCCTTCGCCTTTCGACCGGTGCTTCCGCACTTCCCCCATTGAGAGCCTGTTGGTCGATGCTGGGGAGATCTCACTCGTTCTGCGCCGCGTGCAGTGCATCACTCGCCTGTACGCGCTAGCCCGGCACCTCTCTCAGTCGCAAACAGCTCTCACTGCATCCGCAGCTGATCTCGATGGTGCCTATGCCGCCGAGAGACGCCAGTCATACCCTAAGCCCTTTGGGTTAAGGGCCAGGAAACTCCTTCGAGAGCTAGATATAGCTCTCGGGCTGGTAGCGCCCATGGTTCTGCCCAGGACGCCACCCTGGAGGGTACCACATTTGGCTATTTGTCGCCACGCCTCTGCTCCCAAAGCTTGTACTGCGCCGGGAGTATTGCGTTCGACCTTTTTTGAGCACACCTCGTGTCACGCTGGAACCGTGCCAGTGTATACAGATGGCTCTAAGTCCCAATAAGGGGGCGGCTTCCACGCCGTATCCTCTCTGTTTGAAGTCAGCGGGGCTCTACCAGGCGCTGCGTCTGTCTTCACGGCCGAGCTAGTGGCAATACACCACTCGGTACGGGAGATTACGCGACGTGCCCGGTTCGGAGACCGGATTGTGATCTATAGCGAGTCACAAAGCGCCCTGAGTGCTCTCGGGGCATTGGAATCTCCGCATTCCCTGGTTCGCGATATCCGTGACGCCACGGTTTTGGCGAGCCGGGCAGATGTCGAGATTATCTTCTGCTGGGTTCCTGGACATGTAGGAATTGCGGGGAGTGAGGGCACCAAAGAGTCCGCGAGGACTCTGCGGCGACCGGACCAGCGTTTCGCTCTTCCTCACACCGACTACATGTCAGGAATAAGAGCAGCTCTTCGGACTGCTCCGCAAAGAAGATGGGAGACGGTCGAAGGGAACTTAAAGTTGCGTGCCATTGCGCCGCCACTGTTCCCATGGACCTATCCCCCAATGCCGCGGCGGCTTCAGGTCGCTTTCTGACGTCTCCTTAGCGGGAACACTCGTGTGACGCATCGCTTTCTGATGGAGCGCTTGCTAGCGCCCTATTGCGACGACTGCGTCGTCCCCGAGACATTTCGGCACATTCTTGTCGAATGCCCCAGTCTGGGTGATCTTCGCGCATGATACCTGACCCGATACCGGGATGGGCGGGGTCGCTACCACCTGTTTCTTTTACTCGGGACGAGTTCGTGCACATTGACTTGTGGACTTTTGGGGCGAGGCCGGGCTTCTCTTTATTTAAGAAGGTTCTATTTTTTTTTTTGCTTTGTTATTGTTTTCTTTGTATGTCGCACGCTCCTGCACCGGAGTGAGGGGGACCTCCCCCCCCCCCGCTGCCGGAGATTGCTTCCTAATTGTTGTTTTTCACATTTTTATCATTGTTATGTTTTCATATTTTTATTTTAAAGTAGCCTAGTTCTAGGCTGTCGTGTTTCCTGTGACTTATGCCCTAGTGGGCAGTTGCCAGATGGGCTCTATATAAAAAAAAATCCCCCCCTATAAGTCGAAAGCGCATCGTCTAGCCAACAGCGTCTCGAATTCTGCCGACGGTAAGCGTACAGCCATTCCCGTGAGGTTATTCTCTGAAAAGGGGCCCCGCATCTCTTCCGAGCTAGGCCTGGAGGAATATTCCTTCAATGGAATTGCCGTGGACTCTGGGCCCACTGGGAAGAGCTGCGGATGCTCGTCTCGTCCCGTTCTCAGTTTGCTATCTTATTGCAGGAGACCATGCTGGGCGCGTGCACCCTTCCTGGGTATAAGAGTTTTGAGACCCCACCACCACGTGATGGGAGCCGGCAGGGAGGATGCGCCATTTACATGCCATAATGTCTACATTCTTCTATATGCTTTAGATACCTCCTTTCAGGCAGTATCTGTGCAGCTGCACCTGGATAGGAGGCATCTGTTATTTCAAAATAGATTCAAATGTCAGCCTACTTCGACACAGGGGACTTCCTGCCGCGTCGTTGCACGGTTGCCGAGGCCCTTTTGTTCGGAGATCTGAACGCTAGCCACGCCCTCTGGGGATGAGTTTAAGCATCACTGCCTGAGAACCGCTTCATTTTCCTGCCTAGATCTATCTTTGTTCTTTCCCGATACAGAGCCTGATTTTGGGTGGGGAGGTGGTCGATGACCTCCAAGGTAGTGATCAGTTTCCCATTCAAATATCATTTTCTGGGCCACTGCCGCCCGAGAGCCCGCCCCGGTTCTATTTGGCGCGGTGGCCTGCATTTCGGGAAATGACTGATTTCTCTATCTCAGTCGAGGAGTTTAAGTCTAGAGATGAGGCGGTTGGTTTCTTATCCGCCAATCTCATCGCCGTGGGCCTAACTACTATTCATAGAACGTCTGGCCAATTTGCATGTCGACCACTCCCGTGGTGGTCAGCCGAGTGTGAGACGGGCCTCAAACAGAAGCGTTATTCCCACATGCACTATAAACGCCGTCCGAACGACTTCACTCTCAGTGAATTTCGTCGAGCTAAGATTATGTACCGGTATATTTCGAAGCACGCCGCCGCTCTTCTGCGCGGCATACGTGTCTTCACTTAACGGGAAGACGCCTCTAGCAGAGGTGTGGAAGAGAGTCAAAAGGATTCGAGACAAGTTCTCGAAGGACCCCCTTCCCGTTCTCCAGCAGAATGGTAAGTAATTTTGTACCCGCGTCAGTGGCAGAATCCTTTGCGACCGCATTCTCTAGCCGGGATGCTGCTTTGCCCACATTCAATGCGTGTCGTGATGTCTCGGAAGGCCGTCGACCGGACTTTACCTCCAGAGGTGGAGAACCCTTCCACGCCATATTTACTTTGAGTGAGCTGCGTTTCGCTTCGTGCGGGGACACTGCCCCTGGTCCAGACGATATCACGTACGCCATGCTTCGACACGAGTGTTTTTAAATCAAAGTTATCGTTATCTTTGGTGGATTGCATGTCATGGCTACGTTCTCTACCTACCCGTCCCCACCGTGATGCCCAGTCACTGAGGTAACCTACCTGGTAAATAGTCTCAGATTTTTAATAAGAATCCGGACGGAGATTCAAACTGCCGGGCAAGCGTGCTAACTAGTATACTAGCTCAGGGGCGGTTGTCATCGACGTAGTTGGGCCTACGGCGATGAGGTTACCGGATAAGAAAACTGTCTCATCTAGCGACATAAACTCCACAGAGCCAGAAATTAGTCATTTATTGAAATGCGGACCAACTCGCCCGCCCCAAGCACCACTGGTATTGGCCTCTCAGGCGTCTTTGGCTAGATAATATTTGAATGGCAAAGAAGGCACTACCATGGAGGTCATTGACTACCCTCACCCAAAATTAAGCTGTGCGTCCTGAGAGCACAAAGATCGGTCGAGACAAGAAAATGGAGCAGTTCTCGGGCAGTGATGCGTGAACTCTTCCACATTAAGGACACCTATCTCCAGCTCGTCGATGAGGTCGGCATGAATCTGACCTCTGCGATTGGGCGAGTAGTCTCCCAAGAGGGGATGTATACCATTCAGATCCTCGAGCAAGAGAAAGGCCCTCGGCAACCCTGTCACAACGCAGCTGTAACTCTCCCGCGACCAAGTCTCCTGACGGTGGAATGTACGCAGAAATAAAGCTATACCTCCTATCTAGGTGCATCTGCACAGTTACTGCCTGAAAGCAGGTATCTAAAGCAAGGAGAAGAACAGAGACTTCATGTCGGGTGTAAATCGCACATCTTCCTGCCCAGCCCCATCCTGTGGTGGTGGGGTCACATACCTTATACCCAGGTTGGGTGGACAGGGAGTACGCACCTAGCATGGTTACCTTCAAAAAGATAGCTAATGGGAAATGGGACGAGACTATCCTCCGCAGCTCCTCCCAGTTGGCCCGGAGTCTGCAGGAATTCCATCGAAGGAATATGCCCTCCAGGTTTAGTTTGCAGGAGATGCGGGGGCCCTCTTCGCAGAGAATGGCCGTACGCTTCTTTGAAGCAGAACTGCGGGCGCTGTTAGCCGGACAATGTGCTGAAGGCGCTGTCGCCTTCGAGGACTTATCGGGGGATGTTTAGCTCGCCATGCGAGTCTTTTCGAGCCTCCGCTTCGAAACCGTAGGCAGGCGGGGGTCCCTCTTTTGGAGGATCCAGCCTAAGAATGGCTGTGGGCGTAGGAGCCGAAGCTCCTTTCGGGGGCGGGGGGGCGGGCAGCATTAGAAACCCCGGAAGATAGCCTCACGACCAACTTCAGGGGTGTTGTCCCGTGTGAGTCTAACATCTCAGTAGAGGCGCGCTGCCGTTTCGTCTTACGGGAAACTGTCACACTTCGGGAAGTGGCGAAACCTTGGTTTAGCCGGCGCGTAGTGCGAACCCTTTGTGCCGCCAGCTCTACACAGTCCTTTTTCTAATCGAAGGAATTTTTTCCCGCGCCGAAACCGTTACCTCCTTTACCGGGTAATGGGAGGTAAATCGCCATTGTACTTCGTCCAAGAATTCCGAGCAGCCAAAAATGAAAAATGAATTTCAGTAACGTTTATGTTTGAAAATCAGTGAGCGTAAACTTTACCTTAAAATTTCTCTTAACGCCGATTGGTCAATTTTGTATTGGAGAATTAGCTAACGTAGCGCTTATATGTGAAAGAATAAATTAACGTAAACTTTGCCTTAACTCTGATTGGTCAATTTTGTACTTGAATATCAGCTAACGTAACCCTTTTGTCTGAAAGAATAAATTAACTTAAACTTGTCCTTAAAAAACTGCTTAACGCTGATTGGTTAATTTCTGTATCACTTATTCTTTAGTCAAAAAAATAATTATATATAGTGTTGCATTCTGTGTCTGGGAACCTCCCAGCTACCACATGCGGAACGCTCTAATCAATGATATTAAAACGCTTGGCATAACAGATTAACTAAGGAATCTCAGGACTGATGATCCCCTTTAAATCTATGTTGTGCAGTCAAGAATAACAAAAATGTAATATGAAAGTATATACATATAATGTGGTCGCGCGCACAAAGCTGTAGGTATGCATAAAAATATATTTAAAAAAATGGTACAAAACCCTCAGGAGCGCTTAAGAATTTAAATTATACTGCAGCCAATAATATAAGTGAAGGATGGACGTAATAAAAGTAAGAATAATAAAGTTGTATCGCGGGCACACACATAAGCAAACATATTTTTGTTCGCATTTAAGCGTTGCAGTTCCTGCGTCCGAACGGTCTAAGGAACCGCTGAATACCTTTAATACCGTAAAAATGTGTACGAAAGATCTATTTATTTATGTTTTAAAAACAAACTCCGTTTCTCGGGGCGAAATCCTGCGGTGCTGGAACGACGTTATAAAATCTTATTTGACTCAAAAGTACCTCATCAATGAGCATTTTGTGGTTTTATGAAATTCCATATTCCTTGAATCAGATTGATCATTTTCATAACGCTTAAGCCCTTAATTATGTCAGTCCAAGTGGCCGGCATAGTTATAACCAAATTAATGAATGGCAGGTTCCCACGAAGGACGATGGACGTAAGCAATGAAATTTTTATGCCCTCATTTTATTAATTCTCCGAATAAAATATTGTTGTATTATCTCCTTAAGTGTGAATAAAAATTCACCATTAGATTCTGCATTAGGATCTTTAGTTGGTGGTGCTCACAGTCCTTTACTAAGCGAAGCAATTTTTCGTACTTCTCGAAACCGTTACCTCCTTTACCGGATAGCGGGAGGTAAATAGCCAATGTACTTCGTCCAATAATTCCGAGCATCCAAAAATGAAAAAATTCTTCTTTATTGATTGAAAGGTTAGCCTTCCCTCCCCCCCCTCCTACCCCACCACGCGCACACACTCGTGAGTTGGGGTGCTAGTGAAAAAGGAAGGAATTAAAAATTTGTGACTGTTAAATACAGTATGAGATATAAATTATGCCAGGAGGTCAGACTAGTCAACCTGAATTCGCCGCTTGGACAACTAACAGACCGTTAGTTGCTTGGCAAAGCAAACGCCAGATACTAATTCTACGTTTACCCGACGAAGATATTTCAAATCCTGGAACGCGGAACGAAGAATAGTACAGCAACTATATTTCTGTACAATCTTTATCCCTTCAATTTGAAAGAAATTAAACAACAGTTCGCCTGTTCAAGATAATCTGAAGAAAGAAGACTCCCTCCTCCTCAAGTTCATTATTTATTTTCATTTTCATCTATAGTCTCCTCCACCTCTTCCTCTTCCCCACTCAAAATACTTCTTTCCGGGAGGTACCTAAAAAGAGACATACATTATTACACACAGTCAATCCATCAGGATTGGCTAATCTCCCTTCCCCTGCCCGTGGCCGAGCGAACCCTCTGATGGAAGCTGTCACCATAACCTCGTCCCAACTATACAAAGCAGTAGCATTTATACAATTGCGGGTACTGAAAAGGGAGGTTTGAGGTCTAACCCCTGCCATATACCCGTACTAGGGGAGACCCCAAAAAAGGGGCCGGGTTTCAACCTCTGCAGGGGAGTCTAACCACTCCACCTGTGGGGGGAGGGGGCAAGACCACTGAAGGAAAAACAACCGTATGAGTGCATGGTAGGAAGCAACCGCGGTTTTTTAATTCCCTCGGGAAGGCGGCTTTCCCGGCTAGCGATGGTTGATTCTGCGCTAGCCATCAAAAAGTCAAATCACTTTTCACCCCTGAGAGGATCTCACCTGGGTCCATCCACTCATTCATCATCATCCTTGACAGCCAAATTAGCGGGGACTGGGCCCGCGTATCGGTAGGGTCCAGACAACGTACATACGAGGAGCGGTCAATAAGTTTTGCATTTCGGATATAAGGAAACGAGATATGAGGAAAAGTGTTTTATTATTTTTCAATATAACTACCCTCGACTTCAATGCACTTGCGCCACTTGTCCCTGAGGCTTCGAATTCTCGACAACCAGAAATCTCCCGACTGTTGTTCAATCCACTCCTGGACGGCGAGCTGGACATCTTCATCGCCCCCAAACGGGCGTCCACGCAGTGCAGCTTTGACCTGGCGGAATAAAAAGTAGTCGCTAGGGGCCAGATCTGGACTGTAGGGAGGATGGTTGAGCTCCAGGAATCCGCACTCACGCAGGGCAGCTTGTGCAACTCTGGCCTTGTGGACTTTAACGACGTTGAAGTCGATCATGGGGCGTGAGGTTTCTAGGGACCCAATGGGCATAGACCTTGGTCATGGCCAAATTGTCGTGGATGATGTTAATAACACTTCCATGTGACATTCCAAGTTCTCGCTCGATTTCTTCGACCTTCACCCGCCGATTTTCGAGGATCCTCCTCTCCACACGGGCCACATTGTCCTCGTTGTTCACGTCTGACGGGCGTCCTGGACGGGGGTCATCTTCAAGGGACTCACGACG
>OZ018335.1:8569509-8574509 GCA_963969495.1 Ceratothoa steindachneri | reverse complement strand
GCGAAGATAATCTGGATCTGATCTGATCTAATCGGTAAAGTTTCCATATAAATAGTCGAAGCCATCCCCTTGGCGTAGGAGACAATAGAGTGGAGGCTTCGAAGGAATGCCCAGCCGCCACCTGGGAACATACCTTATCTGCCCATAAGCCTAACCCAATCTGGCGAGATCAAAGCATGGGGCGAAACGAGGGGGACGATGAACCTCCAAGGTTAAATATTGACTCTGGTGGCGATAACGCGCCCGGCTTCGACGCGAAGATGCACGTGGGTAGCAACGTTTTTCTAAACAACATGTGATAGTGGTTGAATTTAAGCGGCCTCAGACCGTTCTATCACACCCCTCCATTTTAGGGGAAGTTGTCCCTCGAAAAAAAGAGAGAAGGGACAACGATAGAGCTCCGTTGTGGGGAACTCGTTTTCTTGTACAGATGTAACTTCATGCACCCAGCTAGTATTACCTCAATACATATAATTATGTTGATCTTTTGATTATAGGGAAAACTAACCTTGAATACAAACTTAACCATAAAAGAGACATGGAATAATGAAATTATATAAAATTATTACATATGGGACAAAATAATTTATACGTAATTTAATAGGTACAAATATATACACATACGAAAAAAATAGACATTGAGCCACAAAATTCAGACATATACATTAACTAATTATATTACAAGAGAATCTAATTTAAGTCGTACAAGACGGTATATATATATATACATGGAGATCCTAATCCTACGAATTACAATTAATCTACACTATTTGGTAATGCATTCCTACTGAGTGCGTCAGCGACCTGGTTATCGGAACCTTTTATATAATTTATCTTAAATTGGTACTTTTGCAAGAGTAAACTCCAGCGCATAATTCGGCCGTTGGAGTGTCGTACATTCCGAATATAGGCCAACGGGTGGTGGTCAGTTCCTATCTGAAATTCTTTTCCTATCAAGTACATTTTAAATTTGTCAATAACCCAGATAATTGCTAGACTTCCTTCTCTATAGTTGCATATCTCTTTTCGCGTGGTAATAATTGGCGACTAGCATATGCAACTGGATGACTCGTTCCGTCATCCTCATATTGAAGGAGTACACCTCCAATGCCCTCGTTGCTCGCGTCGGTCTTAATCCCAAAGGACTTTTCCGGGTTGGGCAACTTTAAACTGGGGGCAGAAATGAGCTTACTCTTGAGCTGATTAAAATGGGAAACAGCGACATCATTCCAACGTAGACGATCGGGGGAATTCTTTTTTAAAAGGGTGCTGAGGGGCGCCGAAATTTCAGCGAAATTCGGAACAAATCGCCTATAGTAAGAAGCTGATCCTAGGAATGATCTTAATTGCTTCTTAGTATTCGGGAGGGGCATGTCGACGATTGCCTCAATCTTGTCCTCTTGTGGACTTAACTAGCTTTGTCCTATTTTGAAGTATTTTATGGTTTCGTGGGCAAAATGGCATTTGCTAGGGGCAATCCATTTTCGTGCAATCGCTCGGAGAGAGCTAATAGGGTGGATAAGTGATGACTCCATTCACTGGTAGCGACGAAGACGTTATCGAAGTAAAAGGAGACATTTGGAAGTCCATCTAACAACCTTCTCATGAGACGGTTATAATTACTACAAGCGGTCACGAGGCCAAAAGGAAGGCGCTTGAATTGCATTAAGCCTTTCTCAGTTGCAAAGGCGGTATATGCTTTCACATCGGGCCGGAGGGGAATTTGGTAATACGCCTTGCACAAATCGAGTTCTGAGATGAACTTGGCGTTTTCAAAAAGGTGAAGGTTTTGGTCTACCAACGGGATAGGCTCGGCGTCGAACACAGTTACCGAATTTAACTTCCGGAAGTCGATGCACATCCGATAAGAGCCATCAGGTTTCTTGACCATGACGATTGGGGAACAATAACTAGAGGGGGAAAGTTTTATTATGACTAAACTAATCAGATTATCAACTTCGGCGTTAAAAGCTTGGCGTAAATGAATCGGCATGGGATAGGGTTTTGATCGGACAGGTTCTAAGTTTAATTTAATATCATGCTCGAAACTAGTAGCGCATCTAGGCTTCTCTGAAATAACGTCGTTGAACTGACATAATAGTTGTTGTAGCTGACTCTTTTGATGTGGTGTCAGCTGCGCGTCGATATCCAGGTCAGAGGGTTCAAAAGACTCGCCTGGTAGGGAAGGAAGAGGGTAATCGGCATCAGGTTGGATGCACACTGTCTGTATTACATTAAGGGACTCCGCGGGGTAATCCTCTTCAAGCGCCGATGTTTCGTCCAGTGCTACGAACGTATCTCCATGTGCGCGTTGGTGGTACTTTTTTGGGGGGGTCTACGGACAGTCTCCGTGTCCTTGTTTTGGGCCTTATCCCATAAGGGTGTTAGTACTTCACACTCCTTTTGTGCCGACCTAAAGTCCTGGTTAAGGATTTCCGAGAATTCGGACGGTATCGGGGTTCTGAGGGGGACGGGCTCCTGGGCTTCTTTCTAAGCTCGGCCTCGAGGAAGGGTGGCCTGGGACTCAGGGTCGGAACTTACTTGAGGGCTCTGTCCTATAAGTACGGAACAGAATTGTATGGGTGCTGAAATGACTTCAGCCCAGCCATCATAATACTGACACTGCAGGTAACATCTAACGGCGGGGAATCGGTTCGCCCACCCAAGGTAGTCATATACCATCGCAAATTTTTCGTGGTTAGCGTCCACTGGGGGAAGGAGCTCGTTGGACACGATGAAACACGGGCACCCTGTGTCCCTGACGAGAGTCGATACACGGCAGCCGTTCACGCTGCCCTCCTTAATTTTCAAAGTTCCTGGTGAACTTTTATAAAAAATAAAATTTCCATGGTGTCCTGACGGAGGGGGAGAAGTTGCTGCTTGGGTCTGCACCACCGGGGAAGCCAGGGTGGCATTAATCTGGTGAACTTGGTGGGCTGGTCCGCTTTTAAGCCTAGAATTTTGGGGGGCAATTCCAGCTCATGTGGTTTTCTACACCGCAGGTGAAGCATATGATTGGTCGCTTCGGGAAGAGTGATGGAGGAGAAATCTTAACAGGGGGTTTGGTGTCCCGTTTTTGGTTCTGGGGAAAGAAGTTTTGGGGTTTTACGGGGCTCGGAAACTTCGTCGGCTTTCCTGGGAAGGAGCGCGAATCCTTCTTTCTTTCCTGGTTGGGGGATTGGTGAGAAGTTCGATTCTCCTTTGGGTATAAATTATGGCTTGCGGCATAGATATCCGCTTCTTCGGTACACTCTTTAAAGGTCTGGCACCGACGATCCTTGATGAACGCGCGGATCTCCGTCGGGAGAGACGCCAAAAATTGATCCCGCAACACGAAGTCTGTTAAGGACTCGTAGTTAGGATCAACCTTTGAGGATTCTAACCAGAATTTAAAATTCCTCTGAAGAATGTATCCGAATTGACGGAACGTCTGTCCGGGTTTAATACGACCTCCTCGAAATTCTTGTCGGTAGAAATCGGGAGTCATATTATGAGTGGCCAATAACTCAGCTTTCAAGGTGCTGTAGTCAATTGTACATTCAGATGGTAAAGATACGAAAATGTCGCGCAATTTACAATTTAAAAGTGGAAGTAATCTGGCTAAACCTTCAGCCTCCAGATCCAGGTTATTGATCTTGAGGATCTTTTCGAAGTGGGCTAAAAATGCTCCGAAATCCTCTCTATCCCTGAAATTGGGGAGCTTAAGTGGGAGATTGGGCGGGGCTTCTGAACGTGAACTGACTGATGGTATTTCGACTTGTAGCTTAGCCATTTCAAGCTTATGGTGAAGCTCAGCTTGTCTTTTCCGTTCCTCTCTTTCTTCTCGTTGGATTTCTCTTTCTCTTGCTTCTCGTTGGATTTCTATTTCTTTTTCTTCTCGTTGAACTTCACTTTCTCTTTGCCTTTCTTCTCTTAACTTTTCTCTCTCTGTTCAATGCTCCTCTTGAACGTATTCAATCAATTCTCTTCGGGAAAGTCTCAAGGATTCTCCTTGCGCTTTGAAGATTTCGAACTGAGTCATATTTGCACTTGGGGGCGCAATAGTCAACCAACAAAAATTACTTGCAATAAGAATTATGCCTTCTAGAGAATTAGCCTACCTAAATATGGGCACTGACCTATTCGTAATTGGTTTCTCGACCTAGATAACCAATGACTAAAATCACACAAAAAAAACACAAACAAATTATTATAACAGTTCAAAAAAGCTACTCCAGCTTCTTAAGTTTCAAAACAAAGGGGTAGCAATCGTTAAAACAAAAGGGAACTACTATACTCTATTCTTATAACGAATAACACTATGCTTTACTCGACTGAGACCAGTGTTTGCAACGATATAGCGTTAAACCTTACACACTTGATACCAAATTTAAATAGTATATATATATATATATATATATATATATATATATATATATATATATATATATATATATATATATATATCTTAGAATAGACTCTTGACGATATACCATATATAACTATTCGTTGAGGGAATGATTCTAATATATTTCGAGTACGTGATAAATCTGATTGACCGAGGTTATTTATCTTCAATATGCTTAAGAAGTGGAACTGGGCTCAAGGATAATAATATGGCTATCATTAAAAAAAATAAATTTATTAATTAAACTATCAACAACACACAAAACGGAAAATGTTTACATAAACGGAGAATGGAAAGGGTGGTGGGAATATCTGACTAATCCGAGGATTAAGATTTAGGGAGATTTAAAAAGGTAAACAAATAAAAATTAAAGGACGGGGGGAATGGTTCGCTAAACCATTTAAAGCACAGGGTAGGGTTGACAAAAGGTTAGATAATTAAAGGTAATGCTCAGCTTACATAATTACAAGTTGTTGTGCAGAGGAAGGCGACGCGAAGGACTCTTCGGTCTGCTGGCAAGTTCCAGCCGAAGGGAGGGGATTAAATTATCCTGATGTGACGTCTTGGGAATGAGAACCGTTTCTTGACGAACGAGCTTGAAGAACAATGGCTG
>OZ018335.1:7544415-7894309 GCA_963969495.1 Ceratothoa steindachneri | reverse complement strand
CTCTAAACTAAATTTTTCCCCCTTTCAAAATACTACGTTGCTAAAATATAGTTATAGAAGAAGATATATATAAATAAATTTTCCGAACTTCACCATTTGTAATTCTTTAGGTTTTAAATAATTCACAAAATATAGATACTTATATTTATTTCTGAATTTCAATATTTTGTTTTTTGATATTATAAAAGAATTATTAGAAATAACTTTGATAAAAAAACATAAGTCATAACCAAACTAAGATGAAATAATTATTCAAATACTCAAAAAAATCCCCTTCTTAAATTATAGAGTTAGTGATGAATAAAGGATCTCACATACTGATAAGGTAACACTTAAAATAGGCATTCTCTTAGATATCCAAAAAACTATCTTACGATTGGCGTTTTTAATTGTCAACCTTGCTTTTCAAAGAGAATTTAAAATTTGTTTGATTCTCCATCTTTGCCACACCTTATTAATTAATAAAAATTACTGCAGTAACGCAATTAATTATGCAGTTAAAAGGCTATTTTTAGCAAACACAGTCTTCCTCATAGCCCTTGGAAGGAGCTCTTCTCACATATACGAGAAGGTAACACTTAAAATAGGCGTTCTCTCACATAGCCCCAAACTATCTTTCGATTGGCATTTTTTAGCCAAAAAACTATCTTTCAATTGGCATTTTTAATTGTCACCCCTGCTTTTCGAACAGAATTGAAAATTTGTTTGATTCTCCATCTTTGCCACACCTTATAAATTAAGAAAAATCACTGCAGTAATGCAATTAATTATGCGGTAAAAAGGCTATTTTTGGCAAACACAGTCTTCCTCAAAGCCCTCAGAAGGAGCTCTTCTCACATACA
Source organism: Ceratothoa steindachneri (assembly GCA_963969495.1). Lineage (NCBI taxonomy): Eukaryota > Metazoa > Arthropoda > Malacostraca > Isopoda > Cymothoidae > Ceratothoa > Ceratothoa steindachneri. The sequence goes on along the minus strand of OZ018335.1, from coordinate 7,893,467 downwards.
CAAGAAGGTAACACTTAAAATAGGCGTTCTTTCAGATAGCCAAAAAACTATCTTTTGATTGGCATTTTTAAGTGTCATCCTTGCTTTTCGAAGAGAATGGAAAAATTTTTCCCATTGGGCACACTGACCGATTGCATTGCAATTTGACAGAGCGATCTTCTGCACCTTTCTCCGATGACTTCATTATCCCTCACACTTCGGCACATTCTTTTTGAATGTCCCAGCCTGGGTGATGTTCGCACATGTTATCTGCTTTGCTATCGGGACGAGCGAGGTCGCAACCCCTTGTCCATTGTACTCGAGTCGGGTTCATCTACTGACTTGTGTACTATCCGACCTTCGCATGCTTCTGCACTGCGGGGAGACCGGCCTCTTCCTGACGCTAGAGCGTGCTTCTCGCTTTTGCTTTGTTTTTTGTTTGTTTGTTTTTTGTCTGAAGGGTCATTTTGTTTTCTTGCATTTTTGGGGGGTGGGGGTGGGGGTATTATTTTAAAAAAATTTAATGTAACTTAGTATTAGACTTGAGCTTAAGTACCGTGACTTATGCTTTTTTTTTTACTTTCATCAACTTAAAAAAAATATTGAACAGGCAATTAATAATCTTCATCAGCTACTTTCCTACAAAGTGAGGTCCGTGCATTCATCATGTTCAACCCCCCCCCCCCTTCCCCCAAATATATCACCTTAAGTTCAATACCTCCTGGGTAGGGGAATTTAGTATTAAAAACTAGACCTTTTCTGATTCACTTGTGTACATTGGATGTATTGATCCCTAAATATTTTCCTCCTCTGCATCTCCTAAAGTGTTGGCGTGAATCACTTACCTTTACCTGCCCTTGTCCTGGCTCCCACCACCCAATCGCTTCCTCATTTTTTGTTTCAGCCTGCCTATGTGTGCTCCTTGCCCCTTCCATCAACTACGTCAAATCTCGATTGCCCGGTCATCGTCTCCTCCAGCTCCCAGATTTGCATCCCTTCTTTCGAATTGTCCCACTGCCCACCCATAGGTCCGTCCCCATATATTTCGGTGTCCAGTGCACCACCTAAAGTTGCCGGCGCCCAACTTCTTCCAGCGCCCATTCTCCAGTCCTTTGATCACTGCTCTTCCAGCCCAGTGCAACCGAGTTCGATCTATGGTAAAGAAAGGATTTCCTCCCCTGTCATAATTCACGCTCCTCCTTCTTCTACAGGAAAAAGTGCTCCTTACTTACCAGCAATGAGAGGAAACGCACTTCTGATTCAGGTAAGATGGCTAAGTTAGGTTTGGTTACACTCTAGAGTGTGTATTTTAGTAACAGTTCCAGTAATTAGTATCATACTGAATAATGATTTTTTGTTCAAAGTTTATAAAAACTTTATTTAATATTTTGTTGAAATTTTGCAAGCCTTTCTATGCCATTTTAGAATAGTTAATTGTTTGTATTATAAAGATAGTGCTATTAAGTTATTACCAAGACTAATAATAATTCTACTTCCACCTATAATTTTTAACCATACTAAGCTCAATTTTTGTATGCATCGCTATCTTACACTATTTTCACTAACTTTCCTTGGTATACTAGTTTGATATGTCCGTATCACTCAAAAATATTCCTATCAATCACTTTACTTCTGTTTGTACTCTACACGCTTCTTATTCCTTCCTCACAATCAGCAAACACTACAAATTAGTCTTGTTTGAAATGTTCTAATTTAGAATCTGCTGCTCCCAAAACTCAGACCCTTGACTCTCACAAGTGATCTGATCGCCCTCCTGTCGCATACTATATATTCTCATTCAACCTTATCCTTTCCCAAATAATAAACCATGCTTCCAAGATGCCGAAATTCATTCACACAGTTTAGTTCCGCTATAGACTTCTTTTACACAAATTTGCAAGTGTATTTAACTTCTGTTCATTATCAAATTTGCATACCAATGAACAAAAAGGTTTTCATTACCAAAAGATGAGTAAATTCATACTTTTCCTTCAGCTTTGCATGTATATTTTCTAATCCATTCTTCATGCTACTCAAATTCCCTTAAGTCCCTCTCTTTGAGAATTTCAGTGCTGGGGAGGGTGTGGGGCCCTTTGGGATCCTTGTTTCCTCCCACTGTGCTTGTTTATTGCTTCCACATTTCCGTCTGTTGTTTGAGGTTAGATTTGTGAGGCGAGTAATTGGGTATTGAATTTATTTTAATTTTTGTTATGTAGTTCTGTTTTGTTTTTAACTTTTATGCAGTTTAAGATTTTTGGGAAGTTTGGGTTGTGTTTTCCTTCTGCCTTGAAGGATTTATCTTTCCTTAATTTTACTATTTCTGACCAAAGCAACTTATGATTTTCACTTTTTTTCTAATTCAGTTTCTGTCACAAATTCGTATTTTCATCCATTTTACTGACTAACTTTTATCTTATAAATTTTTAGATTATTATTAAGCCCCTTCCTCCTCACACACACACACATGTAAAGTTTGGATGATATTTTCCGTTTTATCTCAGGCATTATTTAACATTTTGGGGAACAGGTTTATTGATGCTATCCATTTCATCATCCCCCTCCACCTTTGCTTCATGTTTGCTTGAAGTTTTGAAGAGGGTTATTTTGTTCACTTGAATAACAAGGACCTTTTTAGGAGCCGAAAGCTGTTTTGCCGAAAGAGTGTCGTGCCATCGTCCAAACCACTCCAGCAGTCAGTCAACCTGCCTCAAGCGTCATCATCGACAATGCGTTTTGTATTCATTCAAAAATAGTGATCAGGCAACGTCCGTAGATACGCTTCTTCCTTTATCACTGAGATGATTAGATAATCTACGCCCACTTTCTGATTTTTCTTCATAGCGCTGTGTAATCGGTATGGCTGGAGACGGTAACTGATACTCAAGAGAGATTATAAAACGTCATCCCAGTAAATTCACTTGTGACCATCCCCGATGGCAAGAGCCACAGCATTAAGTTGTAATCTGAGGGCAATTGTCTACTTGACTAGATAGAATGTGTCTTGAAGTCGCAGTTAAGTACACTACCACTATTACAGTTAGGGTCAAAGACTTATGACAAACTTTACAAGCGGAGGGACGCTAATGACACCCCATCCCCCCATTTGAATCAAGGTCTCTCCTTTAGGTCTTGGTGTGGGAAATCCGTGTAATGTTGTAGTGTGCCAAATTATTTTCCACGCTGTGTCTATGTTGAGAAAAAGTCTTGATAAGATCATGTTGTTTTCACTTCCCGTGAATTATTCTTCTCGCCCTGTCCAGCAAAGATGAAAAGTGGTTCATAAAATCTTCAGGTTCCATTGAGTTTGTCCCCTGTTCCTGCATATCTTTCTGCAGCACCCACTGGCGATGGTGAAAAGGAATTTTTTTACATTAGAGACTCTGGCGTTGTGTTTCGTTCTAAATTGAACGATATCGTGTTTCATCTTTCGTTCAGGCGCCTTTTTGTTGGACTGAACATCGGGAAAAATAAGAATAAATAAAATTTGTTTGGTTACTGGAAGCCAGTTTCGAGCTGTACCATGGCTTGCCATTATAGGGGGGGGGGGGGGGCTCCGCCCCCATACCATCAGGAACAAGTAGTACAACAAAAGATTTTGGATCAAAGGACGAAGCATTATGGGATAAAATGGAAAAAAACCTGCTGAGTCGCTAATGTAAAAAATTATAGGTGAAAATAAATTTGATCGCAATTTGCTGTTCAGTCATCAATAAGATAATAGAAATTTTAAGTTGGGATTTTGCCACTACAGACAAACACATAAGCAATATGCACACAGACACGCACACCGCAACATTTACAGGCACATGTGTACAGGGCCACACGCTGATCGTATGACTTTATATATATTTATTCAATCATTTTAAGTTTTATTTGGTTATGTTTCATATGAAATGAATATATATGGAGAGAATAGAATGTCTTATTTATTTTTGTAGACACTTAAATACAACAACAATTTTTTGTTAAAAGTTTATAAAACCTTTATTTACTGTTTTGAAGCTTTGCAAGCCTTTCTATGCCATTTTAGAATATTTTTATTGTTTGTATTATAAGGATAGTGCTATTAAGTTATTTCCAAGACTAATAATAATTCTTTCACCTATAATTTTTAAGCATAATAAGCTCAATTTGGGTTAGAAGATGAATAATTAACCATGTATAGTGTACTCATTGCTTTGAATATTCGATATGATAACCTACTTTCTATTTTAATCAATTAATATAGCATAAAATTTACTAATGCCATTAAACGGGTAATTAAGTAATAGGAGGGAAATGGAAGACCCTTAGATCTATTAGTTTAATGGCTTGGGGTATTTAATAAATTGGAATGAAGGTATTATAAGTTTTGATCCTTTTCTCTAACCATTGTTGATTTTTGATCATGAATAACTCGGTTGAGTGCAAGTTAATTGGCCAGATCAGATTAAATATTCAAATTTAGTTGACACAGTAGTGGTGTTTCCTGAAAAATAGATGTGTAAAATGTATCCTGAATTGCTCATAAAATTATTTTATTAATAATTTTAATCGTTCAATTTTCCGTTTGATTCCGAGTGCGAGATGGGCTCCAGAGTTAACTGGAGTCTGAATTTTGGTTTTAACTCTGAGGTAAAAATGCCAAATTTTAATATTTGTATTTTCTGTTGGTGGATATTCTAATATTTTATCATCATAAAAGAGTATTTTTTATATATATTTTTAATGATGTAATGAATTTCTGCATTTTACCTTGAATTTGAGAAAATGAAACGGTTTCCTGGAGATCTTTTATTCAGGAGACTAGTTTTGGAGATGTCTTCTGAAACTAGTAGAGTTAGTAAAGGATTTCCGAAGAATTGCGTCTCATCTTATCGAAAAGCTCGAAATGAGTGTAAGCCATTTACCAAGAATGTACAGTACTGGCGGTATTATTATGGATTTTTCAAAAACTTGAATTTTTTTTACAAAAATACTAATAAAACTAATTTTATTGATTGCAAATAGATTTATTTCGATACATTGGCAGCGTTAAGTCTTCTACGTTCATTAGTAAGCAGTCTGGCTACCCTTAGCATTCATGAGTGCTTTAACACATCTTGGCTCTGTGTGTATTTCATTTTTCAACAAACACCATAAATTCTCGACTGGATTCATGTCTGGGGAATTTCCTGGCCTTGGGTGCAGCTGAACTTAATTTTGTGCAAACCATTGCTTCACTGATTTTGCTGTATGACGTAGGGCCGAGTCTTGTTAGAATACCCAAGGTCTGTCGCCATACCATTCCCTTATTTGAAGCAGCAAATGTCCTTTAAGAACTATATACCCTTCTTGGTTCATAGTTTTCTCAACAATGTGCAAACGACTTGTTCCATGCACTGAAATGGCTCCCCACCATCATTTTCGTTGGCAACTTTACTGTTTTCTTTAGACAGTCATAAATTCTTCTCCAGGCTGCCTTCTTACACTCTGCTTGCGGTCATCTAGCATTGCAATGGGTTGATTCGACAAAGAAAACTACCTGCAATACTAGAAAATACAACATAAGTAGTTGAACAGCCATAGAACTTTTGGAAAAGCAATTGAAGTAATGAATCATCAAATAAACTTTATGGTTTGAAAAATTTGAGCCATTACAAAAAATTGGCAAGTATTAATGTTTTTTTTTATGAATTACAGGTAACTGGTTAGCTAGGTGTGTCATTCTTACCTTTCCCCATTGTTATTAAGTCCACTCAAGTTGATTCTTGGCCCAGGAATAGCGTGCTTTCATCATTGTTTCCGTGAGTTGAGGTTTTTCTATCAGGCGATATGATTTCAATCCAGCTCCCAAAAACAACTATCTGAAACACACAAAAATACTATTGTTAACAATCACAGGTTAATATAATAACAGAAAACTTCCCATTTGCACTCTAAAGCCAAGATACCAACTGACTTGCACAACTGGCTGTGACTTCATTGAAATGGTCCATTGCAGTGTTGTTCCTCCAGTGTTACCAATTATAGTTACAAAGTAACCCAAGAGGCTCTTGAAAATAAAAATTAAATAGATGCTGTGTTGGTGCATAAAATAAATCCATTTGCAATCAATGAAATTGGTTTCACATTTTTTTTGTAGAAAAAGGTCAAATTTTGGAAAAATCTATAATAATTCTGCCAGTATTGTATTATCAGGTGTTTTATATTTTTTTAGAATGTGAAGGAAATGCAAATCAGTCCTTGTGTGTGTTTATGTGAGATTGAGTATGCAAATGCACGGTCTTTTCCATTAGCTCTTCTAGATATCTAGATTGTAGAGCTAAAAAGGAACTTGAAAGCATTTTCTTTTTTCACTCCAGTTGTTTTATTAAGCCTTGTTGATATTTTGGATTTGCCAGGGCAATTAAAATTGTTTAATTTATATTTAATTATAATCTATTGCTCTTTGATGTTTTAAATAATTAATGATAAAGTAATTTTTTAAACCGATACGCTCATCTGTGCCTTTTTACCTTATGTCAGGTAATTGCAATTATTGTACCTGGTTAAAAAAAATATTGAGAGATTATTGGCAAAATATATATTTTTATATTCTAGCATATCATTTTTGTTATGAAAATCAAATTTGTGCCCGTTTCATCACTAAATCTGAGGGCAAATTTCCGAATTTATAAAATTTCTATTACCAGTCGACTTGCAATAAAATCATAAAAATAGTAGTGAATATCTTTTCGTAACATAGAAATAACCAAAGACTCTCTTTTTATAAGAAACTATTGTTAATTTTGTTTCTGCCCCTGTTCCCCTTATAGTCTCATTGAGTGCAAATGGAGGCTCGATATATATTCAAAAAGGGGATAGATTTGGCTGAGGTTGGTATTGCATTTTCTCAATTCTTTAACATTAACTGTGTGAAAAGGAAAATGTATTCCCACGCTTTCTGCCATAGTTTTAAATTTACCCTTGTATCTGATATATAATTGCGTCCTTGGCACCAGGCAATAGTTACAGCAAATATGTTAATGAAGGTGATTTTTTAAAGTTTATCGACTGTTTCACTCCTGTTTTCTATGTTTCTATGCTTTGTTCATTCACTTTTTAGAGTTTAAGTTTTTTTAAGTTACCAAACTTTTTGTTTTTCAAGATGTGTAACAAGACAAAATGGTCCAGTCATTTAAACCGGTCATCTAACGAAATTTGGGAATGCATTATTGGATTATTCCATATTGTTTAATATATTTGGTTCGATCCTTTCAGATGATGAATGAATTCTGTAAATTGCTTTAATTCCGTTTCAATGATAAATTCATATAAACTCAAGGGGAAGTGTATGAAGCAAGTTTATATCATGTGTTAATTAGTGTAAACATATGATTAGTGTTTGTTCTACCCACTGGATGATCTCAAAATTCTTAGTGAGATTTCCTTGCATATAGAAATATTTTGTCTTCCAAGAAATATACCTATGCATACATAATTATATATATGCATTTTTCTTGCTGTAAAGTTCTCTCTTAAGTAACAAAAATCATATCATTAAAGAAACCTGTTGAACTTTGCTATATTTTGTCCTTCTTGTCCCCGTAAGGGGCGCGGCGATTTGCCATCCTGGCCGCCGTGCTGACGGGACTCAGCACCCCGTCCGGCCTCAGCTTAGCCTCTCTTCCTTCCTTCAAAACACTTGTTTCCTCTCTTTTCATACAACCTCTCCCACAACTTTCTCTGGTCAGCCTCTAATTTCACAGGGTAGATGCTGACCTTCTTCTCGGCCAACCGTCCTGGATCGGGGCTGGGGGGGGGGAGGGGACAATGTTCCCTAACCCCTGAGCTCCGGTCTGGGGTGGTTGGTTTTTAACAAACTGCTTCATCCCCACCCATACCTTCCTCACATCCCTTTTCCTCTCGTCTTCAAAATCTATCTTTTTTACGCCGTGTCTAACCCGTAAGGGGCGCGGCGATTTGCCATCCTGGCCGCCGTGCTGACGGGATCCAGCGCTCCGTCCGGCCCCAGCTTAGCCTCTCTTCCTTCCTTCAGATAGCCCGATTTCTTCCATACCTCGTCGCTTTTCATACAACCTCTAGCACAACTTTCTCTGGTCAGCCTCTAATTTCACAGGGTAGAATGCTGACCTTCTTCTCAAGCCAACCACCCCGGATGGGGGCTGAGGGGGGAGGGGACATTGTTCCCTTACCCCTCAGCTCCGGTTCGGGATGGGGTTTTTTTAAAAACCTGCTTCATCCCCACCCATACCTTCCTCACATCCCTTTTCCTCTCCTCTTCACATTCTATCTGTTTTACGCCGTGTCTAAGGTGGAGCCGCCATGCCGAAGGACTGCCAGGCCACCAGGCGGGAGGGGTGGTCCCAAATGGCGGCGCCTGGCTCTGCCGGCCCCGTAAGGGGCGCGGCGATTTGCCATCTTGGCCGCCGTGCTGACGGGACTCAGCACCCCGTCCGGCCCCAGCTTAGCGCCTCTTCCTTCCTTCAAAACACTTGTTTCCTCTCTTTTCACACAACTTTCTCTGGTCAGCCTCTAATTTCACAGGGTAGATGCTGACCTTCCTTTCAGCCAACCGTCCCGCATCGGGGCTGAGGGGGTGGGGGACAATGTTCCCTAACCCCTGAGCTCCGGTCTGGGGTGGCTCGTTTTTAACTACCTGCTTCATCCCCACCCATACCTTCCTCACATCCCTTTTCCTCTCCTCTTCACAATCTATTAATTTTTACGCCGTGTCCAAGGTGGAGCCGCCATGCTGATGGACTGCCAGGCCACCAGGCGGGAGGGGTGGTCTTAAATGGCGGCGCCTGGCTCTGCCGGGCTTGTAAGCACCTCTCGCAGTGCGGGCTAATGCGAGAGGTGTGCGCGATTGCATCCCGTGTTTAAAAAAGGGTCACCATGCCCAATGATGATAAAAAAAACAAAAACCCAACCCTCAACTTCCCCTGTTCCATCGACCGAGCCGCCCTCGGGCAGCTCCAGCAAAAAAAATGGAGGTCCCCCCCCCTGTGCTTGCACAGGGGACCCTCCATATTTCTCTAACCGGAGAGGAGGCTTACTCCTCTCCTTCGCCTACGGGTGCAGGGGATTCCCCCTCACCCCCTTCTCTGGAGGTGCTTTCGGTCACCTCCCTTTTCCCAGCGGCAGCTTGAGATGGGTGTCCTAAACGTGGATGAGTTTACGCATCACTGTCCGAGAACCGCTTTATTTTCTTGCCTTGACCTATCTTTGTGCTCTTCGGATGCACAGCCTGATTTTGATTGGGGGGTGGTCGATGACCTCCATGGTAGTGATCACTTTCCCATTCAAATATCATTTTCAGGGCAACTGCCGCCTGAGAGACCACCTCGGTGGTGCTTGGCGCGGGCGCGGTGGCCTGCATTTCAGGAAATGACTGAATTCTCTATCTCAGTCGAGGAGTTTAGGTCGGTAGATGAGGCCGTTGAGTTCTTCTCCGGCAACCTCATCGCCGTGGGCCTGACTACTATTCCTAGGACGTCTGGCCGTTTTGCACGCCGACCACTCCCATGGTGGTCGGCCGAGTGTGAGACGGCCCTCAAACAGAAGCGTTATGCCTACATGCGCTATAAGCGCCGCCCGAACGATTTCACTGTCGCTGAATTTCGTCGGGCTAGGGCTAGGTTCCGGTATATTTGGAAGCACGCCCGCCGCTCTTCTTGGCGGGCATACGTGTCTTCACTTAACGGGAAGACCCCTTTAGCTGAGGTGTGGAAGCGAGTCAAAAGGATTCGGGGCAAGTTCTCGCAGGACCCCCTTCCCGTTCTCCAGGAGAATGGGACCGCAATCTCGGACCCCGCGTCCGTGGCGGAATCCTTAGCGACCGCTTTTTCCGCATTCTCTAGCCGTGATGCTGCTCCGCCAGCATTCAATGCACGTCGTGATGTCGCGGAAGGCCGCCGGCTGGACTTTACCTCCAGAGGAGGAGAACCCTTCAACGACAAGTTTACTGTGAGTGAGTTGCGCTCCGCTCTCGCTTCGTGCGCGGACACCGCCCATGGTCTGGACGATGTCCCGTACGCCATGCTTCGACACCTGGGTGAGCGAGGCATGGCCTTTCTGTTAGATTTGTTCAACAGGATCTGGGTGGAAGGTCTTCTCCCAGACTCCTGGCGAATCGCTACTGTGCTCGCCTTTCGCAAGCCGGGGAGAGATCACTCTACTCCGACCGGATTCCGCCCAATCTCTCTAACCTCTTGCGTGTGCAAGTTGATGGAGAAATTGGTAAATGTTAGATTAGCCTATTTCCTGGACAGCGGAGGCCATCTGTCTTCTGCACAGTGCGGCTTCCGTAAGTTCCACTCCACGTCGGATGCTCTGCTCCGACTGGAAAATGCCGTCTGCGAGGCTTTCCTTCGTAGACAGCACTACGCCACGGTGTTTTTTGATCTGGAGAAGGCCTATGATACCGCATGGCGATACGGTATCATGGAGACTCTCCACACGATGGGGGCGAGGGGACGCCTCCCAATGTTTATATCTGATTTTTTGCGAGATCGTCGATTCCGCGTACGGGTGGGGGGAGCCCTCTCCGGCCCAAAGGAGCAGGAAGAGGGTGTCCCGCAGGGAAGTGTCCTCAGTGTTACACTCTTTGCCCTGAGCATCAACGGCATCACCTCGGTGCTGCCGGAAGATGTTCTCGCTACGCTCTACGTGGACGACCTTTCGATCTCTTTTGGCGCGGCCCAGATGCCGACTCCAACAGGCATTGAACCGCGTCTCTCGCTATGCCGAAGCGCACAGGTTTCGGTTTTCTTTGGCCAAGACTAAGGTGGTGCACTTCTGCCGCCATCCACGGCTTCACCCCGACCCAGATTTGTTTCTTAATGGGGTGCGCCTGGATGTGGTTGAGTCGCACCGTTTCCTTGGTCTTGTATTCGACCGACGCCTCACCTGGGAGGCTCACATTCGCAGCCTTAGGGTCTCTTGTACCCGCGCCATGGACATTCTCCGTTCCGTGACGTTCAGCGCTTGGGGCGCTGATAGGGCTACCGCCTTACTTTTTTATCGATCCTTTGTTCGCTCGAAGCTCGACTACGGATGCGAGTTTTATGCATCCGCAGCCGAGCGTTTATTGCGGAAGGTGGATTCGATCCACCACACCGGCCTTCGCCTTGCGACCGGTGCCTTCCGCACTTCCCCCATTGAGAGCCTGTTGGTCGATGCTGGGGAGATGCCACTCGCTCTGCGCCGCGTGCAGTGCATCACTCGCCTGTACGCGCGAGCCCGGTGCCTCCCTCAGTCGCCAACAGCTCTCACTGCATCCGCAGCTGATCTCGATGGTGCCTATGCCGCCGAGAGACGCCAGTCATACCCTAAGCCCTTTGGGTTTAGGGCCAGGAAACTCCTTCGAGAGGTAGATATAGCTCTCGGGCCGGTGGCGCCCCTGGTTCTGCCCAGGACGCCACCCTGGAGGGTACCACATTTGGCTATTTGTCGCCACGCCTCTGCTCCCAAAGCTTGTACTGCGCCGGGAGTATTGCGTTCGACCTTTTTGGAGCACACATCGTGTCACGCTGGTACCGTGCCAGTGTATACGGATGGCTCCAAGTCCCAAGAGGGGGTCGGCTTCCACGCCGTATCCCCTCTGTTTGAAGTCAGCGGGGCTCTACCAGGCGCTGCGTCTGTCTTCACGGCCGAGCTGGTGGCAATACACCACTCGGTACGGGAGATTACGCGACGTGCCCGGTTCGGAGACCGGATTGTGATCTACAGCGACTCACAAAGCGCCCTGAGTGCTCTCGGGGCATTGGAATCTCCGCATCCCCTGGTTCGCGATATCCGTGACGCCACGGTTTTGGCGAGCCGGGCAGATGTCGAGATTATCTTCTGCTGGGTTCCTGGACATGTAGGAATTGCGGGGAATGAGCGCGCCGATGAGGGCGCCAAAGAGTCCGCGAGGACTCTGCGACCGGACCAGCGTTTCGCTCTTCCTCACACCGACTACCAGCTTAGCCTCTCTTCCTTCCTTCAGATAGCCCGATTTCTTCCCTACCTCGTCGCTTTTCATACAACCTCTCCCACAACTTTCTCTGGTCAGCCTCTAATTTCACAGGGTAGATGCTGACCTTCTTCTCAAGCCAACCACCCCGGATCGAGGCTGGGGGGAGGGGACATTGTTCCCTAACCCCTGAGCTCCGGTTCGGGATGGGGGTTTTTTAACAACCTGCTTCATCCCCACCCATACCTTCCTCACATCCCTTTTCCTCTCCTCTTCAAAATCTATCTTTTTTACGCCGTGTCTAAGGTGGAGCCGCCATGCCGATGGACTGCCAGGCCGCCAGGCGGGAGGGGTGGTCCCGAATGGCGGCGCCTGGCTCTGCCGGGCTTGTAAGCACCTCTCGCAGTGCGGGCTACTGCGAGGGGTGATGAGCTATTGCGTCCCGCGGCAAAAATAGGGTCACCATGCCCATAGATGAACAACCAAAAAAAACCCAAACCCCTTTAACTCCCTCTTGCTCATCGACGGAGCCGCCCTTGGGCAGCTCCACCGAAAAAATGGAGGTCCCCCCCCCTGTGCTTGCACAGGGGACCCTCCATATTTCTCTAACCGGAGAGGAGGCTTACTCCTCTCCTTCGCCTACGGGTGCAGGGGACTCCCCCTCACCCCCTTCTCTGGAGGTACTTTCGGGCACCTCCCTTTTCCCAGCGGCAGTCCCATCTTTTCTTTTCAAGGGGACTGCCAAGAAAGCCAGCAGGCAGCCCTTAGCCAGCCGCTCCCCATCAAAGCGGCTCGGTAGGGCAAACCCCTTTAGGGGGGAGAGGGAAGCCAGGCCCCTTCGGTCGCTTCCCTCAAAAGACCTGCTGGCAAGAATATTAAACCTTGCCGGGGTCAAGGCCTGTGCCTCCCCATACAAGACTGGCGACACTGCCAAGGGGACCTGCGATGTCCTGGGAGATGATGTCCAACTGTAGGCCCCTCCTGTGATAGACATGGTCCTTGAGGAGACCCAGCCCCAGACGGTAGTGCCTTCCATGGGGGGGAATTCGGGCTCGGCGCCAAGCACCGAACCCGAATCCGCCCCTATGCAAGGTCCTCCTCAAATGGCTGAGGGCTCCGAGGCAGTAGAAGGAGGGGAGGGATCTCCTCCGACAGGTGCCCCTACGACAACCAGGACCTTCTCCATTTCGGAGAGGGACCTGGCTGAGGCTGGTCCATCTGGTCTGGGGACTTCTGCCGGCCGAGGTGAAAAGCGGGTTCATTCCCCGCCCTCCTCTCCGAAAAAGAAAAAGACAAAAAAGACTCGGGGCTCCTCTCCATCCGCGGGGGCTGCGGGGACGGATGGGTCTCCTGCCACTCTGGCAAGCGACCAAACAAGATCGGCACATCCGCCCCCTCTGCCCCCCCGGTTGCGGAGCCCCTGACAAAGAAGACTAATACCAAGAGTGCACAGGGCGAAGCCTCGATGACATCGGGGCCCCTCATTCAGAGGTTACCTGGCGTTTTCGAGCCCGCTGGCTTCAAACGCTTCCTCGTTATTCGCTCCACTGATGGCACCATGTTGTGCAAGGGCAACATGATCCATCAGAGGAGAGGATTAGCTAGTGCAATTGGAAGAGAGCCGAAGGTAACCCGTTTCTCGGACGGGAGCCTTCTGGCGAATGCGGCGAATCCCGCCGAGGCGGCTAAGATTAGTGCTCTTCGGACACTTCATGGCACCCCGGTGAGTGTGACGCCGCACTCTACCATGAACTTTGTAAAAGGAGTAGTTTATGCGAGGGAACTCGTTGACTACTCCATTGAGGACATCACCTTAGAGCTGGCCGACCATGGGGCGGTCAAGGTCGAACGTGTGATGAGAAAACAGGGAGGGGCCTCGAGACCCACCCCTACACTCTTCGTCACGTTCGACTGTGACAAGCTCCCTGAGTCGGTGCGTGCCGGTTGGTACCGCTACCGCGTGAAGGCATTCGTGCCACTTCCGCGGCGGTGCTATTACTGTCACCGCTTCGGCCATACGAATCGCTCATGTAGACGTGCAAAGTCGGGGTCACCCGAAGTCTGTGTAAATTGCTCCAAGGTCGCACACGATAAGTCCAAATCGTGTGTGGCCAAGTGTGTCAATTGCGGAGAGCCGCACCCTGCTTCTTCGAAGCAATGTGGTGCATATCTCCTTGAGAAAGAAATCCTGGCCGTTCAGGCCCAGGATCGACTCTCATTCCGCGAGGCAAAGGACTTGGTCCTGGCGCGCCCGGCTCTGCCTGGGACGTCATATGCCTCAATAGTTAGGAAGGCACCCTCTGCTCCCGGCCCATCCAGGCCAACGAGCACGGTTGTTTCCGCGCCCATTCGGAGCCCTTCTGCGGGCTCTACCCAACCCGGGCGCTCCCCTGGTAAAGCTGGCGGCAAAAAGGGTTCATACCCTGCCCCGGCTAAAACCAGGGCTCCCCCCTCTTCCCCCAGCGTGACCGTTTTCCGTAAGGCGAAACGGCCACGCGCCTCCACCGAGTCGTTAGACTCACAAGAGGCAACACCCCTGAAGATGGTCGCTAGGCCATCTTCCGGGGTTCCTAAAGCTGCCCCCCGAAAGGAGGACAGCAACAAAGGAGCTTCGGCTCCTTCGCCCACGCCCCGAGGTGGAGCGAGTGGCTCGGAGACGGTGGTTCCTCGAAAAGAGGGCCCCCCGCCTCCGAAGCCGCAACGCCCGCCTAAGGTTTCGAGGCGGAGGGAGGAAAAGACTCGCATGGCGAGCCCAACCTCCCCCAATAAGTCCTCGAAGGCGACAGCGCCTTCAGCGCTTTGTCCGGCCAACAGCGCCCGGGGTTCTGCCCCCGGGAAGCGTACGGCCATTCCCGTGAGGGTCTTCAATTCGAGGAGGGCCCCCGCGTCTCCTCCGAGCTAGGCCTGGAGGGCATATTCCTTCAATGGAATTGCCGTGGACTCCGGGCCAACTGGGAGGAGCTGCGGAGGCTCGTCCCGTTCCCCGTTAGCCTTTTTTTTGCAGGAGACCATGCTAGGTGCGTGCCCCCTCCCTGCCCTCCCGGGGTATAAGGGTCTTGCGACCCCACCACCGCGGGATGGCCGGGCTGGGGGATGCGCAGTTTAAACCCGGCATGATGTCTCCGTTCTTCCTTTCTCTTTAGATACCTCCTTTCAGGCAGTGGCTGTGCAGCTGCACCTGGATAGGAGGTATACTATCATTTCTGCGTACATTCCACCGTCAGCTGACTTCGACGCGGGGGACTTCCGCCGCGTCGTGGCACGGTTGCCGAGGCCCTATCTCTTGCTTGGAGATCTGAACGGCAAGCATCCTCTCTGGGGAGATTACTCCATAAATCCCAGGGGACAAGTCCTTGCCGATCTGATCGAAGAGCTTGAGATGGGTGTCCTAAACGTGGATGAGTTTACGCATCACTGTCCGAGAACCGCTTCATTTTCTTGCCTTGACCTATCTTTGTGCTCTTCGGATGCACAGCCTGATTTTGATTGGGGCGTGGTCGATGACCTCCATGGTAGTGATCACTTTCCCATTCAAATATCATTTTCAGGGCAACTGCCGCCTGAGATACCACTTCGGTGGTGCTTGGCGCGGGCGCGGTGGCCTGCATTTCAGGAAATGACTGAATTCTCTATCTCAGTCGAGGAGTTTAGGTCGGTAGATGAGGCCGTTGAGTTCTTCTCCGGCAACCTCATCGCCGTGGGCCTGACTACTATTCCTAGGACGTCTGGCCGTTTTGCACGCCGACCACTCCCATGGTGGTCGGCCGAGTGGGAGACGGCCCTCAAACAGAAGCGTTATGCCTACATGCGCTATAAGCGCCGCCCGAACGATTTCACTGTCGCTGAATTTCGTCGGGCTAGGGCTAGGTTCCGGTATATTTCGAAGCACGCCCGCCGCTCTTCTTGGCGGGCATACGTGTCTTCACTTAACGGGAAGACCCCTTTAGCTGAGGTGTGGAAGCGAGTCAAAAGGATTCGGGGCAAGTTCTCGCAGGACCCCCCTCCCGTTCTCCAGGAGAATGGGACCGCAATCTCAGACCCCGCGTCCGTGGCGGAATCCTTAGCGACCGCTTTTTCCGCATTCTCTAGCCGTGATGCTGCTCCGCCAGCATTCAATGCACGTCGTGATGTCGCGGAAGGCCGCCGGCTGGACTTTACCTCCAGTGGCGGAGAACCCTTCAACGACAAGTTTACTGTGAGTGAGTTGCGTTCCGCTCTCGCTTCGTGCGCGGACACCGCCCATGGTCCGGACGATGTCCCGTACGCCATGCTTCGACACCTGGGTGAGCGAGGCATGGCCTTTCTGTTAGATATGTTCAACAGGATCTGGGTGGAAGGTCTTCTCCCAGACTCCTGGCGAATCGCTACTGTGCTCGCCTTTCGCAAACCGGGGAGAGATCACTCTACTCCGACCGGTTTCCGCCCAATCTCTCTAACCTCTTGCGTGTGCAAGTTGATGGAGAAATTGGTAAACGTTAGATTAGCTTTTTTCCTGGACAGCGGAGGCCATCTGTCTTCCGCACAGTGCGGCTTCCGTAAGTTCCACTTCACGTCGGATGCTCTGCTCCGACTGGAAAATGCCGTCTGCGAGGCTTTCCTTCGTAGACAGCACTACGCCACGGTGTTTTTCGATCTGGAGAAGGCCTATGATACCGCATGGCGATACGGTATCATGGAGACTCTCCACACGATGGGGGTGAGGGGACGCCTCCCACTGTTTATATCTAAATTTTTGCGAGATCGTCGATTCCGCGTACGGGTGGGGGGAGCCCTCTCCGGCCCAAAGGAGCAGGAAGAGGGTGTCCCGCAGGGAAGTGTCCTCAGTGTCACACTCTTTGCCCTGAGCATCAACGACATCACCTCGGTTCTGCCAGAAAATGTTCTCGCTACGCTCTACGTGGACGACCTTTCGATCTCTTTTGTCGCGGCCCAGATGCCAAATCTGGAGCGTCGACTCCAACAGGCATTGAACCGCGTCTCTCGCTATGCCGAAGCGCACAGGTTTCGGTTTTCTTTGGCCAAGACTAAGGTGGTGCACTTGTGCCGCCATCCACGGCTTCACCCCGACCCAGATTTGTTTCTTAATGGGGTGCGCCTTGATGTGGTTGAGTCGCACCGTTTCCTTGGTCTTGTATTCGACCGACGCCTCACCTGGGAGGCTCATATTCGCAGCCTTAGGGTCTCTTGTACCCGCGCCATGGACATTCTCCGTTCCGTGACGTTCAGCGCTTGGGGCGCTGATAGGGCTACCGCCTTACTTTTTTATCGATCCTTTGTTCGCTCGAAGCTCGACTACGGATGGGAGTTTTATGCATCCACAGCCGAGCGTTTATTGCGGAAGGTGGATTCAATCCACCACACCGGCCTTCGCCTTGCGACCGGTGCCTCTTGCACTTCCCCCATTGAGAGCCTGTTGGTCGATGTTGGGGAGATGCCACTCGCTCTGCGCCGCGTGCAGTGCATCACTCGCCTGTACCCGCGAGCCCGGCGCCTCCCTCAGTCGCCAACAGCTCTCACTGCATCCGCAGCTGATCTCGATGGTGCCTATGCCGCCGAGAGACGCCAGTCATACCCTAAGCCCTTTGGGTTTAGGGCCAGGAAACTCCTTCGAGAGGTAGATATAGCTCTCGGGCCGGTGGCGCTCCTGGTTCTGCCCAGGACGCCACCCTGGAGGGTACCACATTTGGCTATTTGTCGCCACGCCTCTGCTCCCAAAGCTTGTAGTGCGCCGGGAGTATTGCGTTCGACCTTTTTGGAGCACACATCGTGTCACGCTGGTACCGTGCCAGTGTATACGGATGGCTCCAAGTCCCAAGAGGGGGTCGGCTTCCACGCCGTATCCCCTCTGTTTGAAGTCAGCGGGGCTCTACCAGGCGCTGCGTCTATCTTCACGGCCGAGCTGGTGGCAATACACCACTCGGTACGGGAGAAAACGCGACGTGCCCGGTTCGGAGACCGGATTGTGATCTATAGCGACTCACAAAGCGCCCTGAGTGCTCTCGGGGCATTGGAATCTCCGCATCCCCTAGTTCGCGATATCCGTGACGCCACGGTTTTGGCGAGCCGGGCAGATGTCGAGATTATCTTCTGCTGGGTTCCTGGACATGTAGGAATTGCGGGGAATGAACGCGCCGATGAGGGCGCCAAAGAGTCCGCGAGGACTCTGCGACCGGACCAGCGTTTCGCTCTTCCTCACACCGGCTACATAGCAGGAATACGGGCAGCTCTTCGGACTGCTTGGCAAAGAAGATGGGAGACGGTCGAAGGGAACTTAAAGTTGCGTGCCATTTCGCCGCGACTGTTCCCATGGACCTATCCCCCAATGCCGCGGCGGCTTCAGGTTGCTTTCTGTCGTCTTCGAATCGGACACACTCGTGTGACGCATCGTTACTTGGTGGAGCGCTCGCATGTGCCCTATTGCAACGACTGCGTCGTCCCCCAGATTGTTCGGCATATTCTTGTCGAATGTCCCAGTCTGGGTGATCTTCGCGCACGATACCTGTCTCGGTACCGGGATGGGCGGGGTCGCTACCGCCTGTCCCTTGTACTCGGGACGAGTGCGTGCACCATGACTGGTGGACTTATTGACTTTTGGGGGGAGGCCGGCCTTCTCCCCTTTATTTAAGGTTCCTTTTTTTTGTTATTGTTTTGTTTTAGGTTGCACTCTCCTGCACCGGGGTGAGGGGGACCTCACCCCGCTGCCGGAGATTGCTTCGATTGTTAAGTTTTTCCAATTTATATTGATTGTTAAGTTTTCATATTTTAACTTTAAAGTAGCCTAATTCTAGGCTGTCGTGTTTTTCGGCGACTTATGCCCAAGTGGGTAGTTGCCAGATGGGCTCTATAAAAAAAAAAAAAATGGAGGCCCCTCCTGTGATAAACATGGTCCTTGATGAGACCCAGCCTCAGACGGTAGGGCCTTCCATGGGGGGGAATTCGGGCTCGGCGCCAAGCACCGAACCCGAATCCGCCCCTATGCAAGGTCCTCCTCAAATGGCTCAGGGCTCCGAGGCAGTAAAAGGAGGGGAGGGATCTCCTCCGACAGGTGCCCCTACGACAACCAGGACCTTCTACATTTCGGAGAGGGACCTGGCTGAGGCCGGTCCATCTGGCCTGGGGGCTTTTGCCGGCGGAGGTGAAAAGCGGGTTCATTCCCCGCCCTTCTCTCCAAAAAAGAAAAAGACTCGGGGCTCCTCTCCATCCGCGGGGGCTGCGGGGACGGATGGGTCTGCTGCCACTTTGGTAGGTGACCAAGCCAAGATCGGCACATCCGGCCCCTCTACCCCCTCGTGTGCGGAGCCTCTGACCAAGACTAACACCAAGAGTGCACAGGGCGGAGCCTCGATGACATCGGGGCCCCTCATTCAGAGGTTACCTGGCGTTTTCGAGCCCTTGGCTTCAAACGCTTCCTCGTTATTCGCTCCACTGATGGCACCATGTTGTCCAAGGGCAACATGATCCATCAGAGGAGAGGATTAGCTAGTTCAATTGGTAGAGAGCCGAAGGTGACCCGTTTCTCGGACGGCAGCCTTCTGGCGAATCCCGCCGGGGCGGCCAAAATAAGTGCTCTTCGGACACTTCATGGCACCCCGGTGAGTGTGACGCCGCACTCTACCATGAACTTTGTGAAAGGAGTAGTTTATGCCAGGGAACTCGTTTACTACTCCATTGAGGACATCACCCTAGAGCTGGCCGACCATGGGGCGGTCAAGGTCGAACGTGTGATGAAAAAAACAGGGAGGGGCTTCGAGACCCACCCCTACACTCTTCGTCACGTTCGACTGTGACAAGCTCCCTGAGTCGGTGCGTGCCGGTTGGTACCGCTACCGCGTGAAGGCATTCGTGCCACTGCCGCGGCGGTGCTATTACTGCCACCGCTTCGGCCATACGAATCGCTCATGTAGACGTGCAAAGTCGGGGTCACCCGAAGTCTGTGTAAATTGCTCCAAGGTCGCACACGATAAGTCCAAATCGTGTGTGGCCAAGTGTGTCAATTGCGGAGAGCCGCACCTTGCTTCTTCGAAGCAATGTGGTGCATATCTCCTGGAGAAAGAAATCCTGGCCGTTCAGGCCTAGGATAGACTCTCATTCCGCGAGGCTAAGGACTTGGTCCTGGCGCGCCCAGCTCTGCCTGGGACGTCATATGCCTCAGTAGTTCGAAAGGCACCCTCTGCTCCTGGCCCATCCAGGCCAACGAGCACGGTTGTTTCCGCGCCCATTCGGAGCCCTTCTACGGGCTCTACCCAACCCGGGCGCTCCCCTGGTAAAGCTGGCGGCCAAAAGGGTTCATACCCAGCCCCGGCTAAAACCAGGGCTCCCCCAGCGTGACCGTTTCCCGCAAGGCGAAACGGCCACGCGCCTCCACCGAGTCGTTAGACTCACAGGAGGCAACACCCCTGAAGATGGTCTAGCGACCATCTTCAGGGGTTCCTAAAGCTGTCCCCCGAAAGGAGGACAGCAACAAAGGAGCTTCGGCTCCTTCGCCGACGCCCCGAGGTGGAGCGAGTGGCTCGGAGACGGTGATTCCTCGAAAAGAGGCCCCCCCGCCTCCGAAGCCGAAGCGCCCGCCTAAGGTTTCGAGGCGGAGGGAGGAAAAGACTCGCATGACGAGCCCAACCTCCCCCAATAAGTCCTCGAAAGCGACAGCGCCCGGGGTTCTGCCCCCGGGAAGCGTACGGCCATTCCCGTGAGGGTCTTCAATTCGAGGAGGGCCCCCGCGTCTCCTCCGAGCTAGGCCTGGAGGGCATATTCCTTCAATGGAATTGCCGTGGACTCCGGGCCAACTGGAAGGAGCTGCGGAGGCTCGTCTCGTCCCGTTCCCCGTTAGCTATTTTTTTGCAGGAGACCATGCTAGGTGCGTGCCCCCTCCCTGCCCTCCCGGGGTATAAGGGTCTTGCGACCCCACCACCGCGGGATGGCCGGGCTGGGGGATGCGCAGTTTACACCCGGCATGATGTCTCCGTTCTTCCTTTCTCTTTAGATACCTCCCTTCAGGCAGTGGCTGTGCAGCTGCACCTGGATAGGAGGTATACTATCATTTCTGCGTACATTCCACCGTCAGCTGACTTCGACGCGGGGGACTTCCGCCGCGTCGTGGCACGGTTGCCGAGGCCCTATCTCTTGCTTGGAGATCTGAACGGCAGGCATCCTCTCTGGGGAAATTACTCCATAAATCCCAGGGGACAAGTCCTTGCCGATCTGATCGAAGAGCTTGAGATGGGTGTCCTAAACGTGGATGAGTTTACGCATCACTGTCCGAGAACCGCTTCATTTTCTTGCCTTGACCTATCTTTGTGCTCTTCGGATGCACAGCCTGATTTTGATTGGGGGGTGGTCGATGACCTCCATGGTAGTGATCACTTTCCCATTCAAATATCATTTTCAGGGCAACTGCCGCCTGAGAGACCACCTCGGTGGTGCTTGGCGCGGGCGCGGTGGCCTGCATTTCAGGAAATGACTGAATTCTCTATCTCAGTCGAGGAGTTTAGGTCGGTAGATGAGGCCGTTGAGTTCTTCTCCGGCAACCTCATCGCCATGGGCCTGACTACTATTCCTAGGACGTCTGGCCGTTTTGCACGCCGACCACTCCCATGGTGGTCGGCCGAGTGTGAGACGGCCCTCAAACAGAAGCGTTATGCCTACATGCGCTATAAGCGCCGCCCGAACGATTTCACTGTCGCTGAATTTCGTCGGGCTAGGGCTAGGTTCCGGTATATTTGGAAGCACGCCCGCCGCTCTTCTTGGCGGGCATACGTGTCTTCACTTAACGAGAAGACCCCTTTAGCTGAGGTGTGGAAGCGAGTCAAAAGGATTCGGGGCAAGTTCTCGCAGGACCCCCCTCCTGTTCTCCAGGAGAATGGGACCACAATCTCAGACCCCGCGTCCGTGGCGGAATCCTTAGCGACCGCTTTTTCCGCATTCTCTAGCCGTGATGCTGCTCCGCCAGCATTCAATGCACGTCGTGATGTCGCGGAAGGCCGCCGGCTGGACTTTACCTCCAGTGGCGGAGAACCCTTCAACGACAAGTTTACTGTGAGTGAGTTGCGTTCCGCTCTCGCTTCGTGCGCGGACACCGCCCATGGTCCGGACGATGTCCCGTACGCCATGCTTCGACACCTGGGTGAGCGAGGCATGGCCTTTCTGTTAGATCTGTTCAACAGGATCTGGGTGGAAGGTCTTCTCCCAGACTCCTGGCGAATCGCTACTGTGCTCGCCTTTCGCAAACCGGGGAGAGATCACTCTACTCCGACCGGTTTCCGCCCAATCTCTCTAACCTCTTGCGTGTGCAAGTTGATGGAGAAATTGGTAAACGTTAGATTAGCTTTTTTCCTGGACAGCGGAGGCCATCTGTCTTCCGCACAGTGCGGCTTCCGCAAGTTCCACTCCACTTCGGATGCTCTGCTCCGACTGGAAAATGCCGTCTGCGAGGCTTTCCTTCGTAGACAGCACTACGCCACGGTCTTTTTCGATCTGGAGAAGGCCTATGATACCGCATGGCGATACGGTATCATGGAGACTCTCTACACGATGGGGGCGAGGGGACGCCTCCCAATGTTTATATCGGAATTTTTGCGAGATCGTCGATTCCGCGTACGGGTGGGGGGAGCTCTCTCCGGCCCAAAGGAGCAGGAAGAGGGTGTCCCGCAGGGAAGTGTCCTCAGTGTCACACTCTTTGTCCTGAGCATCAACGGCATCACCTCGGTGCTGCCGGAAGATGTTCTCGCTACGCTCTACGTGGACGACCTTTCGATCTCTTTTGGCGCGGCCCAGATGCCAACTCTGGAGCGCCGACTCCAACAGGCATTGAACCGCGTCTCTCGCTATGCCGAAGCGCACAGGTTTCGGTTTTCTTTGGCCAAGACTAAGGTGGTGCACTTCTGCCGCCATCCACGGCTTCACCCCGACCCAGATTTGTTTCTTAATGGGGTGCGCCTGGATGTGGTTGAGTCGCACCGTTTCCTTGGTCTTGTATTCGACCGACGCCTCACCTGGGAGG
The DNA here is from genome assembly GCA_963969495.1 of Ceratothoa steindachneri. NCBI lineage: Eukaryota > Metazoa > Arthropoda > Malacostraca > Isopoda > Cymothoidae > Ceratothoa > Ceratothoa steindachneri. The sequence continues at coordinate 7,870,572 of OZ018335.1, read as the reverse complement.
CTCATATTCGCAGCCTTAGGGTCTCTTGTACCCGCGCCATGGACATTCTCCGTTCCGTGACGTTCAGCGCTTGGGGCGCTGATAGGGCTACCGCCTTACTTTTTTATCGATCCTTTGTTCGCTCGAAGCTCGACTACGGATGCGAGTTTTATGCATCCGCAGCCGAGCGTTTATTGCGGAAGGTGGATTCGATCCACCACACCGGCGTTCGCCTTGCGACCGGTGCCTCCCGCACTTCCCCCATTGAGAGCCTGTTGGTCGGTGCTGGGCAGATGCCACTCGCTCTGCGCCGCGTGCAGTGCATCACTCGCCTGTACGCGCGAGCCTGGCGCCTCCCTCAGTCGCCAACAGCTCTCACTGCATCCGCAGCTGATCTCGATGGTGCCTATGCCGCCGAGAGACGCCAGTCATACCCTAAGCCCTTTGGGTTTAGGGCCAGGAAACTCCTTCGAGAGGTAGATATAGCTCTCGGGCCGGTGGCGCCCCTGGTTCTGCCCAGGACGCCACCCTGGAGGGTACCACATTTGGCTATTTGTCGCCACGCCTCTGCTCCCAAAGCTTGTACTGCGCCGGGAATATTGCGTTCGACCTTTTTGGAGCACACATCGTGTCACGCTGGAACCGTGCCAGTGTATACGGATGGCTCCAAGTCCCAAGAGGGGGTCGGCTTCCACGCCGTATCCCCTCTGTTTGAAGTCAGCGGGGCTCTACCAGGCGCTGCGTCTGTCTTCACGGCCGAGCTGGTGGCAATACACCACTCGGTACGGGAGATTACGCGACGTGCCCGGTTCGGAGACCGGATTGTGATCTATAGCGACTCACAAAGCGCCCTGAGTGCTCTCGGGGCATTGGAATCTCCGCATCCCCTGGTTCGCGATATCCGTGACGCCACGGTTTTGGCGAGCCGGGCAGATGTCGAGATTATCTTCTGCTGGGTTCCTGGACATGTGAGAATTGCGGGGAATGAGCGCGCCGATGAGGGCGCCAAAGAGTCCGCGAGGACTCTGCGACCGGACCAGCGTTTCGCTCTTCCTCACACCGACTACATGGCAGGAATACGGGCAGCTCTTCGGACTGCTTGGCAAAGAAGATGGGAGACGGTCGAAGGGAACTTAAAGTTGCGTGCCATTGCGCCGCGACTGTTCCCATGGACCTATCCCCCAATGCCGCGGCGGCTTCAGGTTGCTTTCTGTCGTCTCCGAATCGGACACACTCGTGTGACGCATCGCTATCTGGTGGAGCGCTCGCCTGCGCCCTATTGCAACGACTGCGTCGTCCCCCAGACTGTTCGGCACATTCTTGTCGAATGTCCCAGTCTGGGTGATCTTCGCGCACGACACCTGTCCCGGTACCGGGATGGGCGGGGTTGCTACCGCCTGTCCCTTGTACTCGGGACGAGTGCGTGCACTTTGACTGGTGGACTTGCTAACTTTGAGGGGGAGGCCGGCCTTCTCCCTTTTTTTTAACCAGGCTTAATTTTGTTGTTGTTTTTGTTGTTGTTTTTGTTATTGTTTTGTTATTGTTATTTCTTTTTTGTTGTTCCCTGTTCCATTTTTTGAAGTAGCCTAGAACTAGGCTGTTTGTTTACGGCGACTTATGCCTAAGTCGGCAGTCTCCAGATAGCCCCTTAAATAAAAAAAAATTAAAAAAAAAAAAAAAATCAAGCCCGCTGGCTTCAAACGCTTCCTCGTTATTCGCTCCACTGATGGCACCATGTTGTCCAAGGGCAACATGATCCATCAGAGGAGAGGATTAGCTAGTTCAATTGGTAGAGAGCCGAAGGTGACCCGTTTCTCGGACGGCAGCCTTCTGGCGAATCCCGCCGAGGCGGCCAAAATAAGTGCTCTTCGGACACTTCATGGCACCCCGGTGAGTGTGACGCCGCACTCTACCATGAACTTTGTGAAAGGAGTAGTTTATGCGAGGGAACTCGTTGACTACTCCATTGAGGACATCACCCTAGAGCTGGCCGACCATGGGGCGGTCAAGGTCGAACGTGTGAAGAAAAAACAGGGAGGGGCTTCGAGACCCACCCCTACACTCTTCGTCACGTTCGACTGTGACAAGCTCCCTGAGTCGGTGCGTGCCGGTTGGTACCGCTACCGCGTGAAGGCATTCGTGCCACTGCCGCGGCGGTGCTATTACTGCCACCGCTTCGGCCATACGAATCGCTCATGTAGACGTGCAAAGTCGGGGTCACCCGAAGTCTGTGTAAATTGCTCCAAGGTCGCACACGATAAGTCCAAATCGTGTGTGGCCAAGTGTGTCAATTGCGGAGAGCCGCACCTTGCTTCTTCGAAGCAATGTGGTGCATATCTCCTGGAGAAAGAAATCCTGGCCGTTCATGCCCAGGATAGACTCTCATTCCGCGAGGCTAAGGACTTGGTCCTGGCGCGCCCAGCTCTGCCTGGGACGTCATATGCCTCAGTAGTTCGAAAGGCACCCTCTGCTCCTGGCCCATCCAGGCCAACGAGCACGGTTGTTTCCGCGCCCATTCGGAGCCCTTCTACGGGCTCTTCCCAACCCGGGCGCTCCCCTGGTAAAGCTGGCGGCAAAAAGGGTTCATACCCAGCCCCGGCTAAAACCAGGGCTCCCCCAGCGTGACCGTTTCCCGCAAGGCGAAACGGCCACGCGCCTCCACCGAGTCGTTAGACTCACAGGAGGCAACACCCCTGAAGATGGTCGCTGTGCCATCTTCAGGGGTTCCTAAAGCTGTCCCCCGAAAGGAGGACAGCAACAAAGGAGCTTCGGCTCCTTCGCCGACGCCCCGAGGTGGAGCGAGTGGCTCGGAGACGGTGGTTCCTCGAAAAGAGGCCCCCCCGCCTCCGAAGCCGAAGCGCCCGCCTAAGGTTTCGAGGCGGAGGGAGGAAAAACTCGCATGACGAGCCCAACCTCCCCCAATAAGTCCTCGAAAGCGACAGCGCCCGGGGTTCTGCCCCCGGGAAGCGTACGGCCATTCCCGTGAGGGTCTTCAATTCGAGGAGGGCCCCCGCGTCTCCTCCGAGCTAGGCCTGGAGGGCATATTCCTTCAATGGAATTGCCGTGGACTCCGGGCCAACTGGGAGGAGCTGCGGAGGCTCGCCTCGTCCCGTTCCCCGTTAGCTATTTTTTTGCAGGAGACCATGCTAGGCGCGTGCCCCCTGCCTGCCCTCCCGGGGTATGAGGGTCTTGCGACCCCACCACCGCGGGATGGCCGGGCTGGGGGATGCGCGGTTTACACCCAGCATGATGTCTCCGTTCTTCCTTTCTCTTTAGATACCTCCTTTCAGGCAGTGGCTGTGCAGCTACACCTGGATAGGAGGTATACTATCATTTCTGCGTACATTCCACCGTCAGCTGACTTCGACGCGGGGGACTTCCGCCGCGTCGTGGCACGGTTGCCGAGGCCCTATCTCTTGCTTGGAGATCTGAACGGCAGGCATCCTCTCTGGGGAAATTACTCCATAAATCCCAGGGGACAAGTCCTTGCCGATCTGATCGAAGAGCTTGAGATGGGTGTCCTAAACGTGGATGAGTTTACGCATCACTGTCCGAGAACCGCTTCATTTTCTTGCCTTGACCTATCTTTGTGCTCTTCGGATGCACAGCCTGATTTTGATTGGGGGGTGGTCGATGACCTCCATGGTAGTGATCACTTTCCCATTCAAATATCATTTTCAGGGCAACTGCCGCCTGAGAGACCACCTCGGTGGTGCTTGGCGCGGGCGCGGTGGCCTGCATTTCAGGAAATGACTGAATTCTCTATCTCAGTCGAGGAGTTTAGGTCGGTAGATGAGGCCGTTGAGTTCTTCTCCGGCAACCTCATCGCCATGGGCCTGACTACTATTCCTAGGACGTCTGGCCGTTTTGCACGCCGACCACTCCCATGGTGGTCGGCCGAGTGTGAGACGGCCCTCAAACAGAAGCGTTATGCCTACATGCGCTATAAGCGCCGCCCGAACGATTTCACTGTCGCTGAATTTCGTCGGGCTAGGGCTAGGTTCCGGTATATTTGGAAGCACGCCCGCCGCTCTTCTTGGCGGGCATACGTGTCTTCACTTAACGAGAAGACCCCTTTAGCTGAGGTGTGGAAGCGAGTCAAAAGGATTCGGGGCAAGTTCTCGCAGGACCCCCCTCCTGTTCTCCAGGAGAATGGGACCGCAATCTCAGACCCCGCGTCCGTGGCGGAATCCTTAGCGACCGCTTTTTCCGCATTCTCTAGCCGTGATGCTGCTCCGCCAGCATTCAATGCACGTCGTGATGTCGCGGAAGGCCGCCGGCTGGACTTTACCTCCAGTGGCGGAGAACCCTTCAACGACAAGTTTACTGTGAGTGAGTTGCGTTCCGCTCTCGCTTCGTGCGCGGACACCGCCCATGGTCCGGACGATGTCCCGTACGCCATGCTTCGACACCTGGGTGAGCGAGGCATGGCCTTTCTGTTAGATCTGTTCAACAGGATCTGGGTGGAAGGTCTTCTCCCAGACTCCTGGCGAATCGCTACTGTGCTCGCCTTTCGCAAACCGGGGAGAGATCACTCTACTCCGACCGGTTTCCGCCCAATCTCTCTAACCTCTTGCGTGTGCAAGTTGATGGAGAAATTGGTAAACGTTAGATTAGCTTTTTTCCTGGACAGCGGAGGCCATCTGTCTTCCGCACAGTGCGGCTTCCGCAAGTTCCAATCCACTTCGGATGCTCTGCTCCGACTGGAAAATGCCGTCTGCGAGGCTTTCCTTCGTAGACAGCACTACGCCACGGTCTTTTTCGATCTGGAGAAGGCCTATGATACCGCATGGCGATACGGTATCATGGAGACTCTCTACACGATGGGGGCGAGGGGACGCCTCCCAATGTTTATATCGGAATTTTTGCGAGATCGTCGATTCCGCGTACGGGTGGGGGGAGCTCTCTCCGGCCCAAAGGAGCAGGAAGAGGGTGTCCCGCAGGGAAGTGTCCTCAGTGTCACACTCTTTGTCCTGAGCATCAACGGCATCACCTCGGTGCTGCCGGAAGATGTTCTCGCTACGCTCTACGTGGACGACCTTTCGATCTCTTTTGGCGCGGCCCAGATGCCAACTCTGGAGCGCCGACTCCAACAGGCATTGAACCGCGTCTCTCGCTATGCCGAAGCGCACAGGTTTCGGTTTTCTTTGGCCAAGACTAAGGTGGTGCACTTCTGCCGCCATCCACGGCTTCACCCCGACCCAGATTTGTTTCTTAATGGGGTGCGCCTGGATGTGGTTGAGTCGCACCGTTTCCTTGGTCTTGTATTCGACCGACGCCTCACCTGGGAGGCTCATATTCGCAGCCTTAGGGTCTCTTGTACCCGCGCCATGGACATTCTCCGTTCCGTGACGTTCAGCGCTTGGGGCGCTGATAGGGCTACCGCCTTACTTTTTTATCGATCCTTTGTTCGCTCGAAGCTCGACTACGGATGCGAGTTTTATGCATCCGCAGCCGAGCGTTTATTGCGGAAGGTGGATTCGATCCACCACACCGGCGTTCGCCTTGCGACCGGTGCCTCCCGCACTTCCCCCATTGAGAGCCTGTTGGTCGGTGCTGGGCAGATGCCACTCGCTCTGCGCCGCGTGCAGTGCATCACTCGCCTGTACGCGCGAGCCTGGCGCCTCCCTCAGTCGCCAACAGCTCTCACTGCATCCGCAGCTGATCTCGATGGTGCCTATGCCGCCGAGAGACGCCAGTCATACCCTAAGCCCTTTGGGTTTAGGGCCAGGAAACTCCTTCGAGAGGTAGATATAGCTCTCGGGCCGGTGGCGCCCCTGGTTCTGCCCAGGACGCCACCCTGGAGGGTACCACATTTGGCTATTTGTCGCCACGCCTCTGCTCCCAAAGCTTGTACTGCGCCGGGAATATTGCGTTCGACCTTTTTGGAGCACACATCGTGTCACGCTGGAACCGTGCCAGTGTATACGGATGGCTCCAAGTCCCAAGAGGGGGTCGGCTTCCACGCCGTATCCCCTCTGTTTGAAGTCAGCGGGGCTCTACCAGGCGCTGCGTCTGTCTTCACGGCCGAGCTGGTGGCAATACACCACTCGGTACGGGAGATTACGCGACGTGCCCGGTTCGGAGACCGGATTGTGATCTATAGCGACTCACAAAGCGCCCTGAGTGCTCTCGGGGCATTGGAATCTCCGCATCCCCTGGTTCGCGATATCCGTGACGCCACGGTTTTGGCGAGCCGGGCAGATGTCGAGATTATCTTCTGCTGGGTTCCTGGACATGTGAGAATTGCGGGGAATGAGCGCGCCGATGAGGGCGCCAAAGAGTCCGCGAGGACTCTGCGACCGGACCAGCGTTTCGCTCTTCCTCACACCGACTACATGGCAGGAATACGGGCAGCTCTTCGGACTGCTTGGCAAAGAAGATGGGAGACGGTCGAAGGGAACTTAAAGTTGCGTGCCATTGCGCCGCGACTGTTCCCATGGACCTATCCCCCAATGCCGCGGCGGCTTCAGGTTGCTTTCTGTCGTCTCCGAATCGGACACACTCGTGTGACGCATCGCTATCTGGTGGAGCGCTCGCCTGCGCCCTATTGCAACGACTGCGTCGTCCCCCAGACTGTTCGGCACATTCTTGTCGAATGTCCCAGTCTGGGTGATCTTCGCGCACGACACCTGTCCCGGTACCGGGATGGGCGGGGTTGCTACCGCCTGTCCCTTGTACTCGGGACGAGTGCGTGCACTTTGACTGGTGGACTTGCTAACTTTGAGGGGGAGGCCGGCCTTCTCCCTTTTTTTTAACCAGGCTTAATTTTGTTGTTGTTTTTGTTGTTGTTTTTGTTATTGTTTTGTTATTGTTATTTCTTTTTTGTTGTTCCCTGTTCCATTTTTTGAAGTAGCCTAGAACTAGGCTGTTTGTTTACGGCGACTTATGCCTAAGTCGGCAGTCTCCAGATAGCCCCTTAAATAAAAAAAAATTAAAAAAAAAAAAAAAATCAAGCCCGCTGGCTTCAAACGCTTCCTCGTTATTCGCTCCACTGATGGCACCATGTTGTCCAAGGGCAACATGATCCATCAGAGGAGAGGATTAGCTAGTTCAATTGGTAGAGAGCCGAAGGTGACCCGTTTCTCGGACGGCAGCCTTCTGGCGAATCCCGCCGAGGCGGCCAAAATAAGTGCTCTTCGGACACTTCATGGCACCCCGGTGAGTGTGACGCCGCACTCTACCATGAACTTTGTGAAAGGAGTAGTTTATGCGAGGGAACTCGTTGACTACTCCATTGAGGACATCACCCTAGAGCTGGCCGACCATGGGGCGGTCAAGGTCGAACGTGTGAAGAAAAAACAGGGAGGGGCTTCGAGACCCACCCCTACACTCTTCGTCACGTTCGACTGTGACAAGCTCCCTGAGTCGGTGCGTGCCGGTTGGTACCGCTACCGCGTGAAGGCATTCGTGCCACTGCCGCGGCGGTGCTATTACTGCCACCGCTTCGGCCATACGAATCGCTCATGTAGACGTGCAAAGTCGGGGTCACCCGAAGTCTGTGTAAATTGCTCCAAGGTCGCACACGATAAGTCCAAATCGTGTGTGGCCAAGTGTGTCAATTGCGGAGAGCCGCACCTTGCTTCTTCGAAGCAATGTGGTGCATATCTCCTGGAGAAAGAAATCCTGGCCGTTCATGCCCAGGATAGACTCTCATTCCGCGAGGCTAAGGACTTGGTCCTGGCGCGCCCAGCTCTGCCTGGGACGTCATATGCCTCAGTAGTTCGAAAGGCACCCTCTGCTCCTGGCCCATCCAGGCCAACGAGCACGGTTGTTTCCGCGCCCATTCGGAGCCCTTCTACGGGCTCTTCCCAACCCGGGCGCTCCCCTGGTAAAGCTGGCGGCAAAAAGGGTTCATACCCAGCCCCGGCTAAAACCAGGGCTCCCCCAGCGTGACCGTTTCCCGCAAGGCGAAACGGCCACGCGCCTCCACCGAGTCGTTAGACTCACAGGAGGCAACACCCCTGAAGATGGTCGCTATGCCATCTTCAGGGGTTCCTAAAGCTGTCCCCCGAAAGGAGGACAGCAACAAAGGAGCTTCGGCTCCTTCGCCGACGCCCCGAGGTGGAGCGAGTGGCTCGGAGACGGTGGTTCCTCGAAAAGAGGCCCCCCCGCCTCCGAAGCCGAAGCGCCCGCCTAAGGTTTCGAGGCGGAGGGAGGAAAAACTCGCATGACGAGCCCAACCTCCCCCAATAAGTCCTCGAAAGCGACAGCGCCCGGGGTTCTGCCCCCGGGAAGCGTACGGCCATTCCCGTGAGGGTCTTCAATTCGAGGAGGGCCCCCGCGTCTCCTCCGAGCTAGGCCTGGAGGGCATATTCCTTCAATGGAATTGCCGTGGACTCCGGGCCAACTGGGAGGAGCTGCGGAGGCTCGCCTCGTCCCGTTCCCCGTTAGCTATTTTTTTGCAGGAGACCATGCTAGGCGCGTGCCCCCTGCCTGCCCTCCCGGGGTATGAGGGTCTTGCGACCCCACCACCGCGGGATGGCCGGGCTGGGGGATGCGCGGTTTACACCCGGCATGATGTCTCCGTTCTTCCTTTCTCTTTAGATACCTCCTTTCAGGCAGTGGCTGTGCAGCTACACCTGGATAGGAGGTATACTATCATTTCTGCGTACATTCCACCGTCAGCTGACTTCGACGCGGGGGACTTCCGCCGCGTCGTGGCACGGTTGCCGAGGCCCTATCTCTTGCCTGGAGATCTAAACGGCAGGCATCCTCTCTGGGGAGATTACTCCATAAATCCCAGGGGACAAGTCCTTGCCGATCTGATCGAAGAGCTTGAGATGGGTGTCCTAAACGTTGATGAGTTTACGCATCACTGTCCGAGAACCGCTTCATTTTCTTGCCTTGACCTATCTTTGTGCTCTTCGGATGCACAGCCTGATTTTGATTGGGGGGTGGTCGATGACCTCCATGGTAGTGATCACTTTCCCATTCAAATATCATTTTCAGGGCAACTGCCGCCTGAGAGACCACCTCGGTGGTGCTTGGCGCGGGCGCGGTGGCCTGCATTTCAGGAAATGACTGAATTCTCTATCTCAGTCGAGGAGTTTAGGTCGGTGGATGAGGCCGTTGAGTTCTTCTCCGGCAACCTCATCGCCGTGGGCCTGACTACTATTCCTAGGACGTCTGGCCGTTTTGCACGCCGACCACTCCCATGGTGGTCGGCCGAGTGTGAGACGGCCCTCAAACAGAAGCGTTATGCCTACATGCGCTATAAGCGCCCCCTGAACGATTTCACTGTCGCTGAATTTCGTCGGGCTAGGGCTAGGTTCCGGTATATTTCGAAGCACGCCCGCCGCTCTTCTTGGCGGAGCATACGTGTCTTCACTTAACGGGAAGACCCCTTTAGCTGAGGTGTGGAAGCGAGTCAAAAGGATTCGGGGCAAGTTCTCGCAGGACCCCCCTCCCGTTCTCCAGGAGAATGGGATCGCAATCTCGGACCCCGCGTCCGTGGCGGAATCCTTAGCGACCGCTTTCTCCGCATTCTCTAGCCGTGATGCTGCTCCGGCAGCATTCAATGCACGTCGTGATGTCGCGGAAGGCCGCCGGCTGGACTTTACCTCAAGAGGCGGAGAACCCTTCAACGACAAGTTTACTGTGAGTGAGTTGCGTTCCGCTCTCGCTTCGTGCGCGGACACCGCCCATGGTCCGGACGATGTCCCGTACGCCATGCTTCGACACCTGGGTGAGCGAGGCATGGCCTTTCTGTTAGATATGTTCAACAGGATCTGGGTGGAAGGTCTTCTCCCAGACTCCTGGCGAATCGCTACTGTGCTCGCCTTTCGCAAGCCGGAGAGAGATCACTCTACTCCGACCGGTTTCCGCCCAATCTCTCTAACCTCTTGCGTGTGCAAGTTGATGGAGAAATTGGTAAATGTTAGATTAGCCTATTTCCTGGACAGCGGAGGCCATCTGTCTTCTGCACAGTGCGGCTTCCGTAAGTTCCACTCCACGTCGGATGCTCTGCTCCGAATGGAAAATGCCGTCTGCGAGGCTTTCCTTCGTAGACAGCACTACGCCACGGTGTTTTTTGATCTGGAGAAGGCCTATGATACCGCATGGCGATACGGTATCATGGAGACTCTCCACACGATGGGGGCGAGGGGACCCCTCCCAATGTTTATATCTGAATTTTTGCGAGATCGTCGATTCCGCGTACGGGTGGGGGGAGCTCTCTCTGCCCCAAAGGAGCAGGAAGAGGGTGTCCCGCAGGGAAGTGTCCTCAGTGTCACACTCTTTGCCCTGAGCATCAACGGCATCACCTCGGTGCTGCCGGAAGATGTTCTCGCTACGCTCTACGTGGACGACCTTTCGATCTCTTTTGGCGCGACCCAGATGCCAACTCTGGAGCGTCGACTCCAACAGGCATTGAACCGCGTCTCTCGCTATGCCGAAGCGCACAGGTTTCGGTTTTCTTTGGCCAAGACTAAGGTGGTGCACTTGTGCCGCCATCCACGGCTTCACCCTGACCCAGATTTGTTTCTTAATGGGGTGCGCCTGGATGTGGTTGAGTCGCACCGTTTCCTTGGTCTTGTATTCGACCGACGCCTCACCTGGGAGGCTCATATTCGCAGCCTTAGGGTCTCTTGTACCCGCGCCATGGACATTCTCCGTTCCGTGACGTTCAGCGCTTGGGGCGCTGATAGGGCTACTGACTTACTTTTTTATCGATCCTTTGTTCGCTCGAAGCTCGACTACGGATGCGAGTTTTATGCATCCGCAGCCGAGCGTTTATTGCGGAAGGTGGATTCAATCCACCACACCGGCCTTCGCCTTGCGACCGGTGCCTTCCGCACTTCCCCCATTGAGAGCCTGTTGGTCGATGCTGGGGAGATGCCACTCGTTCTGCGCCGCGTGCAGTGCATCACTCGCCTGTATGCGCGAGCCCGGCGCCTCCCTCAGTCGCCAACAGCTCTCACTGCATCCGCAGCTGATCTCGATGGTGCCTATGCCGCCGAGAGACGCCAGTCATACCCTAAGCCCTTTGGGTTTAGGGCCAGGAAACTCCTTCGAGAGGTAGATATAGCTCTCGGGCCGGTGGCGCCCCTGGTTCTGCCCAGGACGCCACCCTGGAGGGTACCACATTTGGCTATTTGTCGCCACGCCTCTGCTCCCAAAGCTTGTACTGCGCCGGGAGTATTGCGTTCGACCTTTTTGGAGCACACATCGTGTCACGCTGGTACCGTGCCAGTGTATACGGATGGCTCCAAGTCCCAAGAGGGGGTCGGCTTCCACGCCGTATCCCCTCTGTTTGAAGTCAGCGGGGCTCTACCAGGCGCTGCGTCTGTCTTCACGGCCGAGCTGGTGGCAATACACCACTCGGTACGGGAGATTACGCGACGTGCCCGGTTCGGAGACCGGATTGTGATTTATAGCGACTCACAAAGCGCCCTGAGTGCTCTCGGGGCATTGGAATCTCCGCATCCCCTGGTTCGCGATATCCGTGACGCCACGGTTTTGGCGAGCCGGGCAGATGTCGAGATTATCTTCTGCTGGGTTCCTGGACATGTAGGAATTGCGGGGAATGAGCGCGCCGATGAGGGCGCCAAAGAGTCCGCGAGGACTCTGCGACCGGACCAGCGTTTCGCTCTTCCTCACACCGACTACATGGCAGGAATACGGGCATCTCTTCGGACTGCTTGGCAAAGAAGATGGGAGACGGTCGAGGGGAACTTAAAGTTGCGTGCCATTGCGCCGCGACTGTTCCCATGGACCTATCCCGTAATGCCGCGGCGGCTTCAGGTTGCTTTCTGTCGTCTCCGAATCGGACACACTCGTGTGACGCATCGCTATCTGATGGAGCGCTCGCCTGCGCCCTATTGCAACGACTGCGTCGTCCCCCAGACTGTTCGGCACATTCTTGTCGAATGTCCCAGTCTGGGTGATCTTCGCGCACGATACCTGTCCCAGTACCGGGATGGGCGGGGTCGCTACCGCCTGTCCCTTGTGCTCGGGACAGATTCGTGCACACTGACTTGTGGACTTGTTGACTTCTTGTGGGAGGCCGGCCTTCTCCCTATTATTTAAGCAAGGTTTGTTTGTTTTGTTTTTTGTTGTTTTTTTGCATTTTTTGTTTATTGTTTGTTTTTTTTTTCTTTAGTTGCACGCTCCTGCGCCGGGGGGACCTCTCCCCGACGCACCAGCTTGCTTCCTTTCTCCCTTTTGGGGTGTTGTTGTTTTTTTTTCTCTCTTTAATTTCATTTTAAAGTAGCCTAGAACTAGGCCACTTTTAATACGGCGACTAATGCCCAAGTAGGCAGTCGCCAGATGAGCTCTTAAAAAAAAAAAAAAAAAAAAAATTGTGCCGCCATCCACGGCTTCACCCCGACCCAGATTTGTTTCTTAATGGGGTGCGCCTGGATGTGGTTGAGTCGCACCGTTTCCTTGGTCTTGTATTCGACCGACGCCTCACCTGGGAGGCTCATATTCGCAGCCTTAGGGTCTCTTGTACCCGCGCCATGGACATTCTCCGTTCCGTGACGTTCAGCGCTTGGGGCGCTGATAGGGCTACCGCCTTACTTTTTTATCGATCCTTTGTTCGCTCGAAGCTCGACCCCGGATGCGAGTTTTATGCATCCGCAGCCGAGCGTTTATTGCGGAAGGTGGATTCGATCCACCACACCGGCCTTCGCCTTGCGACCGGTGCCTTCCGCACTTCCCCCATTGAGAGCCTGTTGGTCGATGCTGGGGAGATGCCACTCGCTCTGCGCCGCGTGCAGTGCATCACTCACCTGTACGCGCGAGCCCGGCGCCTCCCTCAGTCGCCAACAGCTCTCACTGCATCCGCAGCTGATCTCGATGGTGCCTATGCCGCCGAGAGACGCCAGTCATACCCTAAGCCCTTTGGGTTTAGGGCCAGGAAACTCCTTCGAGAGGTAGATATAGCTCTGGGGCCGGTGGCGCCCCTGGTTTTGCCCAGGACGCCACCCTGGAGGGTACCACATTTGGCTTTGTCGCCACGCCTCTGCTCTCAAAGCTTGTACTGCGCCGGGAGTATTGCGTTCGACCTTTTTGGAGCACACATCGTGTCACGCTGGTACCGTGCCAGTGTATACGGATGGCTCCAAGTCCCAAGAGGGGGTCGGCTTCCACGCCGTATCCCCTCTGTTTGAAGTCAGCGGGGCTCTACCAGGCGCTGCGTCTGTCTTCACGGCCGAGCTGGTGGCAATACACCACTCGGTACGGGAGATTACGCGACGTGCCCGGTTCGGAGACCGGATTGTGATTTATAGCGACTCACAAAGCGCCCTGAGTGCTCTCGGGGCATTGGAATCTCCGCATCCCCTGGTTCGCGATATCCGTGACGCCACGGTTTTGGCGAGCCGGGCAGATGTCGAGATTATCTTCTGCTGGGTTCCTGGACATGTAGGAATTGCGGGGAATGAGCGCGCCGATGAGGGCGCCAAAGAGTCCGCGAGGACTCTGCGACCGGACCAGCGTTTCGCTCTTCCTCACACCGACTACCAGCTTAGCCTCTCTTCCTTCCTTCAGATAGCCCGATTTCTTCCCTACCTCGTCGCTTTTCATACAACCTCTCCCACAACTTTCTCTGGTCAGCCTCTAATTTCACAGGGTAGATGCTGACCTTCTTCTCAAGCCAACCACCCCGGATCGAGGCTGGGGGGAGGGGACATTGTTCCCTAACCCTTGAGCTCCGGTTCGGGATGGGGGTTTTTTAACAACCTGCTTCATCCCCACCCATACCTTCCTCACATCCCTTTTCCTCTCCTCTTCAAAATCTATCTTTTTTACGCCGTGTCTAAGGTGGAGCCGCCATGCCGATGGACTGCCAGGCCGCCAGGCGGGAGGGGTGGTCCCGAATGGCGGCGCCTGGCTCTGCCGGGCTTGTAAGCACCTCTCGCAGTGCGGGCTACTGCGAGGGGTGATGAGCTATTGCGTCCCGCGGCAAAAATAGGGTCACCATGCCCATAGATGAACAACCAAAAAAAACCCAAACCCCTTTAACTCCCTCTTGCTCATCGACGGAGCCGCCCTTGGGCAGCTCCACCGAAAAAATGGAGGTCCCCCCCCCTGTGCTTGCACAGGGGACCCTCCATATTTCTCTAACCGGAGAGGAGGCTTACTCCTCTCCTTCGCCTACGGGTGCAGGGGACTCCCCCTCACCCCCTTCTCTGGAGGTACTTTCGGGCACCTCCCTTTTCCCAGCGGCAGTCCCATCTTTTCTTTTCAAGGGGACTGCCAAGAAAGCCAGCAGGCAGCCCTTAGCCAGCCGCTCCCCATCAAAGCGGCTCGGTAGGGCAAACCCCTTTAGGGGGGAGAGGGAAGCCAGGCCCCTTCGGTCGCTTCCCTCAAAAGACCTGCTGGCAAGAATATTAAACCTTGCCGGGGTCAAGGCCTGTGCCTCCCCATACAAGACTGGCGACACTGCCAAGGGGACCTGCGATGTCCTGGGAGATGATGTCCAACTGTAGGCCCCTCCTGTGATAGACATGGTCCTTGAGGAGACCCAGCCCCAGACGGTAGTGCCTTCCATGGGGGGGAATTCGGGCTCGGCGCCAAGCACCGAACCCGAATCCGCCCCTATGCAAGGTCCTCCTCAAATGGCTGAGGGCTCCGAGGCAGTAGAAGGAGGGGAGGGATCTCCTCCGACAGGTGCCCCTACGACAACCAGGACCTTCTCCATTTCGGAGAGGGACCTGGCTGAGGCTGGTCCATCTGGTCTGGGGACTTCTGCCGGCCGAGGTGAAAAGCGGGTTCATTCCCCGCCCTCCTCTCCGAAAAAGAAAAAGAAAAAGACAAAAAAGACTCGGGGCTCCTCTCCATCCGCGGGGGCTGCGGGGACGGATGGGTCTCCTGCCACTCTGGCAAGCGACCAAACAAGATCGGCACATCCGCCCCCTCTGCCCCCCCGGTTGCGGAGCCCCTGACAAAGAAGACTAATACCAAGAGTGCACAGGGCGAAGCCTCGATGACATCGGGGCCCCTCATTCAGAGGTTACCTGGCGTTTTCGAGCCCGCTGGCTTCAAACGCTTCCTCGTTATTCGCTCCACTGATGGCACCATGTTGTGCAAGGGCAACATGATCCATCAGAGGAGAGGATTAGCTAGTGCAATTGGAAGAGAGCCGAAGGTAACCCGTTTCTCGGACGGGAGCCTTCTGGCGAATGCGGCGAATCCCGCCGAGGCGGCTAAGATTAGTGCTCTTCGGACACTTCATGGCACCCCGGTGAGTGTGACGCCGCACTCTACCATGAACTTTGTAAAAGGAGTAGTTTATGCGAGGGAACTCGTTGACTACTCCATTGAGGACATCACCTTAGAGCTGGCCGACCATGGGGCGGTCAAGGTCGAACGTGTGATGAGAAAACAGGGAGGGGCCTCGAGACCCACCCCTACACTCTTCGTCACGTTCGACTGTGACAAGCTCCCTGAGTCGGTGCGTGCCGGTTGGTACCGCTACCGCGTGAAGGCATTCGTGCCACTTCCGCGGCGGTGCTATTACTGTCACCGCTTCGGCCATACGAATCGCTCATGTAGACGTGCAAAGTCGGGGTCACCCGAAGTCTGTGTAAATTGCTCCAAGGTCGCACACGATAAGTCCAAATCGTGTGTGGCCAAGTGTGTCAATTGCGGAGAGCCGCACCCTGCTTCTTCGAAGCAATGTGGTGCATATCTCCTTGAGAAAGAAATCCTGGCCGTTCAGGCCCAGGATCGACTCTCATTCCGCGAGGCAAAGGACTTGGTCCTGGCGCGCCCGGCTCTGCCTGGGACGTCATATGCCTCAATAGTTAGGAAGGCACCCTCTGCTCCCGGCCCATCCAGGCCAACGAGCACGGTTGTTTCCGCGCCCATTCGGAGCCCTTCTGCGGGCTCTACCCAACCCGGGCGCTCCCCTGGTAAAGCTGGCGGCAAAAAGGGTTCATACCCTGCCCCGGCTAAAACCAGGGCTCCCCCCTCTTCCCCCAGCGTGACCGTTTTCCGTAAGGCGAAACGGCCACGCGCCTCCACCGAGTCGTTAGACTCACAAGAGGCAACACCCCTGAAGATGGTCGCTAGGCCATCTTCCGGGGTTCCTAAAGCTGCCCCCCGAAAGGAGGACAGCAACAAAGGAGCTTCGGCTCCTTCGCCCACGCCCCGAGGTGGAGCGAGTGGCTCGGAGACGGTGGTTCCTCGAAAAGAGGGCCCCCCGCCTCCGAAGCCGCAACGCCCGCCTAAGGTTTCGAGGCGGAGGGAGGAAAAGACTCGCATGGCGAGCCCAACCTCCCCCAATAAGTCCTCGAAGGCGACAGCGCCTTCAGCGCTTTGTCCGGCCAACAGCGCCCGGGGTTCTGCCCCCGGGAAGCGTACGGCCATTCCCGTGAGGGTCTTCAATTCGAGGAGGGCCCCCGCGTCTCCTCCGAGCTAGGCCTGGAGGGCATATTCCTTCAATGGAATTGCCGTGGACTCCGGGCCAACTGGGAGGAGCTGCGGAGGCTCGTCTCGTCCCGTTCCCCGTTAGCCTTTTTTTTGCAGGAGACCATGCTAGGTGCGTGCCCCCTCCCTGCCCTCCCGGGGTATAAGGGTCTTGCGACCCCACCACCGCGGGATGGCCGGGCTGGGGGATGCGCAGTTTAAACCCGGCATGATGTCTCCGTTCTTCCTTTCTCTTTAGATACCTCCTTTCAGGCAGTGGCTGTGCAGCTGCACCTGGATAGGAGGTATACTATCATTTCTGCGTACATTCCACCGTCAGCTGACTTCGACGCGGGGGACTTCCGCCGCGTCGTGGCACGGTTGCCGAGGCCCTATCTCTTGCTTGGAGATCTGAACAGCAGGCATCCTCTCTGGGGAGATTACTCCATAAATCCCAGGGGACAAGTCCTTGCCGATCTGATCGAAGAGCTTGAGATGGGTGTCCTAAACGTGGATGAGTTTACGCATCACTGTCCGAGAACCGCTTCATTTTCTTGCCTTGATATATCTTTGTGCTCTTCGGATGCACAGCCTGATTTTGATTGGGGCGTGGTCGATGACCTCCATGGTAGTGATCACTTTCCCATTCAAATATCATTTTCAGGGCAACTGCCGCCTGAGATACCACCTCGGTGGTGCTTGGCGCGGGCGCGGTGGCCTGCATTTCAGGAAATGACTGAATTCTCTATCTCAGTCGAGGAGTTTAGGTCGGTAGATGAGGCCGTTGAGTTCTTCTCCGGCAACCTCATCGCCGTGGGCCTGACTACTATTCCTAGGACGTCTGGCCGTTTTGCACGCCGACCACTCCCATGGTGGTCGGCCGAGTGGGAGACGGCCCTCAAACAGAAGCGTTATGCCTACATGCGCTATAGGCGCCGCCCGAACGATTTCACTGTCGCTGAATTTCGTCGGGCTAGGGCTAGGTTCCGGTATATTTCGAAGCACGCCCGCCGCTCTTCTTGGCGGGCATACGTGTCTTCACTTAACGGGAAGACCCCTTTAGCTGAGGTGTGGAAGCGAGTCAAAAGGATTCGGGGCAAGTTCTCGCAGGACCCCCCTCCCGTTCTCCAGGAGAATGGGACCGCAATCTCAGACCCCGCGTCCGTGGCGGAATCCTTAGCGACCGCTTTTTCCGCATTCTCTAGCCGTGATGCTGCTCCGCCAGCATTCAATGCACGTCGTGATGTCGCGGAAGGCCGCCGGCTGGACTTTACCTCCAGTGGCGGAGAACCCTTCAACGACAAGTTTACTGTGAGTGAGTTGCGTTCCGCTCTCGCTTCGTGCGCGGACACCGCCCATGGTCCGGACGATGTCCCGTACGCCATGCTTCGACACCTGGGTGAGCGAGGCATGGCCTTTCTGTTAGATATGTTCAACAGGATCTGGGTGGAAGGTCTTCTCCCAGACTCCTGGCGAATCGCTACTGTGCTCGCCTTTCGCAAACCGGGGAGAGATCACTCTACTCCGACCGGTTTCCGCCCAATCTCTCTAACCTCTTGCGTGTGCAAGTTGATGGAGAAATTGGTAAACGTTAGATTAGCTTTTTTCCTGGACAGCGGAGGCCATCTGTCTTCCGCACAGTGCGGCTTCCGTAAGTTCCACTTCACGTCGGATGCTCTGCTCCGACTGGAAAATGCCGTCTGCGAGGCTTTCCTTCGTAGACAGCACTACGCCACGGTGTTTTTCGATCTGGAGAAGGCCTATGATACCGCATGGCGATACGGTATCATGGAGACTCTCCACACGATGGGGGTGAGGGGACGCCTCCCACTGTTTATATCTAAATTTTTGCGAGATCGTCGATTCCGCGTACGGGTGGGGGGAGCCCTCTCCGGCCCAAAGGAGCAGGAAGAGGGTGTCCCGCAGGGAAGTGTCCTCAGTGTCACACTCTTTGCCCTGAGCATCAACGACATCACCTCGGTTCTGCCAGAAAATGTTCTCGCTACGCTCTACGTGGACGACCTTTCGATCTCTTTTGTCGCGGCCCAGATGCCAAATCTGGAGCGTCGACTCCAACAGGCATTGAACCGCGTCTCTCGCTATGCCGAAGCGCACAGGTTTCGGTTTTCTTTGGCCAAGACTAAGGTGGTGCACTTGTGCCGCCATCCACGGCTTCACCCCGACCCAGATTTGTTTCTTAATTGTGTGCGCCTTGATGTGGTTGAGTCGCACCGTTTCCTTGGTCTTGTATTCGACCGACGCCTCACCTGGGAGGCTCATATTCGCAGCCTTAGGGTCTCTTGTACCCGCGCCATGGACATTCTCCGTTCCGTGACGTTCAGCGCTTGGGGCGCTGATAGGGCTACCGCCTTACTTTTTAATCGATCATTTGTTCGCTCGAAGCTCGACTACGGATGCGAGTTTTATGCATCCACAGCCGAGCGTTTATTGCGGAAGGTGGATTCAATCCACCACACCGGCCTTCGCCTTGCGACCGGTGCCTCTTGCACTTCCCCCATTGAGAGCCTGTTGGTCGATGTTGGGGAGATGCCACTCGCTCTGCGCCGCGTGCAGTGCATCACTCGCCTGTACCCGCGAGCCCGGCGCCTCCCTCAGTCGCCAACAGCTCTCACTGCATCCGCAGCTGATCTCGATGGTGCCTATGCCGCCGAGAGACGCCAGTCATACCCTAAGCCCTTTGGGTTTAGGGCCAGGAAACTCCTTCGAGAGGTAGATATAGCTCTCGGGCCGGTGGCGCTCCTGGTTCTGCCCAGGACGCCACCCTGGAGGGTACCACATTTGGCTATTTGTCGCCACGCCTCTGCTCCCAAAGCTTGTAGTGCGCCGGGAGTATTGCGTTCGACCTTTTTGGAGCACACATCGTGTCACGCTGGTACCGTGCCAGTGTATACGGATGGCTCCAAGTCCCAAGAGGGGGTCGGCTTCCACGCCGTATCCCCTCTGTTTGAAGTCAGCGGGGCTCTACCAGGCGCTGCGTCTATCTTCACGGCCGAGCTGGTGGCAATACACCACTCGGTACGGGAGAAAACGCGACGTGCCCGGTTCGGAGACCGGATTGTGATCTATAGCGACTCACAAAGCGCCCTGAGTGCTCTCGGGGCATTGGAATCTCCGCATCCCCTAGTTCGCGATATCCGTGACGCCACGGTTTTGGCGAGCCGGGCAGATGTCGAGATTATCTTCTGCTGGGTTCCTGGACATGTAGGAATTGCGGGGAATGAACGCGCCGATGAGGGCGCCAAAGAGTCCGCGAGGACTCTGCGACCGGACCAGCGTTTCGCTCTTCTTCACACCGGCTACATAGCAGGAATACGGGCAGCTCTTCGGACTGCTTGGCAAAGAAGATGGGAGACGGTCGAAGGGAACTTAAAGTTGCGTGCTATTGCGCCGCGACTGTTCCCATGGACCTATCCCCCAATGCCGCGGCGGCTTCAGGTTGCTTTCTGTCGTCTTCGAATCGGACACACTCTTGTGACGCATCGCTACTTGATGGAGCGCTCGCATGCGCCCTATTGCAACGACTGCGTAGTCCCCCAGACTGTTTGGCATATTCCCTTCGAATGTCCCAGTCTGGGTGATCTTCGCGCACGATACCTGTCTCGGTACCGGGATGGGCGGGGTCGCTACCCCCTGTCCCTTGTACTCGGGACGAGTGCGTGCACCATGACTGGTGGACTTATTGACTTTTGGGGGGGAGGCTGGCCTTTTTCCCTTTATTTAAGGTTCCTTTTTTTTGTTATTGTTTTGTTTGTAGGTTGCACTCTCCTGCACCGGGGTGAGGGGGACCTCCCACCGCTGCCGGAGATTGCTTCGTTTGTTAAGTTTTTCCAATTTATATCATTGTTAAGTTTTCATATTTTTACTATAAAGTAGCCTAGTTCTAGGCTGTCGTGATTTTCGGCGACTTATGCCCAAGTGGGTAGTTGCCGGATGGGCTCCATAAAATAGAAAAAAAAAAAAATCGGAGTGCTTGGCAAAGAAGATGGGAGACGGTCGAAGGGAACTTAAAGTTGCATGCCATTGCGCCGCGACTGTTCCCATGGACCTATCCCCCAATGCCGCGGCGGCTTCAGGCTGCTTTCTGTCGTCTCCGAATCGGACACACTCGTGTGACGCATCGCTATTTGATGGAGCGCTCGCCTGCGCCCTATTGCAACGACTGCGTCGTCCCCCAGACTGTTCGGCACATTCTTGTCGGATGTCCTAGTCTGGGTGATCTTCGCGCACGACACCTGTCTTGGTACCGGGATGGGCGGGGTCGCTACCGCCTGTCCCTTGTACTCTGGACGAGTGCGTGTACTTTGACTGGTGGACTTATTGACTTTTTGGGGGAGGCCGGCCTTCTCCCTTTCATTTAACCCGGTTTAATTGTTGTTGTTGTTTTTGTTATTGTCTTTGTTATTGCTTTGTTATGCTTATTTCTTTTTATTGTTTCCAGTTCAATTTTTTAAAGTAGCCTAGAACTAGGCTGTTTGTTTACGGCAACTTATGCCTTAGTCGGCAGTCGCCAGATAGCCCCTTGATTAAAAAAAAAAAAAATCCTACGCCTACGGGTGTAGGGGACTCCCCCTCACCCCTTTCTCTGGAGGTGATTTCGGGCACCTCCCTATCTCCAGCGGCAGTCCCTCCTCTGCTTTCTAAGGGGACTGCCAAGAAAGCCAGCAGGCAGCTCATTGCCGACCGCCCCTCGTGCAAGCGGCTCGATAGGGCAAACCCCCTTAGGGGGGAGAGGGAAGCCAGGCCCCTTCGGTCGCTTCACTCAAAAGACCTGCTGGCAAAAATATTAAACCTTGCCGGGGTCAAGGCCTGTGCCTCCCCACTAAAGACTTATGACGCTGCCAAGAGAACCTGCGATGCCCTGGGAGGGGATGGCCAACTGGAGGCCCCTCTTGTGATAAACATGGTCCTTGAGGAAAACCAGCCTCAGACGGTAGGGCCTTCCATGGGGGAGAATCCGGGCTCAGCGCCAAGCACCGAACCCGAATTCGCCCCTATGCAAGGTCCTAATCAAACGGCTGTGGATTCTCAGGCACTAAGAGGAGGGGAGGGATCTCCTCCGGATGATGCCCCTGCGACCCCCAGGACCTTCTCCATTTCGGAGAAGGACCTGGCTGAGGCCGGTACATCTGGCCTAGGGACTTCTACCGGCGAGGGTGAGAAGCGGGTTCATTTCCCGCCCTCCTCTCCAAAAAAGAAAAGGACGAAGAAGACTCTGGGATCCTCTCCATCCGCAGGGGCTACGGGGACGGATGGGTCTGCTCCTAATTTGGCAAGCGACCAAGCCAAGATCGGCACATCCGGCCCCTCTGCCTCCCTGGGTACGGAGCATCTGACGATGACAAAGACCAAACGTGCACAGGGCGGAGTCTCGATGACATCGGAGCCCCTCATTCAGAGGTTATCTGGCGTTTTCGGGGCCGCTGGCTTCAAACGCTCTCTCGTTATTCGCTCCACTGATGGCACCATGTTGTCCAAGGGCAACATGATCAATCAGAGGAGAGGATTAGCTAGTGCAATTGGAAGAGAGCCGAAGGTAACCCGTTTCTCGGACGGGAGCCTTCTGGCGAATGCGGCGAATCCCGCCGAGGTGGCCAAGATAAGTGCTCTTCGGACACTTCATGGCACCCCGGTGAGTGTGACGCCGCACTCTACTATGAACTTTGTGAAAGGAGTAGTTTATGCGAGGGAACTCGTTGACTACTCCATTGAGGACATCACCCTAGAGCTGGCCGACCATGGGGAGGTCAAGGTCGAACGTGTGATGAGATCACAGGGAGGGGCCTCGAGACCCACCCTTACACTCTTCGTCACATTCAACTGTGCTAAGCTCCCTGAGTCGGTGTGTGCCGGTTGATACCGCTACCGCGTGAAGGCATTCGCGCCACTGTCGCGGCGGTGCTATTACTGTCACCGCTTCGGCCATACGAATCGCTCATGTAGACGTGCAAAGTCGGGGTCACCCGAAGTATGTGTAAATTGCTCCAAGGTCGCACACGATAAGTCCAAATCATGTGTGAGCAAGTGTTTCAATTGCGGAGAGCCGCACCTTGCTTCTTCAAAGCAATGTGGTGCTTATCTCTCTGAGAAAGAAATCCTGGCCGTTCAGGCCCAGGATCGACTCTCATTCCGCAAGGCAAGGGACTTGGTCCTGGCGCGCCCGGCTCTGCCTGGGATGTCATATGCCTCAATAGTTAGAAAGGCACCCTCTGCTCCTGGCCCATCCAGGCCAACGAGCACGGTTGTTTCCGCGCCCATTCGGAGCCCTTCTGCGGGCTCTACCCAACCTTGGCGCTCCACTGGTAAAGCTGGCGGCAAAAAGGGTTCATACCCAGCCCCGGCTAAAACCAGGGCTCCCCCCTCTTCCCCCAGCGTGACCGTTTCCTGTAAGGCGAAACGGCCACGCGCCTCCACCGAGTCGTTAGACTCACAGAAGGCAACACCCCTGAAGATGGTCGCTAGGCCATTTTCCGGGGTTCCTAAGGCTGTTCCCCGAAAGGAGAACAGCAACAAAGGAGCTTCGGCCCCTTCGCCGACGCCCCGAGGTGGAGCAAGTGGCTCGGAGACTGTGGTTCCTCGAAAAGAGGGCCCCCCGCCTCCGAAGCCGCAACGCCCGCCTAAGGTTTCGAGGCGGAGGGAGGAAAAGACTCGCATGGCGAGCCCAACCTTCCCCAATAAGTCCTCGAAGGCGACAGCGCCTTCAGCGCTTTGTCCGGCCAACAGCGCCAGGGGTTCTGCCCCCGGGAAGCGTACGTCCATTCCGGTGAGGGTCTTCAATTCGAGGAGGGCCCCCGCGTCTCCTCCGAGCTAGGCCTGGAGGGCATATTCCTTCAATGGAATTGCCGTGGACTCCGGACTAACTGGAGGAGCTGCGGATGCTCGCTTCGTCCCGTTCCCCGTTAGCTATTTTTTTGCAGGAGACCATGCTAGGCGCGTGCCCCCTGCCTGCCCCCCCGGGGTATAAGGGTCTTGCAACCCCACCACCGTGGGATGGCCGGGCTGGGGGATGCGTGGTTTACACCCGGCATGATGTCTCCGTTCTTCCTTTCTCTTTAGATACCTCCTTTCAGGCAGTAGCTGTGCAGCTGCACCTGGATAGGAGGTATACTATCATTTCTGCGTACATTCCACCGTCAGCTGACTTCGACGCGGGGGACTTCCGCCGCGTCGTGGCACGGTTCCTGAGGCCCTATCTCTTGCTTGGTGATCTGAACGGCAGGCATCCTCTCTGGGGAGATTACTCCATAAATCCCAGGGGACAAGTCCTTGCCGATCTGATCGAAGAGCTTGAGATGGGTGTCCTAAACGTGGATGAGTTTACGCATCACTGTCCGAGAACCGCTTCATTTTCTTGCCTTGATATATCTTTGTGCTCTTTGGATGCACAGCCTGATTTTGATTGGGGGGTGGTCGATGACCTCCATGGTAGTGATCACTTTCCCATTCAAATATCATTTTCAGGGCAACTGCCGCCTGAGAGACCACCTCGGTGGTGCTTGGCGCGGGCGCGGTGGCCTGCATTTCAGGAAATGACTGAATTCTCTATCTCAGTCGAGGAGTTTAGGTCGGTAGATGAGGCCGTTGAGTTCTTCTCCGGCAACCTCATCGCCGTGGGCCTGACTACTATTCCTAGGACGTCTGGCCGTTTTGCACGCCGACCACTCCCATGGTGGTCGGCCGAGTGGGAGACGGCCCTCAAACAGAAGCGTTATGCCTACATGCGCTATAGGCGCCGCCCGAACGATTTCACTGTCGCTGAATTTCGTCGGGCTAGGGCTAGGTTCCGGTATATTTCGAAGCACGCCCGCCGCTCTTCTTGGCGGGCATATGTGTCTTCACCTAACGGGAAGACCCTTTTAGCTGAGGTGTGGAAGCGAGTCAAAAGGATTCGGGGCAAGTTCTCGCAGGACCCCCCTCCCGTTCTCCAGGAGAATGGGACCGCAATCTCGGACCCCGCGTCCGTGGCGGAATCCTTAGCGACCGCTTTCTCCGCATTCTCTAGCCGTGATGCTGCTCCGCCAGCATTCAATGCACGTCGTGATGTCGCGGAAGGCCGCCGGCTGGACTTTACCTCCAGAGGCAGAGAACCCTTCAACGACAAATTTACTGTGAGTGAGTTGCGTTCCGCTCTCGCTTCGTGCGCGGACACCGCCCATGGTCCGGACGATGTCCAGTACGCCATGCTTCAACACCTGGGTGAGCGAGGCATGGCCTTTCTGTTAGATTTGTTCAACAAGATCTGGGTGAAAGGTCTTCTCCCAGACTCCTGGCGAATCGCTACTGTGCTCGCCTTTCGCAAGCCGGGGAGAGATCACTCTACTCTGACTGGTTTCCGCCCAATCTCTCTGACCTTTTGCGTGTGCAAGTTGATGGAGAAATTGGTAAATGTTAGATTAGCCTATTTCCTGGACAGCGGAGGCCATCTGTCTTCTGCACAGTGCGGCTTCCGTAAGTTTCACTCTACGTCGGATGCTCTGCTCCGACTGGAAAATGCCGTCTGCGAGGCTTTCCTTCGTAGACAGCACTACGCCACGGTGTTTTTTGATCTGGAGAAGGCCTATGATACCGCATGGTGATACGGTATCATGGAGACTCTCCACACGATGGGGGCGAGGGGACGCCTCCCACTGTTTATATCTAAATTTTTGCGAGATCGTCGATTCCGCGTACGGGTGGGGGAAGCCCTCTCCGGCCCAAAGGAGCAGGAAGAGGGTGTTTTGCAGGGAAGTGTCCTCAGTGTCACTCTTTGCCCTGAGCATCAACAACATCACCTCGGTGCTGCCGGAAGATGTTCTCGCTACGCTCTACGTGGACGACCTTTCGATCTCTTTTAAGGCGGCCCAGATGCCAACTCTGGAGCGTCGACTCCAACAGGCATTGAACCGCGTCTCTCGCTATGCCGAAGCGCACAGGTTTCGGTTTTCTTTGGCCAAGACTAACATGGTGCACTTCTGCCGCCATCCACGGCCTTACCCCGACCCAGTTTTTTTCCTTATGTGGTGCGCCTGGATGTGGTTGAGTCGCACCGTTTCCTTGGTCTTGTATTCGACCGACGCCTCACCTGGGAGGCTCATATTCGCAGCCTTAGAGTCTCTTGTACCCGCGCCATGGACATTCTCCGTTCCGTGACGTTCAGCGCTTGGGGCGCTGATAGGGCTACCGCCTTACTTTTTAATCGATCATTTGTTCGCTCGAAGCTCGACTACGGATGCGAGTTTTATGCATCCACAGCCGAGCGTTGATTGCGGAAGGTGGATTCGATCCACCACACCGGCCTTCGCCTTGCGACCGTTGCCTTCCGCACTTCTCCCATTGAGAGCCTGTTGGTCGATGCTGAGGAGATGCCACTCGCTCTGCGCCGCGTGCAGTGCATCACTCGCCTGTACGCGCGAGCCCGGCGCCTCCCCCAGTCGCCAACAGCTCTCACTGCATCCGCAGCTGATCTCGATGGTGCCTATGCCGCCGAGAGACGTCAGTCATACCCTAAGCCCTTTGGGTTTCGGGCCAGGAAACTCCTTCGAGAGGCAGATATAGCTCTCGGGCCGGTGGCGCCCCTGGTTTTGCCCAGGACGCCACCCTGGAGGGTACCACATTTAGCTATTTGTCGCCACGCCTCTGCTCCCAAAGCTTGTACTGCGCCGGGAGTATTGCGTTCGACCTTTTTGGAGCACACATCGTGTCACGCTGGTACCATGCCAGTGTATACGGATGGCTCCAAGCCCCAAGAGGGGGTCGGCTTCCACGCCGTATCCCCTCTGTTTGAAGTCAGCGGGGCTCTACCAGGCGCTGCGTCTGTCTTCACGGCCGAGCTGGTGGCAATACACCACTCGGTACGGGAGATTACGCGACGTGCCCGGTTTGGAGACCGGTTTGTGATCTATAGCGACTCACAAAGCGCCCTGAGTGCTCTCGGGGCATTATAATCTCCGCATCCCCTGGTTCGCGAAATCCGTGACGCCACGGTTTTGGCGAGCCGGGCAGATGTCGAGATTATCTTCTGCTGGGTTCCTGTACATGTAGGAATTGCGGGGAATGAGCGCGCCGATGAGGGCGCCAAAGAGTCCGCGAGGACTCTGCGACGGACCAGCGTTTCGCTCTTCCTCACACTGACTACATCGCAGGAATACGAGGAGCTCTTCGGACTGCTTGGCAAAGAAGATGGGAGACGGTCGAGGTGAACTTAAAGTTGCGTGCCATTGCACCGCGACTGTTCCCATGGACCTATCCCCCAATGCCGCGGCGGCTTCAGGTTGCTTTCTGTCGTCTTCGAATCGGACACACTCGTGTGACGCATCGCTATTTGATGGAGCGCTCGCCTGCGCCCTATTGCAACGACTGCGTAGTCCCCCAGACGGTTCGGCACATTCTTGTCGAATGTCCTAGTCTGGGTGATCTTCGCGCACGATACCTGTCTTGGTACCGGGATGGGCGGGGTCGCTACCGCCTGTCCCTTGTACTCGGGACGAGTGCGTGCACCATGACTAGTGGACTTATTGACTTTTTGGGGGAGGCTGGCCTTCTCCCTTTCATTTAACCCAGTTTAATTGTTGTTGTTGTTTTTGTTATTGTTTTTGTTATTGCTTTTTTATTGTTATTGTTATTTCTTTTTATTGTTTCCTGTTTAATTTTTAAAGTAGCCTAGAACTAGGCTGTTTGTTTACGGCGACTAATGCCTAAGTCGGTAGTCGCCAGATAGCCCCTTAATTAAAAAAAATACGCCGTGTTCAAGGTGGAACCGCCATGCCGAAGGACTGCCAGGCCACCAGGCGTGAGCGCTGGTCCCAAATGGCCGCGCCTGGCTCTGCCGGGCCTGTAAGCACCTCTTGCAGTGCGGGCTACTGCGAGAGGTGGTGAGCGATTGCGTCCCGTAAAACAGAGGGTCACCATGCCCAATGATGAAAAAAAAACACATCTCCCCTTAATTCCCCCTAAAACAACGGAGCCGCACTCGTGTAGCTCCACAAGAAAGATGGAGGTCCTCCCCCCCCCTGTGCTTGCGCAGGGGCCCCTTCATACTCCTTTAACCGGAGAGGAGGCTTACTCTTCTCCAACGCCTACGGGTGTAGGGGAATCCCCCTCACCCCCTTCTCTGGATGTGCTTTTGGGCACCTCCCTATCTCCATCGGCAGTGCCTCCTTTGCTTTCTAAGGGGACTGCCAAGAAAGCCAGCTGGCAGCCCATTGCCAACCGCCCCTCGTGCAAGCGGCTCGATAGGGCAAACCCCATTAGGGGGGAGAGGGAAGCCAGGCCCCTTCAGGCGCTTCCCTCAAAAGATCTGCTGGCAAAAATATTAAACCTTGCCGAGGTCAAGGCCTGTGCCTCCCCACTAAAGACTTATGACGCTGCTAAGGGGACCTGCGATGTCCTGGGAGGGGATGGCCAACTGGAGGCCCCTCCTGTGATAGACAGGTCCTTGAGGAAAACCAGCCTCAGACGGTAGGGCCTTCCATGGGGGGAATCCGGGTTCGGCGCTAAACACTGAACCCGAATCCGCCCCTATGCAAGGTCCTCATCAAACGGCTGTGGATTCTCAGGCAGTACAAGGATGGGAAGAATCTCCTCCGGATGATGCCCCTGCGACCACCAGGACCTTCTCCATTTCGGAGAAGGACCTGGCTGAGGCCGGTCCATCTGGCCTGGGGGCTTCTACCGGCGGGGGTGAGAAGCGGGTTCATTCCCCGCCCTCCTCTCCAAAAAAGAAAAGGATGAAAAAGACCAAAAAGACGAAGAAGATTCCGGGCTCCTCTCCATCCGCGGGGGCTACGGGGACGGATGGGTCTGCTGCCACTTTGGCAAGCGACCAAGCCAAGATCGGCACATCCGGCCCCTCTGCCCCCCGGGTACGTAGCTCCTGATGATGACAAAGCCTAAGAGTGCACAGGGCAGAGCCTCGTTGACATTGGGGCCCCTCATTCAGAGGTTACCTGGCGTTTTCGAGCCCGCTGGCTTCAAACGCTTCCTCGTTATTCGCTCCACTGATGGCACCATGTTGTGCAAGGGCAACATGATCCATCAGAGGAGAGGATTAGCTAGTGCAATTGGTAGAGAGCCGAAGGTAACCCGTTTCTCGGACGGGAGCCTTCTGGCGAATGCGGTGAATCCCGCCGAGGTGGCCAAGATAAGTGCTCTTCGGACACTTCATGGCACCCCGGTGAGTGTGACGCCGCGCTCTACCATGAACTTTGTGAAAGGACTAGTTTATGCGAGGGAACTCGTTGACTACTCCATTGAGGACATCACCCTAGAGCTGGCCGACCATGGAGTGGTCAAGGTCGAACGTGTGATGAGAAAACAGGGAGGGGCCTCGAGACCCACCCCTACACTCTTCGTCACGTTTGACTGTGACAAGCTCCCTGAGTTGGTGCGTGCCAAAGGGTACCGCTACCGCGTGAAGGCATTCGTGCCACTGTCGCGGTGGTGTTATTACTGTCACCGCTTCGGCCATACGAATCAGCATGTAGACGTACAAAGTCGTGGTCACCCGAAGTCTGTGTAAATTGCTCCAAGGTCTCACACGATAAGTCCAAATCGTGTGTGGCCAAGTGTGTCAATTACGGATAGCCGCACCCTGCTTCTTCGAAGCAATGTGGTGCATATCTCCTTGAGAAAGAAATCCTGGCCGTTCAGGCCCAGCATCGACTCTCATTCCGCGAGGCAAAGGACTTGGTCCTGGCGCGCCGGATATGCCTGGGACGTCATATGCCTCAATAGTTAAAAAGGCACCCTCTGCTCCTAGCCCATCGAGGCCAACGAGGACGGTTGTTTCCGCGCCCATTGAGATACCTTCTGTGGGCTTTACCAAACCCGGGCGCTCCCCTGGTAAAGCTAGCGGCAAAAAGGGTTCATACCCAGCCCCGGCTAAAACCAGGTCTGCCCCCTCTTCCCCCAGCGTGACCGTTTCCTGTAAGGTGAAACGACCACGCGCCTCCACCGAGTCGTTAGATTTACAGGAGGCAACCTCCCTGAAGATGGTCGCTAGGTTATCTTCCGGGGTTCCTAAAGCTGTTCCCTGTAAGGAGGACAGCAACAAAGGAGCTTCGGCTTCTTTGCCCACGCCCCGAGGTGGAGCGAGTGGCTCGGAGGAGATAGTTCCTCGAAAAAGAGGGCCCCCCGCTTCCGAAGATGCAACGCCCGCCTAACATTTCGAGGCGAAGGGAGGAAAAGACTCGCATAGCGAGCCCAACCTCCCCCAATAAGTCCTCCAAGGCGACAGCGCCTTTAGCGCGTAGGGTTCTGCCCCCGGGAAGCGTACGGCCATTCCCGTGAGGGTCTTCAGTTCGAGGAGGGCCCCGCGTCTCCTCCCAGCTCGGCCTGGAGGGCATATTCCTTCAATGGAATTGCCGTGGACTCCGGGCCAACTGGGAGGAGCTGCGGAGGCTCGTCTCATCTCATTCCCCGTTAGCTATCGTTTTGCAGGAGACCATGCTAGGCGCATGCCCCCTGCCCGCCCTTGCGGGGTATAAGGGTCTTGCGACCCCACCCCCGCGGGATGGCCGGGCTGGGGGATGCGCGGTTTACACCCCGCATGATGTCTCCGTTCTTCCTTTCTCTTTAGATACCTCCTTTCAGGCAGTGGCTGTGCAGCTGCACCTGGATAGGAGATATACTCTGATTTCTGCGTACATTCCACCCTCAGCTGACTTTGACGCGGGGGACTTCCGCCACGTCGTGGCACGGTTGCCGAGGCCCTATCTCTTGCTTGGAGATCTGAACGGCAGGTATCCTCTCTTGGGAGATTCCATAAAAGCCATGGGACAAGTCCTTGCCGATCTGATCGAAGAGCTTGAGATGGGTGTCCTAAACGTGGATAAGTTTACGCATCACTGTCCGAGAACCGCTTCATTTTCTTGCCTTGACCTATCTTTGTGCTCCCGGAGAATGGGACCGCAATCTCGGACCCCGCGTCCGTGGCGGAATCCTTAGCTACTGCTTTTTCCGCATTCTCTAGCCGGGATGCTGCCCCGCCAGCATTCAATGCACGTCGTGATGTCGCGGAAGGCCGTCGGCTGGACTTTACCTCCAGAGGCGGAGAACCCTTCAACGACAAGTTCACTGTGAGTGAGTTGCGTTCCGCTCTCGCCTTGTACGCGGACACCGCCCATGGTCCGGACGATGTCCCGTACGCCATGCTTCAACACGTGGGTGAGCGAGGCATGGCCTTTCTGTTAGATTTGTTAAACAGGATCTGGGTGAAAGGTCTTCTCCCAGACTCCTGGCGAAACGTACTGTGCTCGCCTTTCGCAAGCCGGGGAGAGATCACTCTACTCCGACCGGTTTCTGCCCAATCTCTCTAACTTCTTGCGTGTGCAAGTTGATGGAGAAATTGGTAAATGTTAGATTAGCCTATTTCCTGGACAGCGGAGGCCATCTGTTTTCGAC
The DNA here is from genome assembly GCA_963969495.1 of Ceratothoa steindachneri. Lineage (NCBI taxonomy): Eukaryota > Metazoa > Arthropoda > Malacostraca > Isopoda > Cymothoidae > Ceratothoa > Ceratothoa steindachneri. The sequence goes on along the minus strand of OZ018335.1, from coordinate 7,839,840 downwards.
ACAGTGTGGCTTCCGCACGTTCTACTCCACGTCGGATGCTCTGCTTCGAATGGAAAATGCCGTCTGCAAGGCTTTTCTTCGTAGAAATACTACGCCACGGTGTTTTTCGATCTGGAGAAGGCCTATGATACCGCATGGCGATACGGTATCATGGAGACTCTCCACACGATGGGGGCGAGGGGACGCCTCCCAATGTTTATATCTGAATTTTTGCGAGATTGTCGATTCCGCGTACGGGTGGGGGGAGCCCTCTCCAGCCCAATGGAGCAGAAAGAGGGTGTCCCGCAGGGAAGTGTCCTCAGTGTCACACTCTTTGCCCTGAGCATCAACGGCATCACCTCGGTGCTGCCGGAAGATGTTCTCGCTACGCTCTACGTGAACGACCTTTCGATCTCTTTTGGCGCGGCCCAGATGCCAACTCTGGAGCGTCGACTCCAACAGGCATTGAACCGCGTCTCTCGCTATGCCAAAGCGCACAGGTTTCGGTTTTCTTTGGCCAAGACTAAGGTAGTGCACTTCTGCCGCCATCCACGGCTTCACCCCGACCCAGATTTGTTTCTTAATGGGGTGCGCCTGGATGTGGTTGAGTCGCACCGTTTCCATGGTTTTGTATTCGACCGACGCCTCACCTGGAAGGCTCATATTCGCCGCCTTAGGGTTTCTTGTACCCACGCCATGGACATTCTCCGTTCCGTGACGTTCAGCGCTTGAGGCGCTGATAGGGCTACTGCCCTACTTTTTTATCGATCTTTTGTTCGTTCGAAGCTCGACTACGGATGCGAGTTTTATGCATCCGCAGCCGAGCGTTTATTGCGGAAGGTGGATTCGACCCACCACACTGGCCTTCACCTTGCGACCGGTGCCTTCCGCACTTCCCCCATTGAGAGCCTGTTGGTCGATGCTGGGGAGATGCCACTCGCTATGCACCGCGTGCAGTGCATTACTTGCCTGTACGCGCGAGTCCGGCTCCTCCCTCAGTCGCCAACAGCTCTCACTGCATCCGCAGCTGATCTCGATAGTGCCTATGCCACTGAGAGACGCCATTCATACCCTAAGCCCTTCGGGTTTAGGGCCAGGAAACTCCTTCGAGAGTTAGATATAGCTCTCGGGCCGGTGGCGCCCCTGGTTCTGCCCAGGACGCCACCCTGGAGGGTACCACATTTGGCTATTTGTCGCCACGCCTCTGCTCCCAAAGCTTGTACTGCTCCGGGAGTATTGCGTTCGACCTTTTTGGAGCACACATCGTGTTACGCTGGAACCGTGCCAGTGTATACGGATTGCTCCAATTCCCAAGAGGGGGTCGGCTTCTATGCCGTATCCCCTCTGTTTGAAGTCAGCGGGGCTCTACCAGGCGCTGCATCTGTCTTCACGGCCAAGCTGGTGGCAATACACCACTCGGTACGGGAGATTGCGCGACGTGCCCGGTTCGGAGATCGGATTGTGGTCTTTAGCGACTCACAAAGCGCCCTGAGTGCCTTCGGGGCATTGAAATCTCCGTATCCCCTGGTTCGCGAAATCAGTGACGTCACGGTTTTTGCGAGCCGGGCGGATGTCGAGATTATCTTCTGCTGGGTTCCTGGACATGTAGAAATTGCGGGGAATGAGTGCACTGATAAGGGCGCCAAAGAGTCCGCCAGGACTCGGCAACTGGACCAGCGTTTCGCTCTTCCTCACACCAACTACATGGCAGGAATACGCAGCAAAGAAGATGGGAGACGGTCGAAGGGAACTTAGAGTTGCATGCTATTGCGCCGCGACTGTTCCCATGGACCTATCCCCCAATGCCGCGGCGGCTTCAGGTCGCTTTCTGTTGTCTCCGATTCGGACACACCCGTGTGACGCATCGTCCCCCAGACTGTTCGGCACATTCTTTTCGAATGTCCCAGTCTGGGTGATCTTCGCGCACGTTACCTGTCCCGGTACCGGGATGGTTGTGGTCGCTACCTCCTGTCCCTTGTACTCGGGACGGCTTCGTGCACTTTGACTTGTTGACTTTTGGGGGGAGGCCGGGTTTCTCCCCTTTATTTAAGTAGTTTTTATTTTGTCTTTTGTTTGTTCTCTTTGTAGGTTGCACGCTCCTGCACCGGGGTGAGGGGGACCTCCCCTGATGCCGGAGATTGCTTCCTAATTGTTAAGTTTTTCCAATATTTATCATTGTTATTTTTTCATGATTGTATTTTAAAGTAGCCTAGTTCTAGGCTGTCGTGTTTCCGGCGACTTATGCCCAAGTGGGCATTCGCCAGATGGTCTCTAAAGAAAAAAAAAATCACGATCCTACTTGAAGATGGACGATTGCACCTCAGCTCTATAGAAGTGCAACCTCTAAAAATCCAGACACTGACGCGGCTCGGCGCGAAATCTTACAAGGAAACTTGAGATCCTTGCGGGTGAGTTCCATAGGAAACAAGAGGAATCCCAGCCAATCATTCGGGGATGAAACGATTCTAGGCTTGCTCTGAACAGAGTACGCCTTTACAAAAGAGACGGACCTGCCTGGGGAGATACAACCTCGATGGTATAAGCGAATACCAGGGACTTGGGGGGGGGGGGGACGGACTCACGATCTGAACCGAAGACGACGGGATCTCAAACGCAATCTCTCGATATTCGAAAACCAAGGGTATTTTTATGGCAGCCATTTTTTTTGTTTCTTCTCGTTGTCAGGCTCAGACGACTAGCTCACCACTTCTGGCGGCCAGATGGATTAGCATCTGTCGCTTGACACGCGTCTTAATGGCCTTTACTATGTGGGTGGGAAACTTCGGCTAGTAATTTCCCGACTACGGAGATTATCGCTTCATCGGCCAGGTAAATGCTTTAAGCGCCCAACTTAATTAACTGCACATGTGAGACACTGACGGATATTCAAATTCTTTCTTCATTTATTTTTCTCTTTGGATTCAGAGATTACTCCACGTGGAGTTATACTTAGGAGACATATAGAGGGAAGGAATTCACGAAACAAATGAAGGGAGTATTCTTCTTGGAGTCCCTTTCCTTTACATGCCTCGCTTCCAAAGATGGCGTTTTTCTCGAGACGAAAGGGAAGGAAAAAGGCCATCTCGTCCAAAACACATCGGTATTTAAATTTCAGCCAACACTGCGGCCGTCAAGCTACATGATTTGCTCCGTTTGATCCCAGACAATGGATAAAACTTACACATACATTTAGGTTAATGGGTAATTAATTACATAATTAAAATATATATAGTTTCCTGTAAAAGCAATACCACAATTTAGAATAAGGAATCTATCAAGTGGAGCGACAATCTAGGAAATAATAATAAAAAATCAATAATGACAACACATATATACGAGCAATACACTACAATACGGGCGTACGCAGACACGCACAAAAATAAATTTTACATGGGCAAGCAACGAGCTCGAATATATACATGAACTTATATGATGTATGGAGTTCTACATTGCGGGAGGAGGGTCATCTACTGGATTCCTACTAAGACTGTCTGCTACACAGTTTTCACTACCTTTTAAATACAAAATTCGGAATTAATCCATCAATAGCAGATTCCAGCGCATAAGCCTTCCGTTTTGGCTTTTACAATTTCTTAAGTACGCTGATCCGTTTTGATCACGAACTCCTGACCTATCAGATACATTTTAAACTTCCGGACACCAAAAAGTATTGACAGAGCCTCAAGTTCTATTACTGCGTAGTTTCTCTCGCGCGGCAACAGCTTCCTGCTTGCATAAGCGATAGGATAGCTATTCCCATCTTCTTTGTACTGCAGCAACACGTAAACGATGCCATCGTCGCTGGCATCCGTACGGATTCCAAACAATTTGTTCGGGTTCGGGAGCCGCAATATGGGGACAGGTATTAGCCTATCCTCCATCTGCTGGAAGTGGGAAATTGCCTTGGGGCTACAAACGAGGGAATCTGGGGAGTTTTTCTTAAGGAAAGATTTCAGCGGGGACGCTAAAGAGGCAAAGTTGGGGAGGTTGAACCCAAGAAGGAACGTAGCTGTTTCTTAGTATGGGGAAGGGGCATATCTGAAATGGCCCTAACCTTTTCTTGCTGGGACGTTATTTGATTTTCTGCAATGTGAAATCTAAGGTATTTGATAGTGTCGTAAGCAAAATGACACTTGGAAGGACCCATTGTCAGACCATGCTTTCGGAGCATATTACAGAGGGAACGAAGGAAGATTAGATGTTCATCCCATGTGCGTGTAGCTACGTACACATTATCAAAATAGAATGATACATTGTTCAGACCATCTAAGATGTGCGCATCATTCTGCTGTAATTACTACAAGCAGTGACTAAACCGAATGTGAGACGCTTAAATTGCAAAAGCCTTTTTTTCTGTAGGGAAGGCAGTGCATTTACGAACAATATCCTTGAGGCGAATTTTATAGTACGCCTTGCTTAAATCTATCTCAGAAATAATTTCGGCGTTCTTTATCAAATGTTGGCTCTGGTCTATCAACATGATTGGTTCGGCATCGAAAACCGTCACGGCGTTAAGTTTTCGAAAGTCCACACACATTCGAAAGGACTGGTCTGGCTTCCGAACTATAACAATGGGAGAACAATAATCTGAAGAGGAGTGTTCGATTATTCCTAATTTTAGTAAATTTTCGACCTCCGCATTGAATGTTGATCGCAAATGAATGGACGAAGGGTACGGCTTGGATCGGATCGGTTCTTGTGTGGTCAATAGTATGTCATGCTCGAATTGGTTCGAGCAACCAGGCTTTTCGGTAATGAGGTCCGTTAGGCCTTTAACAACCGGGATAACTGGGATTTCTGAGCGCGCTCCAGGTGAGGATTTAAATCGATTTCCTGGGGGAAGTCTATATACGTTCCGGGGAACAAAGGGAGTGGGTAGTCATTGTCAGCTTCTACGCAAACTGTCTGGACTAGGTTAAGAGGTTCGGGGGGATAAGAGGCTTCCATCACCGCCTCTTCGTCCAGGGCAACAATATTGTTGATGCAGACGCGGCGGTGGTAACGTTTGAGCATGTTGACGTGAAACAGTTTGTTACTTGAGGGCGTTTGGATGAGGTAGTCCACGGGACCACGGGTTTCGAGGACTGAAAAGGGGCATTTCTATTGGGAAAGAAGTTTATTTGTCTCCTTGAGCAGGAGAAGCAGGACCTCGTCACCGGGCTTGAACCGTCTTTCTTTTGACTTAATGTCAAAATAGGTCCTGTAATTTTCCAGTTTCGAGTCCGCATTTTTGTATGCAATGTCCGCGCATTCCTCCAGACGGTTTCGAAGGTCCAATATGTATACGTACGAGGATTTGACCTCCTCATTTAGCCGGGGATTGAAAAACAATTCATCTTTATAGTTTCTTAAAGATGGCCTTCAAAGTTCCATTTAATTTCTCACAGACTCCGTATGCGGCGGGGTGGAATGGGGTTATGAAAAGGGGCTTGACTAATAGGAGTTTTCCCACATACTCCATAAGCTCAAAAATATATTGTCTACCCCATTCTGATAAGATATCCTTAGAGATGTCAACGTGGGAGAAGATGGAGATCAGGGCCTCCGCGCAAGTCATGCTGTCGATATTCTTAAGGGGGACAGCGTCTGGAAATCTGGTCACAAAATCCACGAGCGTTAGGATATAAGAATGCCCTTCATTCGACAAGGGGGTGTATTGGGCTAATTAGGTCGATATCCACTCTAAAAAAATGTTCTGACACAATAGGGGTCTTCTGTAGGGGGGCCGGAGGAATTCGGCCTTTCGCCGAAGTCTTTTGACAAATGTCACAGGACCTACAGAAGTCGGCGATTTCTTTTGCAGCGCCAGGCCAAAAGAAATGACGTAAGATTCACTTGGTCCTTCTTGTTACGACTAAAGTGGCCAGCTAACAACCCATCGTGGGAAATTTTGAGCATTTGTGGGACATAGGAGCGGGAGATGCATAGCAAGTGCGTAGTGGAGTCATTAGGAACGGAGGTGGAACGGAACAACAGTGTACCCTCAACGAGATAGGAGACCTCCTTGTGACCACGAACGAATTCGCGCTCGTTGGTCCTCGACTTTTCCCATAATGGCTGTAGGGAAGGACACTCATTAGGGGCCTTTACAAAAGACTCGTTATTCAGTCTCGTACTCGGGGGGGGGGGGAGCCTCGTTTTTTATGGCTTGGGCCCTCGTGATGGCGAGCTGAGCAACAGGACTAGGGGAGAGCTCTGGGCTCTTGCCGACTAATATGGCGCAGAATTTAATAGGGGCTGCTACGACGTCAGCCCAACCGGTGAAATATTGGCATTCGATGAAACAACGGAAAGCGGTTGGCTCGTCCCAAGTAGTCCTGGATTACTGCAAATTTATCGTGGTCGGGGCTCACTGGGGGCAGCAACTTTTTCCGATACGACGATGCACGTGCATCCCGTATCTCTGACTAGGGTTAAAACCCGACAGCTATTAACCGATCCGGTTTCAAATTCGAGCCCACCGGGGGAGCTTTTGTTAAATAAAAAATTAACTTGATGTCCCGGGGGGCTATTCGCTGGTGTGGAAGTAGGCGTTTCGGGGCGAGCGGACGTAGGAGAAAGAGAGGCGTTTACTTGGTGGATTTGGTGGCTGGGAGCAGAACGAAATTGAGAATTTGGGGGGCAGTTCGTCCTCACATGCTCGGGGGTTCCGCAAGAAAAACACGATGGGTCGTCTGGGGTAATCCGACGCAGGGGGATTAAAAACGGGTGACTTAACATCCCTAGGTTCAGATGGGGGATGATATTTCGGTTTGGAGGGACCTGGGACCTTTCCGAATTTGGGCGAGTTCTTAGGTAAATGGCCTTTACTCTTGGGGGAGGGAGGATGACTCTTTGTGGCATCTTTGAGGTAAAGATTATGATTGGCCGCGTGCAAATCCGCTTCTTCAAAGAATTCTTTGAAGGAAGCAACTCTTCGGTCCTTCAAGAATGCACGGATTTTAGAGGGCAGCGTAGCTATCAATTGATCCCGGAAAATGAAGTCGAACAGAGACTCATAGTCGCCGTTTACCTGGACGGAATCCAACCAAAACTGCAGACTTCTTCTTAGGGTGAATCTGAACTGGCGGTAAGTCTGGCCAGGTAGCAGCCTTGCCTGACGAAACTTTGCCCTGTAGAAGTCCGGATTCATGTTGATCGCAGCCAAGAGTTCGGACTTAAGGGTTGAATAGTCAAAGGTAGCCTTGGCGGGTAGCGAAATGAATATATCTCGCAGTGCGTATTGAGGAAGGGAAAAAGTTGGGAGACTCCATCAGTTTGGGCATCCCAGTGATTTACCTCGAAAATCTTTTCGAAATGAGTGAGGTAAGCAATTAGATACTTACCGTCCTCAAATGCTGGGGGCTTTAAAGCGATGATCTGGGGGACTTCCTTCATAGAACTAACTGAAAGGGTTTCTAGGTTATTCCTATTTAACTCCCTTTCATGCTGCATCACCCTTTCTCTTTCTTCAGCTTCTCTTCTTCTCTCTACTCCGTAAGGGGCGCGGCGATTTGCCATCCTGGCCGCCGTGCTGACGGGATCCAGCACTCCGTCCGGACCCAGCTTAGCCTCTCTTCCTTCCTTCAGATAGCCTGTATTTCTCTCTTACCTCGTCGCTTTTCATACAACCTCTCCCACAACTTTCTCTGGTCAGCCTCTAATTTCACAGGGTAGAAGCTGACCTACTTTTCAGCCAATCGTCCCGAATCGGGGCTGAGGGGGGAGGGGACAATGTCCCCTAACCCCTGAGCTCCAGTCTGGGGTGGTTGGCTTTTAACAACCTGCTTCATCCCCACCCATACCTTCCTCACATCCCTTTTCCTCTCGTCTTCAAAATCTATCTTTTTTACGCCGTGTTCAAGGTGGAGCCACCATGCCGAAGGACTGCCAGGCCACCAGGCGGAAGGGGTGGTCCCAAATGGCGGTGCTTGGCTCTACCAAGGCCTGTAAGCACCTCTTGCAGTGCGGGCTACTGCAAGAGGTGGTGAGCGATTGCGTCCCGTTAAACAAAGAGGGTCACCATGCCCAATGATGCAAAAAAAAACATCTCCCCTTAATTCCCCCTAAAACAACGGAGCCGCTCTCGTGCAGCTCCACAGAAAAAGATGGAGGCCCCGCCCCTGTGCTTGCGCAGGGGACCCTCCATACCTCTTTAACCGGAGAGGAGGCTTATCTATTTTTTTGATACTTAGTTAGTGTACGGTTTTAGATAGAACTCGTAGGTTCCAGCCCTGCTGCCTCGGTTCTTTGGCAAGAAATCGAGACGACTCGCGTGCCGATGGACAGAGGATTCTTTCCCCAGTGTTGAATCGTTTATCCCGTCAAGGTGCAACGATTCTATAACCGTTTTACAAAGGTTAAGTAGGTCTGAGAGTTGTACAAACTTTCGAGTGGGCTAATGGATAATATTTTGGTTATTTGAGATCATTATGGTGCTTAATTTGGTTAAAACTTTAGTGAACGAATAAGAGGTTTTGGGAAGGAATGATATAATTTGACTAAGGGGGGAACTAAGTATGAGTGAGATTATCTAAGTTTATAAACAAAACAATGGTAAAGTTTGGTGGTAATTGGAATTTGTCAGTATTGTAGACTCCAATTGTTCGAGGAAAGATAATACTCTCCCTCGGTTTGAGATTAGGTAGGCTGGTTAAGAGGATCGATATAGATTACTCGGAGAAAAGGAATTCCAAAATGGCTGAATTTCGGACTCATTGTTATGGCGGAGAACTTGGGTTGCTTCGGCATAAGATGAATTCGAAACGGGCGTGTCGTGTATTCAGGAGAGCCTATTCTTGTTTAGGGTTGGTATCTTAACTGTCTGCAACTCTGACTGCGACTGCGACTGTGACTGTGACTGTAATTGCGAATATGCCTGTGACTTTGCTTGACTAAATTATTGTCAGACTGTCCTCCTCGGTCTACCCAAAATGGTATATACGGGGGCGCACACCGTGGAAGTGGCCTACCATTAGCTGATGATACTGTTTGGGCGAAGCCTCCTCTACTCCGTGTTAATTTGTATGTCCACGGAGATAGAGATTCATTTTATCTCGAATTTCAAAAGAACGACTTTGCGTTTCGCGGTTCCCCAATAGCAAATAACACCCGCTACTATTGTGTCTTCGGCTCTGCACCTACCAAGCTTGTTTGAACAGCTGACCTATTAGCGTGACTGTGGGAATCTCTTTACTTCGTTTTGTTGTGTATGTGTGTGTGTACATATACACAGGGTTGCTAAGGTCTGAACGTCCTTGAATTCATTGTTCTCGTCTTAGGCCTTTACAAGCAAAATATATTATTATTATCTACATGGACTATTGTTATTGGTTCTTTGTTACTAAAGCTATACATTATTTTTTTTACAGAGTTGTTACATATTATTTACACAAAGAGTTATTATTATTCATGAAAACTGCTATACATATTTTATATAATTTGCATGTGCATAGTTGTGAGCGTGCCTATTTCAAGCCTTCATAGAATTCATATGATACTCATCTGTGAGGCTTCATTGTCAATCCTATTTCGCTTTGCACTGTTACACCACACAGTATCAATATAGTAATAGAAGAAATAACGCCGTATTTGAAGTAATATTTCAATAATAGATTTAAAATTCTATATTAGAGGTCAATATATTATGCACAAACAGCTACTAGAGTTGTCTGGTAAAGAATACAGAAACTAAATAAGGTATTCACACTATTGAAAAACATATCTAGTGAGGAAAAGTGTTGCCAGATTAAAGGTGAGGAAAATATTTTATAGAATTTTATATGATATTTCGATCATAGATGATTCTTTTTGTAGGGACTACATAATGCATTAAAAGACGAATGCAGTCTATTGCAACATCATAACTGTGTCGATATTTCCTTGGCAATCCGTCAAATCATTGCTTATTCAGACACATCATACCATTGTTGTCTCTTCCTTGGAAATCTTTCAAATCAAATCCTTTTCATGCACATCATAACGCTGTTGTCTTTCTTCCTTAGAAATCTGTCAAATCACTTTCTATTTATGCACATGACAACATTGCCTCTTCCTTGACAATCCAACAAAACACCTCTTCATACACATCATAACATTGCTGTTTCGTTTTTGTCAATTCAATTAATTACTTTCTTTTCATACACATCATAACATTGTTGTCTCTTCCTCGGAAACCTATCAAATCCGTCAAATCCCTTCCTCTCTATACAAATCGTAAGTAACATCGTCGTAGGAGTTTAATTCTATGTAATAAGAATTGAAATTCTATGCTTCTTTTTTTATCTCATTAAGTATTTTCCGGAAACCTTTTGGATTTCCCTCATAAAATATACGAGTAAACCTTAAAACGTGGAAGTCCGAAATTCAATTAATCAATATTATTTGCTAATATCACGCAACTAGTAATAAATAATAGCAACCGAATTAAATATTATCGTCATTTTTGATGTTACGTGGAGACTAGTATTTATATATTCCTCAATTTTTAACCTTTATCATTCAATTTTGACCTAATTTTCTCGTAGTTTTTTACCTACATCGGAGCTTTTTACTTACTTTTATCAGATAATTTTGACCTTCTTATTACATTGGAGTTTTTTACCTACTCTTAACTTTGTAGCTTTTTACATACTTTTAGCACTCATTTTTGACCTTATTATACTGAAGCTTTTTATCTACTTTTTATATTGAAGCTTTTTAACTACATTTTACCTATTTTTTCATAGTCGATAGATTAAGCACTGTTCTTTCATACATACAGGATGTTCGAGCTAAATGTGACGATTTTTTTTCATACTTTTTACATACTTTTTATCGACTTTTTACACTGAAGCTGTTTAACTATATTGTAGGGGAATCGACACCCCACCCTCACAACTGAGTCCCCGTTCCTTAACCACAACGTCCTGGCATTTGTGGTGGCGTAGCCCGACCACTTAACCTCTCCCCCACCTCTCTCCCCTCGCCTCGAGGAGAAGCAGAAAAGCCGCCCAAAACCACATAATGCACTAATCATCACATATCGGCCCCGGTGAGCCTAACATGGGTTAAAACAGCAAGATTTCCCCTAAAAGTTGATATTCAATTTTACTTCATATGCGAAATTAGAGGAGCGTCAGCCTAAAGCCAGAAGGTTCCCTTTATGGCTAGCTGAAAGACCCTCTGAGAAAAACTGCTAGAGGAGGAGACTTAATGCAGCCGTCTTCCCTACCCCCTCCTTCCCCTCTTCCCAGTGGGGTGGCGAATATATAATCCAATAAATTTGCAAAAACGGGGCAGATCGTGTTAGTCCAGGAGACAACTAAGTCCAGCTAGGGGCCCGGCAACTAGCGAAAGGAACTTAAAAGAAGCTCATCCTGAGCCCGTTCCTGGTGGTCACACCGTACTTTTAGTTAACTTGGATTGAAAATCAAGTTCAACTAACTATCGTCAGAGAAACCTCTATCCTGATGTACTCCAAAACCCAGAGATAGTCCTCGCCATTGAGGAATACCCTAAAGTGAACTCCCTCAAGCACTTCCCTTCGTCAAAGGATTCACTCTTTGGCTCATCGCTCGTCAGTGCGAATTATTCCCAGAGTAACCCGAAGATTGGAAGAAACATACATTCCCTGTCCCGTGATGAATTCATTTCATCAAGAATACGTGCTTAATTTCATCAGCCACACGCTCCGAATTCCTCTGCGTCTTTAAAGCATTCCCTCCTTCAAACCCCATCTTGAACGGCCTGTCCACGGAAACAACCTTCTTGAGGCGACATAAAAATTGAGGCCAAGGTCAGGCTCAAACCCGATTCTCGTGGGAATCTTGAAAGGTATTTAAATTTAAATTTAAATTTGCGTTCAATATTTAAGTGAGCTTTGGGTCAACCATTACTGTATATTCAATTGTGTAATTTAGTAAGACTCACTTAAATTTGTTTAATTCATTACTGTGTAGTTTGTTTGTTAAATTCAATTTTTGTTCATGTTTTTAATTAAAGGTCTAGTTTTTTTAGAAATATTTTTAATTCAATCCTCGAAACGCTGAGCATGGCACTAGAAACCCTCAAAGATAAAACAATAACGTAATAATAATAATCATAATCAAATAGGATTCTTAGCGAGAAAACTTAATCACGGAGTTTTGAAGTACGTCACAAACCTATATGTACGAATACCATCACTCGGTCCTTGCTATACCACGACATACATGTTACCTATTTTTTTCATAGTGGATAGATTAATTACTGTTCTTTCATACATACAGGATGTTCCGGCAAAAGCGTTGGATAGCATACAGAGTAAAGATTTAGTTGAGAAAAAAATGATCTGACATGGAGGACTGGAAGCAATCTGAATATTGAAAAAGTGTTACGAGTATCATGATGATTTGTGATGGGTATCAAAATGATCAGTGCTCACTGGTGCTCAGTGCTCTTTTAACAATGTAAAGGTTGTATGACGTAACTTGGGCAAGCTGCACCGGAGGCTACGAAGCCGTGGGAAGCAGAACGGAACACAACAGGCTATCACGTCCGCACGCTATAATTCATCCAACACTTGGAGGATAAGGTGATGGAAGACCGAACAAGGAAATCCGGGCTTTAGCGAGAGAGATGGGTATTATAGTTGCCACTATGAAACTGGTCCCGAATGAAGACCTTCGCTACACGCGTACAAGAAACCCTAGGGACAAATTCTGAGTCATTGCCAAGGAGAACGGCTTGACCGAGGCAAAGTAGCTCCCGAACAAGCTGAAACATCCTGTTGAGCCAGGGACGATCTTGTTCTTCTCAAATGAAAAGAATTTCTGCTAGCAGATATTGCAGAACACCCAGAACAGCAGGTGGCTTGCCTATTATCCATGCGACGTTGCACGTATCATGGAGACCAAGTTCCTCGAAACTTTGATGGTCTGTGGATGTGTCTCCAGTGAGGGTGACGCCATGCCTCCCCACATGATTGAACAGCGTCTTAGGCTCAGTCTATGCGGCTATGCCGAGCTGTTAGATATTGTGGTCAAACTCTGGCCGGAGAGGGTTACTACTAGAAGGCCATACGTCCAGATAGAGTCAAAAGTGGTTGTCGGAGAATTTCTATGACTTCATCAAACCCATTTACTGGGCGCGCTTGAGAGACACGAACTGTTATTCCTGCAACCCCAAGGCCGAGCTAGTAGCTAAGATCAAGTAGGTGTTCGAAGATCTTCGCAGGGAAATAGTGAGAAACGCATGCGGCAGGTTCCGGAGGCGTCTTAAGGCCATGGTGGAAGCTGAGGGCGGCTACTTTGAGGAAACTGTTATTTGTCAGCCATAATCTAGTTGATAGTTTTAAAATACATTAATCTATGGCTGAGGCATTTCGGGGGGTGGGGTGGGGTTCTTTTATGCAAGCCGTCAAATTTAGCTCAAACACTCTGTAGTTTGGTATTCCACCTGTCATATTTTATATTGAATAATAAAAAACACTTCTCTTATTACTACTAAAGCGGTCTCGTTTGTCTTTTATCCCAGACAAGGGTACGTATTGTATAGCATGAAATCAATGCTGCAGCTGACATCTGAATGATTGCGTGCCCTTCCGGCCCCGAACGCACGCAGTTGTGTCTTCATGGCCGCAGTGTCTGTAAGGGGACCCCCGGCTATATATCTTATACTCATTTTCACTTCTTTCATCTTCACCACTCTTTGTACAGATCTCTCCTTACAAACTTTCCCCGAGAGTCGTCCTCGTTGCTAGTGCGCTTTCTAAGTTGATGGGCACAAAAGCTCCTTTTAAACGCTACTCAGGTTACTTTTTTAGGCCTAATCTCATCTTATTTCAGTGTCATTATAAATATCTGACACAGCCGTTGTTGTAGAGGGCGTGAAATGGATGATAGCAGTGTTTTCCAACACATTACAGCCTTATTCGCTCCCTTGGTTGAGGAAAAAAAAGTTATGACCATCCGACAAAATGAGCGCAGGCAACGATGGTCGTGTTGATTTTCTTGAATTCAAGATGATCCGACCGAAGCACCAAGCGATGGCACCAATCACGTACGCATTAATATGCTGCACATCATAAACTAAATTTGGAACGTAAAAATGCATTTGAGGAAGTTTTTTTTAAGAGCTCGACGACTTGAAAGTCAATTCACTCCTGCATGGCGTAAGGTGAGGTTATTTTTCGGTCAGTCTCCTTCGTTAGTGCATATTTTCTCCCATTTTTGAGCAGTGCTAATTAGGTGAAAACGAAATTGTATGGAAGCTTTAGTTATTTTGGTGTTGGGGTACAGACTGTATGGATCAACCACGCTGTTTTAGCTTTGAAAATGATTAATAGTGATTCAGATTCAAATTTGTAATCGGTTTTAAGTTTCTTATCTCTAACTAACGTTCGCATTTAATTGTTTTGTTTTTTACTCAATTATCTATGATTCACAAAATTCAATATGGCATACGATGATCTCATACTGCGTTTGTGGTGATTCGTGGAATCGCTTTATTATTTTTATTCTTCTATAAGGGCGAAGGAGTATTTTAGCTATTTTTTTTGGATTAAGCCTTCAAGATCTCAGTAAAGCATCCAGTGGTCAACCACCCTTCTCTCGACCTATCACCGCACATACCACCAAGGTAGTCCTCATAACCTTTCCTATTGATGCGAACAAATCAGAATGGCTTGGAAAACATGTCAAAAGTAAACAATTTCTTCATACAAATAACACTCGAGCGGACACTAAAGGTATCTTTAATCATTCCTAATTTGCTTATCATTGTTGATATTTACTAATCAAATATTTCCCCTATCACCAAATCTGAATTGTCACTACTTATCCTTCTTCCGGGTCGGTCTACCATTATGCTCGTATCGATTGAGAGTCGAACAGTTTATCAGAGGAACTGTGTGAAAGAGGCAAGTTTGGGTGCGAAGCAGATTAATCAAGAGGGAGTGTGAAGGATTCCTATACTTATTAAGCACTTTTATTACCAGTAAGTGTACTTACATGATTACAAACTTGTAAGTGCTGATGTATTCCTCCACTTTGAGAATATAATGTTACCCAAATTGACGCTACACTTGTATTTTGGTACTAATTTGTTCAAAATTAGTGCCATTTTTTTTTTTAAATCAGGGTTTTTTAATTCAAAGGCACACGTGTTAAGTTATTTTCACTCGATATTAATCGTTTATTCACGATAAGGAACAACGATGGCACGGATTGATCGATATTATGTACTGTCCAGTCATATAAATTTTAACATTTATTATTCTAACCACCAGACTGTGCGGCACATTCTTGTTGAATGTCCCAGTCTGGGTGAACTTCACGCACGTTACCTATCCTGGTAGCGGGATGAACGGGGTGGCTACCGCTTGTTCCTTGTACTCGGAGGGGAAAGGGGGACACAGACTTGTGAATTATCTGACTCTTTGGAGGAGGCTGGCTTCCTCTATTTTATTTAACTCACTTTGTTGTAGGTCGCATGACGAGCCTACTGCCGACGCCGGAACGCGCTTCCTTCTTGTTTTGTTTTTTTCCGAAATTTATAATAGCCTCGTATTATGCTAGAATTTTAATTACGGCAACTTATGCCCTTTAAAGTAGTCGCCAGATGGGCAAATTAAATAAGATCCTAAGTTATTGAGAATTTCCTCTTTAATGATTATTACTCCACCGGGAGTTATATATATATATATATATATATATATATATATATATATATATATATATATATATGAATAAACTACGTACATGATATGTTGATTTATTCATGCATTAACTTCATTATCACTCGCGATATTGATACAAGAAAAATAGAAGCGTGCTGATTGCTCTCGCACCCCTGGCTGTTCTAGCAGCATAGTGAAATGTGAGGTAAGACATTCCTTTGCATTAGTGTAGCTAAAATTGTATTCCTTAATAAAACTAAGGGTATGGGAGAGTATTGTTTGTCATTTGTTTATTTTCACAGTGTTGTGTAGTATTTGCCATTTACTGGGTGAATTTATAACTGCTAGATGTTAATTTTTGTTAACTTAGAGAGTTTTGACGGGGTATTTTCGTTGTGAAAAAAGGCGGGGTATTTAGACTTTAACAACTTATTAGGAAATTGTGCTCATATTTTTGCGGGATTTCTTTTTTTGAGATTTCATGCTACCTTTGTCCTTTCGATTCCTTCATTATCCTTTTTCTCTCTTGATCCCTTTCTCGTTCCTTTGGCTCCGATGGAACATCCATCAACTATTACAATTTCAACACTTTCCTTTTTTACTTATGTAAAAAGTGTAAATTGTTTGCTTACTTTAGCGATGATAGTTTTGTTAACAAAAGAACAGGAAAGTGTCTGATGTGTAATAGAGTGGATGTAGAAGTGATACTTTAGTGTGTATAGATGTGGAAAGAGTGCGTGAGTGCTGGGTTAAATCAGTGTATGTACTTCTGTACAAAAGTATGGAAGCAAAACTAACATTTGTTGTGGTTTATTTTAATATTTTTCTTCATTGTTCTTTTTTTCTTTTTGTTAGTTTTACATCCATACTTTTGTACAGTAGTACATACACTGATTTTCGCCAGCACTCACGCACTCTTTCCACATCTATACACACTAGAGTATCACCTCTACATCCACCCTATTACACACCAGACACTTTCCTGTTCTTTTTCACTTCCACACTCACTTAACCTCTATGCTAATGGATTCACCATCACATTAACCTCCATCTACTATGCAACCAAACTATATATATTCACTTCTTTCTTAGTCTTCCCTACATTCATATTGTACAGATTCTCAACATATTCTTCCATCTCTCGTTAATCTGCATTATTTACATATTTTACACCTGCATATTCCCACTACACTCTACCATTCTACCATTCGAGGGGTTTCAATCAGATCTTAATTCACATTCAATTATAACCACACAATTGCATCTCTTTTTACAATAAATAAAACATCTTTTGCCTTATGGTTTAGTTTATAGCGTCCATACATCGATACCCTCACTGTTATATTCTACTACTCGGTAACAATATTTTATTGCCAGTTGTAGCAAGACCATATCCACTTCCTACACACTGCACTACAATATATTCCATACGCGCTTCACTTAATTCCTTTAAAACGACCTAATTTGTTCATTTATCCATGTATACTTTTTTCCTTACATGATCGCTGGTTGGTGCCAAAAAATGCACATCCCGAACCCCCAACCCCAACCCCCCAAACGAGAACCGGTGCCTAGTGCCCTCGGGCTTATCAGCGATTGTGATGTTGATCTTTATGTTGGTTTCATTATCCGGGCGGAGGGGATCTCGTGTTAAGGAGGAGAGATCTCGTCAACGAACAAAAGACGGATGGTACAACATAGTAGTAGTGATCCTCTGCCATATACTTATACTCGTCAACCGGTTCTTGTTCATGCACTTTTTTTATCCATCATCTTTTCACTCTGACTCTCCCAGCACTCAATCCACTCAACATCCAACCAGTGTGAATTTACGTGAAATAATCATGTGAGCTGATATACACCCTCCACCATCACACCCCTAAAGCCTATCCTCGCATAGTAAGAGCTAATCAATCATACTTATTCAATTCGCTATTATTCAACTCATCTTACCAATGTATACTTGTATATATCATTATGCTGACAGCATATGTTTGTGACACATATCAATTTTTTCATTACACCTTTCACGACACTTGTATTCATTACATCTACACCAAAATAACTATACCTACTATTCACTCATGCGCTATCCTCCCATTTGTCGGTCCTGGCAATGTACTGAAAGTAATACTTGAGGTGAACAGAATATTTTACTACAAAATTCCACAATTTTTTGGCCATATCCATTAAGCCCAACCATAACGAAAGTAGAGGGAGAGGTGACGCCCCCTTGTCGCGGGAAGAGAGCTTGTGTGGACCTTGGACTTTTCGAGCTATGTCGGCGGGGGTACCTCTTCTGGGTACCCCTGGTAGGGATTCCCTTGTCGATTTGGTCGGAAACGAGGTTCCAGACTAAGTGCGTCATTCCTTCCTTTTTCTACTCTATCCCTCTCCTTTTTTACTTTTATCCTATCTCCCACTTATACAAAAAAAAGAGAAAAAAAAGCCTACTCCTATCATGTCACTTTCCCTTTCTTCCTCTATCTACATATAAGGACCTGGTAGCTACCTCATGCGACAGAAGAGAGGCTTTGGAACCTCTATAAACAACGCCAATCGACGCTCACTGGTTGCGAGAGACTAGGACTAGAGGTGTCCTAGGCGTTGGGGTACGATGAATGGAATGAGGGTAGTGCCCCGTTAACCCCTCCCCTAGCGCGTAATTATTGACCGTTCCCAGTGCCCGTTGACGGGTGCTTATGGTAGCATTGGTCCGATGTGACGGCCCTTTGTTCCCATGTTGGTTGCCAGGCCAATAAAAAGCCTTGGGTCGAGTTCCTTGGTGTGGCGGGATATCCATTGAACGCTACTCCGAGATCCTGGCCGTTGTGAAGGGAACTAGTAGGAGTTTAGTAAGGGGCGTGCTTCGTTGTTGTTCACCTGGTGACAAATCGATGGCCCCTTCGGGAAGAGTCAGTACTGCTTGGTTGGGAGCCACGGCATTCCGAGGTTTGACGACTCGGCCGGACGAACAGCAGCACATGGAGCGTGTCTTTTGAAAGATCGGAAACCTCTTCGATGGATAGGCGGGAGCGACTCACGCAGGGAGAACTCACCAACCCCCTTTTTTATCATTAATTGGTCACAAGTTTCCAGAGAGAGAGAAAGCACTCAAAATGACAGGCAAAAAAAGGACCCGTTCGTCTAAAACACAACTGTGCAACATGCCAGTTAGAAAAGTGGTGCGTTGACTTTCCGGAGGGCTGCTACTCAAAATGCAGCTCTGAAAGTATCTGCACTACTTGCATATTGACGCGAGAGGTGGATAAATTAAAAGACCTCTATAGAGCCTCAGTGGAGAGAGCTAAAATCCTTGAAAGAAAGTTGGAGAAACTCGAAGCCCTTAACGCAGCTCAGATTCGATGCCTAGAAGAGGCGCCGCCCACTGACGTGTCGGAATCCCCTGGTACCCAAGCGGAGATTCTGGCATCATCTAAGGCTAAGCTAGCTGAGGCGAGAGAAAAAGAGAAAAAGAAGAAAGGAAAAACGAAGAAAAAAAAGAAAAAGAATAAAGTTGAAACAAAAGTAGAACCAAAAATAGAAGAAAAACAGATAAACAAGAAGAAAAAAAGATATGAATGTGGAGAGTAAAGAGGAAAAGGGGAGGCCTCTTCAACAAGGAAAGACCCCGTCTTCAGAGACCAAGTGTCCGAAGGTCACCCTCATTGGTGACTCGCAAACACGGGATCTGCAGCCGCTGCTAGCGGCCCGCCTTCGCACTAGCGTGAAGGTAAGCTGCCTGTCAGGACGGGGTAACCACAACATCAGAGTAGAGGCAGAGAAAGCTCAGATTTCTGAGGGATTCAGTTGTTGCTCTGATGGTGAGCGGCAATGACCTCTACCTCAGAGGGGGTAAGGTTGGCCTCAGTGGTAAGACCATCCAAACGTTGATGGAGGCCGTGGATGACATAGGGCTTAAAACCCGCAAACGTGTGGTGGTTGGGATGCTTCCGAGAAGAGGTCCATCCCGAACCGCTCACGAAAGAAACGTCGCAGTGAACAGAAGGTTGGCGGATCTCTGCATGGCAGAAGGAGTCTTCTTCGTCGACCCCTATCGTACCTTTATCGGTAGAGACGACCTATAACAAAGGGACGGGTTACATCTCTCCTTTAAAGGAAAGGCCTTTCTCGCCAATCTTATTCAAGATGTCGTGGAACGCACCCAAAGGAGCGTTAGAAACAGAGCGAAAGCGGACGTGCGCCAGCACGCCCATGTTACTCCTGGAACGACCTTCTCGGAGATCGTCAAAAAGGGTGTGACCACGAAAACAGAGAAGTCGGGAAACGGAAGAGCGTAGGTAGTCCTACACTAAGAGACTCCCTCAAAGTTCTTCTGTTCAATGCGAGGTCAATCAGGAATAAGTTTCTTGAGCTCCATGGCCTCGTAGTAACAGAGGAACCTGAGATGGTGGCCATAACGGAGTCATGGATAAAAACCTCAAGCCGAGATTTTGAAGGTGAATTCACGATTCCCGGTTACCAGCTCTTCATGAAAGATAGGCCAGACAGAGAGGGTGGCGGTGTGATGTTGTATGTCAAGGATACTCTCAACTCGACGGATTGCAACATCGTATCCGACCATGAACTACTAGGTGTTGACCTAGAGATAGGTCCTGCCAAATAAAGGACCCTGGTGCTTTATAGACCTCCTGCCCAACTCGTTTAAAAGGAAAGAGATCTGTACCAGCTACTAGGAGAAATTGTCGAAGACAGAGTGTGTATCGTCATGGGTGATTTCAACACACAAGTTGACTGGGAAACCAGAGAACCCTGTGGCGAGAACGCACTACTCCTGGAGTTCGCGAACAAAAAGTTCCTGACTCAATGGCTGAGAGAGCCAACGAGAGGAAACAATATCCTCGACTTGGTTTTCACCTCTGAAGGATGACATCGTTGAGGACCTCTCTGTTGGCGAAGAGCTCAGGGGCAGTGACCACCGACTAATTAGATTTGTAGTCAAAGTCCCGAAGGCAGGGCCTGCAACTAGTAAATAGAGGAAACTTGATTTAAAAGGAACAGACTTTGCAGGTCTTCGTGCTGGACTGACTGACGCGAGGCTAGAAGTGTGCGATGTTGTTGAAGACTCGTGGAACAGTTTCAAAACCACATTCATGAGTCTTCAATCGCGTTTCATCCTTCTGAAATGTCCCCGTCGGTCTTCTGTTCAAACAAAGTGGTTTAATCTAGAAATAGGCCAACTGCTTAGGAAGAAGAGAACTGTGTACCGGCAATCGAAGATCTCGGGTGACTTTGACGAATACCGGAGGCTAGCCAGGAGAGTGAAGTCCAGCATAAGGGTGGCTAAGCGGTCTGAGGAACTCCGAGTGGCGAGACTCTGTAAAGAGAATCCCAAGGAGTTTTTTGGATATGTGAACAGCCGTAAACCAATCCATCAAATGATTGGCCCTTTGAGAAAGGAGGAGGGGGCATTTAAGCAATTAGATGCATAAAATGCTAACCTCCCAAACGACTACTTCTCTTCAGTGTTTACTAAGGAGTGTGGTCTCATCCCCCAGCCAATGGATTTCTACTCGGGGAAAAAGCTGGAGGATATGGACTTCACCGAAAGGTAAATAAAAAAGAAGATCACTGACCTAATGACGAATAAGTCACCTGGCCTATATGAGTTTCTACCTAAAGTGTTAAAAGAAGTGCGCGATCAAGTGTCACAACACTTGAGCGCAATCTTCAACATGTCAATCCGGACCAAATGCGTTCCTAGAGACTGGCGTGAAGCGAAGGTGACTCCTGTCTTCAAGAAAGGAGACCGAAGCCAACCGTCAAACTACTGACCTATCAATCTGACTTCGATAGTCGGTAAACTCATGGAAAGCATGATGGTGGACAAAATTACGTCGTATTTAGAGTCAAACCTGCATTGAGGAGTTCCCAGCACGGCTTCCGAAGGCAACGGTCATGCCTGACGAACTTGTGGAATTCTTCCACTTCGTCTTCAGTGAACACGATCGGGACAAGGCGGTGGATGTAGTCTACTTAGACTTTCAGAAATCCTTTGATAAGGTACCACACCGCCGCCTTCTTCGGAAAGTGCGAGCGCTGAGCATAGACGAAAAAGTAGCCGGCTGGATCGAGAACTGGCTAAGTGGCAGACGGCAACGGGTGGTGGTGAATGGACAGGCTTCTGAGTGGGTGCCCGTTACTAGCGAGGTGCCTCAAGTTTCTGTCCTGGGACCACTACTATTCATTATCTACGTCAATGACATGGACGGTGACATGGTTGCCAAGATTTCCAAATTTGCCGACGATACCAAGCTTGGTATGAACGTTGCAAAGGATGGAAATACTGCCCGCCTGCAGGAAGATCTTGGGAAGATTGGGGAGTGGTCGGACACGTGGAAAATGCCTTTTAACGTGAACAAATGCAAAGTGATGCATATCGACCACATAAACCCCTAATTTCAGTATATCCTTAAGGCCACTGCTATTGAATCCACCGACACTGAGAAGGACTTGGGTGTAACAATCACTAGTGACCTCAATTTCTCGAAACAGTGCATTGAGGCGGAGAAAAAGGCCCAATGGATGCTAGGATATATAAAGCGCCAGTTTGGATATCGGAACAAGGAGATTGTACTGTGTTTGTACAACTCACTTGTCCGACTACACCTGGAGTATGCCATACAATTTTGGAGTCCTTTATTTCGAAAGGACATCGCGAGATTGGAAGGCGTACAAGCCAGGGCAACCAAACTTATTCCCTCTATCCGACATAAAAGTTATGAAGATACATTAAGGGAATTAGATCTGTTCTCGTTGGAAACCCGTAGACTGCGTGGTCAGCTCATCGAAGTTCCCAAAATACTTCGAGGGTTTGACAATGTTAACTACAGGGATATTTTCACACATGTTGAGAGCAGAACAAGAAATCACGGCTTTAAACTTGAACTGAAGCGTTACAACCGCGATCTGTGTGGAAAGTTTTTCACGTACAGTATCTGCGGTAGTTGGAACGCACCTCCATTGGAAGTTGTCAACAGTGAATCTGTTGACCAGTTCAAGTCAAGACTAGACAGAGTCTTGAAAAATGGCCGTGAAAGGACGTAAAGCATTTGAGCAGAGATGTGCCCGCTCGACTGCTAGTCCAAAGGTACCCTCATTGAATGGACCGTAAGGTCTTCTAGGGTACCTTTTTTCCTTGTTGTTACTCTCTCTCTCTCTCTCTCTCTCTCTCTCTCTCTTTCTCTCTCTCTCTCTCTTTCTCCCTTTCTCTCTCTCTCTCTTTTTCTCTCTCTCTCTCTCTCTCTCTCTCTCTCTCTCTCTCTCTCTCTCTCTCTCTCTCTCTCTCTCTCTCGCTCTCTCTCTCTCTCTCTCTCTCTCTCTCTCTCTATATATATATATATATATATATATATATATATATATATATATATATATATATATATATATATGCCACAAGATAGAGTCTGCGACTCGTGACTCGAGGAAACTTGTTTTGAGAAGAGCAGACTTTGCAGGACTCTGTGCTGGATTGGCTGATGTGAGGCTGTAAGAGTATGAGAATATTGAAGATTGGTGGAATAGTTTCAGAACTACGTTCATTGTGTTTTCAATCACGATTTATTCCTGTGAAAACCTTGCGTCGGTCTTCTGTTCAACCAAGGTGGTTTAATCAAGAAACTGGTCAACTGCTGAGGGAGAAGAGAACTGTGTACCGGCAGTCAAATATTTCTGGTAACTTCGATTAGTACCGTAGGCTAGCTAGGAGAGTGAAGTCCAGCATAAGGACAGCAAAGCGTGCTGAGGAGTTCCGAGTGGCGAGACTTTGCAAAGAGAATTCCAAGGAGTTCTTTGGTCATGTAAACAGCCGTAAACCAATCCGTCGCACGATCTGCCCTTTGGTGAATGAGCAGGGGGCATTAAAGCACTAAGAGGCAGAAAATGCAAACCTCCTGAACGACTACTTTTCTTCAGTGTTCACTGAAGAGTGCGGTCCCATCCCCCAGCCCACGGACTCTTACTTGGGTGAGAAGCTGGAGGAAATGTACTTCACCCAAACCGAAGTAGAAAAAAATCACTGACCTAATGACGAACAAGTCCGATGAACCGACAGGTTTCTACCTAAAGTGTTGAAAGAAGTGCGTGATGAAGGGTCATGACATCTGGGCACAATCTTCAACATGTCAATCCGGAGACCCTAGCCAACCGTCAAACTACCGACCTACTAGTTTAACTTCGATAGTTGATAAACTCATGGAAAGCATAATGGTGGACAAAATAACGTCATATTTAGAGTCAAACATGCTATCGAGGAGTTCCCAGCACGGGTTCCGAAGGCAACGGTTATGCCTGACGAATCTTGTGGAATTCTTCCACTTCGTTTTCACTGAGCACGATCGAGATAAGGCAGTGGATGTTATATACTTAGACTTTCAGAAAGCCTTTGATAAGGTACCACACCGCCACCTTCTCCGGAAAGTGCGTGCGCTGTGCATAGACGAAACGTAGCAGGTTGGATAGAGAACTGGCTAAGCGGCAGACGGCAACGGGTGGTGTTGAATGGACAGGCTTCTGAGTGGGTGCCCGTTACTAGCGGTGTTCCTCAAGGTTCTTTCCTGAGACTACTACTGTTCATCATCTATGTTAACGACATGGATGGTTACATGGTTGCGAAGATTTCTAAATTTGCCGATGATACCAAGCTTGGTATGAACGTTGCAAAGGAAGAAAATACTGCTTGCCTACAAGAAGGTCTTGGCAAGATTGGGGAGTGGTCGGACACGTGGCAAATGCCTTTAAGGTGAACAAATGCAAAGTGATGCATATCGGCCACCAAAACCCACAATCACTGCATATCCTTCAGAGCACTGTTTTATTGAATACACTGATACTGAGAAGGACTTGGGTGTAACTATCATTAGTGACCTCAAGTTCTCGAAGCAGTGTATTGAGGCGGAGAAGAAAGCCCAAAGGATGTTAGGCTACATAAAGCGACAGTTTGGATATCGGAACAAGGAGATAGTACTATATTTGTAACAACTCCCTTGTCCGACCGCACCTGTAGTGTGCCGTACAATTTTGGAGTCCTTCGTTTCGAAAGGATATCGCGAGATTGGAACGTGTTCAAGCCAGGACAACCAAACTGATTCCCTCTATCAGATACAAGAGATACAAAGATAGGTTACGGGAATTAGATTTGTTCTCGTTGTAGACCCGGAGACTGCGTGGTCAGCTTATCGAAGTGTTTAAAATACTTCGAGGCCTCGATAGTGTAGACTGCAGGGATATTTTCCAGCTTAGCGTTGGCAGAACCAGAAATCACGGCTACAAACTTGAACTGAAGCTTTACCAACGTGATCTGTGTGGGAAATATTTCACATACAGCATCTGTGATACTTGGAACGCACTTCCAGTGGAAGCTGTTAACAGCCATTCTGTTGATCAGTTCAAGTCGAAACTAGACAAAGTCTTGAAAAATCGCCGTTTGGGCACTTAAACCGCTGTGCGAGCGTTCTTCGAGGGCGTCAATGGACACTTTCGAGGACTGCGCCTGCTCAACTGTTACGCCAAAGGTATCCTCTTTGAATGAACCGTAAGATCTACTAGGGCATTTCTTTTCCTTGTAGCTCTCTCTCAGCTTCTTTATTTTATACCCTCATTCATCTTGTTCTCCCCTTCCCCTCTCTCACACCTTTCTCTTTCTCTCCACCTTCCTCTTTCTATCTTTCTTCCTATCTCTCCCACCTTTCTCTCTTTCTGTCCTTTGATCTCTTTCTCTCCTTTCCCTTCTCTCTCCCGCTTCCTCTCTCTTCCTTTCCAATTTCTCCCTTGCTCCCTCTATCTCTCTCTTTCATATGTTTTTTCTTTCATCTCTCTTTCCTCTCTTTCATATCTTTCTTATTTTCATCTCTCTCTCTCTACCTCTCTGTTTCTCTCTCTCTCTCTCTCTATATATCTATTTATCTCTTTTTCTCTCTGTTTCTCTCCCTCTCTCCTTCTCTATCTTTTATTTTCTCTCTTCCTCTATCTCTTTATCTCTCTCATCCTATATCTCTTTCTATATCTCCTCCTGTCTCTTTCTCTCTCTGGCTCTCTTGCATCTCTTCCTCCCTCTCTCCTTTCCCCTTCATCTCTCCCCTTTCCTCTTGCTTTCCCTCTATCTCCCCCATACACTCCTTCTCTATCTCACTTTCTCTCTCTCACCATTCCTTTGTTTATCACTCCCTTTCCCTTTCGCCCCCAATTCCTTCACCCATTCCTCTCTGTTTCCACTTAAATCTCCCTCCTGTTCTTCTCCCTCCCCCTTCCATCCATTTCCCTCCTTCTCTCCTCATTCATATCTCTCTCTTTCTCTCTCTCTCTCTCTCTCTCTCTCTCTCTCTCTTTCAGCTTCTTCATTTTCTATCATCATTCATCTTTTTCTTCCCTTCCTCTTTCTCACATCTTTCTCTGTCTCTCCACCTTTTAACTCTATCTTCCTCCTATCTCTCCCACCTTCCTCACTTTTTGCCCTTTGATCACTCTCTCATTTCCCTTATCTTTCCCACTTCCTCTCTCTCTCTTTCATCTGTTTCCTCTTCATGTTTTTCTTTTATCTCTCTTTCCTCTATTTCATGTTATTTTCCCCTCTCTCTCTTTTTTCTCTCTACTTCCCTGTTTCTCTCTCTCCCTACCTCTATGTTTCCCTCTCTCTCCTTCTTTATCTTTTTCTCTCTCTCCTCTTCTATCTCTTCATCTCTCTCCGCCTCTATCTCTTTTTCTCTCTCTCTATCTCTCTTCCTGCATCTCTTCCTTCCTCTCCACCTTTCTCTCTCCTTTTACCTTCATCTCTCCCCCTTCCTATTTCTCTCCTTCACTCTCCCCCCTACATTTCTTCTCTATTCCACTTCCTCTCTCTATCACTCTCGCCCCCTTTCACCCCCAATTACTTCATTCATTATCTTTGTACCGTTCCTCTCTCCCCCCCTTCTATCCCTTTCTCTCCTTCTCTCCCCATTCATCACTCTCTCTCTTTCTCTGCTTCTCCTTTTTCTCCCCTTCATCTCTCTCCCACCTTCCTCTGTCTCTCCACCTTGCTCTCTCTATCTTCCTTCCTATATCTCCCACCTTCCTCACCCGTAATCGGGGGGGGGGGAAGAGGTGGGTGGGGAGAGACTTCATCTTTACTATCCTCTGCCTGAAACACATTATTTTGACTTTAGTTAGATGTGTAGCAATTAAAATGGAAAATAATAAGTACCTCCATTGAAATGGAACGAATGTTCTTTTGAGGGACTTACTATCCTTGTAACTCCTTGTAACTCTCCTTTCCCTTCTCTCTCTCTTTCCTATTTTTCCCTTCCTCTCTCTCCCTTTCCTATTTCTCCCTTCCTCTCTCCATCTCTATGTTTCCTCTTTTTCATATGTATATTCTCTTTCATATCTCTTTCCTCTCTTTCATCTGTTTTCCCTCTTTCATATCTTTCTTTTTTCCTCTCTCTCTTTCTCTCTATCTACCTCTCTCACCCCTCTCTCCCTCCATTTTCTCTCTTTCCCCCTCCAGTTGAATAAATAAAATAGATAATTATGCTCAACAACTATTTCCTTTTACCTGAATGTCTTACTCTCCTGTTTTAATGATACTGTCATTAATGCGGTTATTTTCGCCCAAGCCTTTCGAAGTCACACCCATACCCACCCATAAAGAGCCACGTTCTCCTTTGTTCTTCCTCAACACCCCCCCAAAACCTGCGCCATTCAGGACACTTCCTACATACAAATACTATTCTTTCATTATCTCTTGTCATCCGACTATTTTATATTCCCGATGCTATCCTATGCTGTTCCTCGTCCACCATAATTATTGACGCGCTTTCACTTTTCCCCTCGTTTAACACAAAAATAGGATTTTTTTTATAATCTGCCGAGAGTCGCCACAGGGAGCACAAACGCCAGAATTATAAAAAAAAAGGGCCTATCTTTAGTCTGCGCCACTCAAATTCACATTAAAAAGCAAAGGGATTAAATAAAAAAAAAAGAACGACACAAAACAATAACATAAATATCTACAAAAGCGGCTCAGGTGTAGGAGGTAGGCCCGCGTCTCGCAGGGGTGTGAGCATACAGCCAACAAATTAAATATCATGGAGGAGCTCTCCCCCTCCCTTGCCTCCTGCAAAAAAATTGATCACGTGACAGTCCGGTGCGCAAGAATCCCTCCCAAAGACTCAGGACAGGCGGTAGTGACGCCATCCCTCGCGGTATTGGGACAGGTACCGTTCAGGGAGCCCTACCTCCCCTTCCAGAACATCCGACCAAAAGGTAATAGTTTCAGGAGAGCGCTCCAGCAAATCCATCCTACCTTCTTCACACCATATAAAGGCCCCTACAAGGTCTTACAGAGGCGCAAACATGCCTACATACTTCAAGGAAGCAAAGGAAATAGTCTTGCTTACAAACAAAATATAAAGCCAACAAACCGGGAAAACAACACTAATCGAATACACATAACACACATACAATCCAACATACACATTCTTCATAAGCAACCAACAAAGATACTCCGATGGAAAATATGAACAAATACGACAAAATAAATCGTAACAATCATATTGAAATTTACATCATAATTGGCCTGACAATCCTTGCTCACAGTTTTAACTGAACTTATATATTGAATTCTAGTGCTCTGTCATACAATGTTGATTTGTTGATATGTTAAAAAAAACTTAGGTATTTTGATGAATCAATTTTCTTTTAGATCACAATTATTATTTTTATTGTCATATTTTGTGTTATAATTATTGTTGTCCTATGCCCTCGTTGGTTATTATTTTGTTCATGCCATCAATTGTATGATATAGCTATCATTTAATTATTATTTACACTTTATTGATTTTTTCAATTATTTTACTTATTAACATAGCAATTTTGGTATACGCTATTCAGTCTCTCATTCAAGCTAGATCACAATTAGGAATAATGGGGTATAATATTTACCATTATCTCTACATAACCTATTCATTTTATGTTCAATCACTATTGAGATGGGGTTTAAATGGGTCGTAAATTTCACGAGTTAATCCATTTCATACATACAACGCTGTAATGATAATCTCTTAACACTCTTCTCCATATGCTTATCCCATCATCAGAAGGGCGTGGTGTTATGTAGCGTTTCCCTTGCCCCATAGGACGAGTGTACTCTCTGACACACAATTTTCCGGCATTACTATGCTCAGGCAATCCTTAGACCTTCTTCTTGATTTTGGACAAAAGATATCTGGGTCATATCTCTAAAGCGAGCCGTGGTTAATCAAAAGCCATAACCATTTCCTTTGAGATACCCCAAATAGAAACATCACACGAAGTGGTTAATTCAACTTTTTCCCTAAATGCCACAAATGTGAACAAACAAAAACATTCGTCTAAAGCTCTTCAAAGGACAGACATATTCTCGTACCATAACGTCACTAAGCGCTGCTCATCAGTTCATTGGAATAATTCTGTCTCCGCCTCCTTGATTCGAAAGATAAGATAAAACGTAGCTAACTTAAAAGGAGAGTTATTTATATTCATTCATTAATACCGGTTCGTAATTATAATGTTTAAATATATATGTACGTGTATAGGCAATAGAAATTATGGACCGAATTCCACCAAAGTTCTATGAGTGCCGAAGCACAAAATTCTCTCACTGTGACTTTATTGAAATTCTCAACATTCATAAACTGGTGGATTTGTCAGGCTGATATTGCTAAATTATTTATAAAGTAGTCATATTCATTCTTTGTTATTAAAGACTTGTTTAATAGAATTCATTTCTATCGACCTGTGCGTAAAAGAGGATCGTTTGATTTTACAAGCAGGCGAGTTAAAAAATATATTGGGCTAAATAAGAGAGAAAGCGGAAAGTGAGTTGTTATTGTCATAAGGATATATATATATATATATATATATATATATATATATATATATATATATATATATATATATATATATATATATATATATATATCTGGATAATTTTTCGTTCCTTTAAGAATATTGTAGAACGGAAACCTTTCATAGATTGGAATTTAAATCCTAATCTCTATAGAAATCTATTGTTTCAAGAAAACATTGAATTTTAATTACCTTTATTTTTTACGATTATAGATAATAAAACTCGGGCTGTAACTTTTGAACACGAGTCAAGTGCGTGTGAACGATGTCGAGAGAACGTCTGATACGAATGATATTTTTTGACACAGGGCACATCTAAGACGAGGCTAAATAAGTGTTGGCAGAAATTAAATCAGCTTGCAAATACACGTTCACTTTCCTAAATTTATACTCGGGCTAAGCGCAAACAGTCCGAGTTCCAGAGTAGCTACTGATATATATATATATATATATATATATATATATATATATATATATATATATATATATTAAATTACGAGGTTGTCTTAGAACCTTTCGAAGACGAATTTTTATATCGTGATGCAATCATAGAAGGTTGCTTCTCTAGTATCTGAAATGCCCCATTAATGTCGGATTCTGATCCCCAAAGCTAGGCCAATGGTCGAACGAGGTCCGTTCCATGATGTATAAACTTGTGTCTAAGGTGCAGTAGTTTCGGCATCGGACATATGTTTGTCCAGGCAATAGTTTCCCACAACTTACAGTAACTTGTAGCTTCTGTAATTCTCTACCCTATGCCAAAGAATAATCGATGAAAATGGGACTTTCTGACTTGGCAGAGTGCGGATGATTACGTTTGGATCTGTATTTGATACTGCTAAGCGTTTTAATCCGTATAAATTAGATAGTGACTTTATACTTCCTACTTTAACTGTAGATCTTGGATTGAGGGGTAGGCTTAGACCTGTAACGTGTTTGATCGATTTCGGCTCTCGGTGATCTTACTTCATTAAACACGTGGCTTGTTTGTTGGGTACTAACTTGCGTGCACTTCGCATGTACACGTACACAATTACAACATTAATTAGCTGTCAAAATAGACACATGGGGGAGATAGAGGCCGTCATCTGCTTTGGGCCTCGCCAGATTTCAACTAAGTTCTTGATCGATCCTGATTTAAGCCTCGTTTGTTTGTTTTTTGTAGGTGAGGTGGGGCAAGCTGTTTACTCCGTTACATTTGAAGTCACACTCTACGATCGTGCGTTTTATTCCAAGACCGGTAAGACAGACTGGGTTGAGGATATTAGCTAAATAATGGGAGTTGATTTGACACAACCCCTAAATATAAGTAACATGACGGGAAAAGAGTTTAATTCCTTATGGTCGTGTAGGCATGCTTTCTGAAGCCCAGAAAGAGAAGATCTCAGTACCTCAGACTGCTTGTCTAACTACGCTGATAAGGCCCCAATCACCGCTTGCTGACATAAGGGCACGCAGAGCCGTTACTCTCGGGTGGAAGGGTAAATTTGTGACGGAAGGGGTAGAAGAGACGCCTCAGATTAGAAATAGCCATTCTAATATCTCCCTTATACCCTCACAAACATCAAACTAAATGCACACTGTTCGTGGAAGCTTCGTCTCCGATGGTAATCCGAGAAGGCCCGATCCACCGTATTTAATGCCAAAGTGGAGAACGAAGCAGAGTGAATTTAAACTTCCTGAAGGGAAGTGAAAACTTTGAACCTCGGGTCCTCACTTGCGATGGCCCGATAACTAAATTAATCCGTTCATTTTCTCTAAATCCGATTCAGAAGTGGATAGGGGACTGAAACACATGTTTAGGATGGAGTCGATAGGCATGAAGAATGAGGAGGCAGGTTGCCTGGATAAAATAAAAAATAAAGAATTTAATGATACCACCGAGTTGTGTGATGGAAAATATCATATTTCGCTTCTGCGACTCCTTGAAATTTTAGCAGAGGTGTCCTCTAATTTCAAAGTGGCATTAGGCACATTGAAAAAATAAACACAAATTTCAAGAGCCAAATGAAGTTTACGAAACACAGCGTCAGGAGTGAATAAGCGAACAGATTCGTTTAGACCCCAAAGATTACGAGAAGTACGTCTGCGATCCCCATAGACCTATCATAAAGACCGCCGAACACACGACACCGCATACCCTGGCATAGATCTTTTAACGTCCCTTTTTTTTCTTCTCACGCGTTTCCGGTTAAGCAAAATTGAATTGTTTACAGACATTAAGAAGGCGTTCCTCAAAATAAGGTTGAAATCACAATCAGAGAAAAAAAGTACTTTTTTGTGTGTAAAAGATGGAAACTTATCACGTATCGGTATTTCACCATTGTTTTCGGATTGGCTAGTTCCACTTTCATCTTAAACTATATTCTCAAACAACATCTTAACCTTCATCCAAATGATATTTGTTCTCAAAGGCTTAATGATTACTTCTACGCTGATATAATTTAGTAATTAGTAATTCCGATCTCGAAATACATACTCAGAGAAGTTTTCATTATAGCGAACGAAATATTGAAAGATTTTTTTTTTTAAATATCTCATCTGGCGATTGCCGTCTAGGGCATAAGTCGCCGTACTCATCCTAGCCTAAATCTAGGCTATATTAAAAGCCCCCTTCCCTAAAAAAAAATACAAACAGAAAAAACAAAAGAAAAGAAAAACAAACAAATTGAAAAAATATAAAGCGAGCTCCGTCGACGGGGGAAGGCCCGCCCTCCCCAGGTGAAGAAGCACACGATCCATAGTCAAATATTAAAAGAGGGAGAAGGCCGGCCTTCTCCAAAAAGTCTAAAAGTCCAAAAGTCGGTGTGCACAAACCGGTTCCAAGTACAAGAGACAGACGATAGCAACCCGCCAATCCCGGTACTGGAAGGGGAAACGTGCGCGAAGATCACCCAGACTGGGACATTCGACAAGAATGTGCCGAATAGTCTGGGGGACGACGCAGTCATTGCACTAGAGCGTAGGCGAGCGCTCCATCAAATGGCGATGCGTCACTCGAGTGTGCCCGATTCGGAGACGACAGAAAGCGACCTGAAGCCGTCGCGACATTGGGGGATATGTCCATGGGAACAGTCGCGGCACAATGACACGCCACTTTAAGTTCCACTGGACCGTCTCCCATTTTCTTTATCAAGCAGTCCGGAGAGCTGCCCGTATTCCTGCCATGTAGTCTGTGTGAGGAAGAGCGAAACGCTGGTCCGGTCGCCCAATCCTCGCTGACTCTTTGGAGACCCTCATCAGCGCGCTCATTCCACGCAATTCCTACATGTCCAGGAACCTAGCAGAAGATAATCTCGACATCCACCCGGCTCACTAAAACCTTGGCATCACGGATATCGCGAACCAGTGGATGCGGAGATTTCAATGCCCTAAGAGCACTCAGGGCGCTTTGTGAGCCACTATAAATCACGATCCAGTCTCCGAACCAGGCACGTCGCGTAATCTCCCGTAACGAGTGGTGTATTGCCACCAACTCAGCCGTGAAGACAGACGCAGCGCCTGTCAGATCCCCGCTGACTTCAAACAAAGGGTACGGCGTGGAAACCGACCCCTCTTGTAACTTGGAGCCATCCGTATACACCGGCACGGTTCCAAGGTGACAAGAGATGTGCTCCAAAAATGCCGAAAGCAATACTCCCGGCGCTGTACAAGCGTTGAGAGCAGAGGCGTGGCGACAAATAGCCAACGATGGTACCCTCCAGGGAATCATTCTTGGCAGAACCAGGGGTGCCACCGGCCCGAGAGCTATATCTAGCTCCAGAGTTGGCATCTGGGCCGCGCCAAAAGAGATCGAAAGTTCGTCCACGTAGAGCGTAGCGAGAACATTTTCTGGCAACACCGAGGTAATGACGTTGATGCTCAAGGCAAAGAGTGTAACGCTGAGGACACTTCCCTGCGGGAAACCATCTTCCTGCTCTATTACGATGGAGATAGCTCCCCCACCCGTGCGCGAAATCGGTGATCTAGCAAAAAATTCAGATATAAAGACCGGGAGGTGTCCCCACGCCACCATCGTGTGGAGGATCTCCATGATACCGTATCGCCATGAGGTATCATAAGGCTTCTCCTGATCGAAAAATACCGTGGCGAAGTGCTGTCTACGAAGGAAGGCCTCGCAGACAGCATTTTCCAGTCGAAGCGGAGCAGCTGACGGGGAAAGAAACTTGCTGAAGCTGCACTGCGCAGAAAACAAATGGCCTCCGCTGTCCAGAAAAAGGCTAATCTAACATTTCTTAATTTCTCCATTAACTTGAACACGCAGTAGGTTAGAGAAATGGGGCGGCAACCAGCCGGGGTAGAATGATTTCTTCCCAGTCTGCGAAAAGCTAGCACAGTAGCGATTCGCCAGGAATCTGGGAGGTTACCCTTTATCCAGATCCTGTTAAACAAATCGAACAGAAAGGCCATGCCTCGCTCACCCAGGTGTCGAAGTATGGCGTACGGGACATCGTTCCGACCATGGGCGGTGTCCGCGCACGAAGCAAGAGCGGAACGCAACTCAATTAGAGTAAACCTGCCGTTGAAGGGTTCTCCGCCTCTGGAGGTAAAGTCCAGTCGGCGGTCTTCCGAGACATCACGACGTGCTTTGAATGCTGGCGGAGCAGCATCGCAGCTAGAGAACGAGGAGAAAGCGTGCGCGAAGGATTCCGCCACGGACGCGGCGTCCGAGATTGCGGTCCCATTCTCTTGGAGAACGGAAGGTGGTCTTGGTAGAACTTGCCCCGAATCATTTTCACTCGCCTCCACACCTCTGCTAGAGGGGTCTTCCCGTTAAGTGAAGACACGTATGTCTGCCAAGAAGAGCGGCGGGCGTGCTTCGAAATATACTAGAACCTAGCCCTAGCCCGACGAAATTCACCGACAGTGGAATAGATCAAGGCAAGAGAATGAAGCGGTTCTCTGGCAGTGATGCGTAAACTCATCCACATTTAAGACACCTATTTCAAGCTCTTCGATCAGATCAGCAAGGACTTGTCCCCTGTAACTTATTGAGTAGTCTCCCCAGAGAAGATGTCTGTCAATCAGATCTCCAAACAATAAGAAGTGTCTCGGCAATCGTGCCACGACGCGACGGAAGTCCCCCGTGTCCAAGTCAGCTGACGGTGGAATGTACGCATAAATAACAGTATACCTCCTATCCAGGTGAAGCTGCACAGCCACTGCCTGAAAGGAAGTATCTAAAGAGAAAGGTAGAACTGAGACATCATGCCGGGTGTAAACCACGCATCTCCCAGCCCGGCCCCCATCCTATGGTGATGGGGTCGCAAAACCCTTATACCCGGAGAGGGTGGGCAGGGGGAGCGCGCCTAGCATGGTCTCCTGCATAAAAATAACTAGCGGGGAACGGAACGGGACGAGCCTTCGCAGTTCCTCCCAGTTTGCGCGGAGTCTGCGGCAACTCCTTTGAAGGAATAGGCCCTCCAGGCCTAGCTCGGAGGAGACGTGAGGGCCCTCTTCGAACAGGAGACCCATACGGGAATTGCCATACGCTTCACGTAGGCAGAACCCCGGGCGCTGTTGGCCGGACAATGCGAGGAAGGACCTGTTGCTTTCGAAGATTTATTGGGGGAGGTTGGGCTCTCCATGCGAGTCTTTTCTTCCCTCTGCCTCGAAACGTTAGAGGGGCGTTGCGGCTTCGGAGGCGGGAGTCCCTCTTTTCGAGGATCCACCGTCTCCGAGCCACCCAGCCCACCAGTAAGCGTGAGCAAAGGAGCCGAAGCTCCTTTCTTGCTGTCCTCCTTTCGGCCCACAGCTTAAGGAACCCCGGAAGATGGCCTAGCGACCATCTTCAGGGTTGTTGCCTCC
Organism: Ceratothoa steindachneri; assembly: GCA_963969495.1. Taxonomy (NCBI): domain Eukaryota; kingdom Metazoa; phylum Arthropoda; class Malacostraca; order Isopoda; family Cymothoidae; genus Ceratothoa; species Ceratothoa steindachneri. Next base: position 7,804,553 of record OZ018335.1, on the reverse strand, counting down.
TGTGAGTCTAACGACTCGGTGGAGGCGCGTGGCCGTTTCGTCTTACGGGAAACGGTCACGCTGGGGAAAGGGGTGGAGCCCTGGTTTTAGCCAGGGCTGGGTGTGAACCCTTTGTGCCGCCACCTTTACCAGGAAAGCGCCCGGGTTGAGTAGAGCCCGCAGAAGGGCTCCGAATAGGCAAGGAAACAACCGTGCTCGTTGGCCTGGATGGGCCAGAAGCAGAGGGTGTCTTTCTTAGCATTAAGGCGTAAGACGTCCCAGGCAGAGCCGGGCACGCCAGGACCAAGTTCTTAGCCTCGCGGAATGAGACAGGATCCTGGGCCTGAACGGCCAGGACTTCTTTCTCAAGGAGATATGCCCCACATTGCTTCGAAGAAGCGGGGTGCGGCTCTCCGCAATTGACACACTTGGCCACACACAATTTGGACTTATCATGTGCGGCCTTGGAACAATTTTCACAGACTTCCGATGACCTCGACTTTGCACGTCTACATGAGGGATTTATTTCGCCGAAGCGGTGACAGCAATAGCACCGCCGCGGTAGTGGCATGAATGCCTTCACACGGTAGCGGTACCAACCAGAACGCACCGACTCCGGGAGCTTGTCACAGTCGAACGTGACATAAACTACTCCTTTCACAAAGTTCATGATAGAGTGCGGCGTCACACTCACCGAGGTGCCATCAAGTGTCCGAAGAGCACTTATCTTGGCCGCCTTGGAGGGATCCGCCGCATTCGCCCGAAGGCTTCCGTCCGAGAAACGGGTCACCTTCGGCCCTCTACCAATCATACCAGCTAAAGCTCTCTTCTCATGGATCATGTTGCCCTTGGCCAACATGATTCCATCCGTGGAGCGAATAACTAAGAAGCGTTTGAAGCCAGCGGGCTCGAAAACGCCAGGTAATATCTGAATGAGGGGCCCCGAAGTAATCAAGGCTCCGCTCTGCGCACTTTTGGTCTGTTTTTGGATTTCCTGCCAGGCGAGCACCGGGGCCGGATTTGCCGATCTTGGCTTGGTCGCATTTAAGAATGGTAGTGGCTTTGTCCGTCCCCGTGGCCCCCATGGAGGGAAAAGAGCCCCGAGTCTTTTTTGTTTTGTTTTTATTCGTCCTTTTCTTTTTAGGAGAGGAGGGCGGGGAATGGACCCGCTTCTTCCCTACCCCAGCAGGAGCCACTAGGCCAGATGGGCCGGCCTCTGCAAGGTCCTTCGCCAAGATGGTGAAGGTCCCAGCAGTCGTCGCCGCACCGGCCGGAGGAGGAGATCCCTGCCCTCCTTGTGCTGTCATAGCAGCCCGACCCTTCTGGCGAGGGCCCCGCACAGGAGCAGGTTCGGTGTTTGGTGCCGAGCTTTTATCTGCCCCCATGTAAGGTCTCACCTTCTGAGGCTGGGCTTCGTCAGGGAGCATGTCTGTCTCAGGGGAGGGGCCTCCATTTGGCCATCCTCCCCAGGACATCACAGGTCATGTCAGTCTCGTTCATGTTCTTTGAGGGGGCATAGGCCTTCACTCCCGCTAGATCCAATATTCGGGCCAGCAGGTCTTTAGAGGGAAGCGGTCGATGGGGCCTTTCTTCCCTCTCCCCATTAAGAAGGTTTGCCCTACCAAGCCGCTTCAACGGGGAGCGACCGGTTATGGGCTGCCTGCTGGCTTTCTTGGCAGTCCCCTGTAAAAGCAAAGGCGGGACTGCCAGATTTGAGCTGGAGTCACGTCGTGACTCCAAGGAAGGGGGTGAGGGGGAGGCCCCTGTACCCGTCGGCACTGGAGAGGAGTAAGCCTCCTCTCCGGTTGAAAAGTTATCGAGGGTCTCCTGGGAAACCACAGGGGAGGGACCTCCATTTTTTCTGTTGAGCTGCCTGTGGGTGGCTCCGTCGTTTTTAAAGGGGAAATAGGGAGAGATTTTGTTTTTTTAAAGTTATCATCATTGCGCATAGGGACCCTTTTTTACGGGATACAAACGCTAATCACTCCCTGCAGAGGCCCGCTTTGCGAAGGGTGAGTACAGGTCTGGCAGAGCCAGGTGCTGCCATTTCGGACCACCCCTCCCACCTGGTAGCCTGGCAGTCTCTCAGCATGGCGGCTCCACCTTGGACGCGGCGTAAAATGGATAGTGTTTTGAAAATAGAAAGGAAGGGGAGGTGAGAAAGATGTGGGTGGGGATAAAGCAGGTTATTAAAAAAACACCATCCCAAAATGAAGCTCAGTGGTGAGGGATCATTGTCCCCTCTCCCCCTCAGCCCCGATCCGGGATAGTTGGCAGAGAAGAAGGTCAGCATCTAACCTGTGAAATTAGAGGCTGACCAGAGAAAGGCGTGGGAGAGGTTGTATGAAAAGCGAGGAAACAGGGGGAGGGGGACACAAGTGTCTGATGCAGGGAGAGGAGGCTAAGCTGGGGTTGTACGGGGTGCTGAGTCCCGTTAGCACAGCGGCTAAGATTCAAACTTAGATCGTGGAGTTCAAACCATGCATCGTTAAATCACTATTCGAGGCGAAAACTAAAACCGTTGCACTCATACAGGAATCGAATGGGTATTGGGGTACTCGTACGATTTTGGGAAAGATATTAGCGTAATTCCTCCAGAATTTAACTTCGTCGTCCAAACCAAACGAAATATTCTTTTACAAATGTCTAAAGTAATTGATCCTCTGAGGCTGCTCTCTGCCGATTCGAGGCAAGCTTCTTCTACAAAAATGGTGGGCTCAGAAGGCTCAATGGAACGCGAAAATATGCGACTCGGATCGGAAGTCTTGGGTTCTCTTGGCTTCAATTTTGTAAAATTGAGTGGAATAAAAAATCCGCATTAGGCTCTCGAAAACTGGCAAAGCTAAACTCAATGTCTTCTGTGATGTAGTAAAAGCTTGCTATGGCTTCTCTTTGCATCCTGTGTTCCAGAATAACTCTTAGTTTTTTCTAAATGAAAAGATGCCCATTTTGAGAAGAGGACCCTTCCTTCTTTAGAATTGATAAGTGTCTTACTAGCTTTCAAAGTTCTCCACAGTATCTTAAAGCATTCTCTCCATCAAATCTGTGTTGACTCATAGATATTATTATCTTGTATTCTCAATGACATAACCAAATTAAAGCAAGCGTCATTATTTATCAAAAAACACCTTCAAGATATTAAAACTATTTAGAACTTTATACTAAGTATAAAATATACATTTCATACAATTACGTAAATACCCTAGATAACCCTTCCGATTTACTTACGCGTGAGATTTCTCTTAAAGAATTTCAATCAAAACTTAACCCTTGGCGGAATAGTCGAACATGGCTAATATTAGACGAAATTCTCGCCTTATCCCGAACTAAAATGCCTCACAGAGTCCAGTAAGAACGTATAGCACCGGCAAAAAAAATCCGATCAGCATGAGAATTGTACCTATTTCTTAGATACAATCAATATTTAAAAGTATTTAAACCTAATATACTCGTATATACATTCTTCCCTTATACTAGTATTTCGTAATATATCCTTTGTTCCTGAGGACTTGTTTGAGACGTTCTGGCATCGATTTAATCAAATTTTGGCACATTTCTTTTGATATCTCAGTGCACCAGACCTTTTTGATGGCTTCTGTGAGGTTGGGGATCGAGCCAGTATTGTGATATTCGACCTTAGTTTTTATAATAAGCTATAGATTTTCGATCGGATTGAAATCTGTACTATTACCAGGCTAATCTAGAACACCAATTTCATTATTGTTGAGCCATTTACTAACGATTTTTGCCCTGTGACAAGGTATCCCATCGTTCATAAAAGTTGTTTTCTCATGCAATTCCATTGTCGGTGGAAGTTTTTCCTTTAGCATGATTAAATATCGTTCACCATTCATGGTTGTGTTCTTAGGAAGAAAAAATAAAGTCCTCCTACCGAAATAGTTAAAGCAACCCCAAACCATGTTTCATTGTCTTGATAGTGTATTTAGGATCCATCTTATCTGAGACAAGCGGGCGGTGCACCATTCTTTGAAAGCTTCTGAATGTTAAAAAAGAGGAGGCATCACTAAAGAGAACTGTTTTCCAATCACTAACACTCCAATTTATGTGCTTTTTACAAGACCCAACTCTTTTCTTGCGTATTTCGGCATTCAGGAAATGTTTCTTGGCAGCATCCCGGGATAGCAACCCTAGCTCCGTTTGCAGCCGATGTTGAATTGTGCGCTCAGATACATCTTTAAGCAAATTATCATGATCAGACTTAATTTATTTGGCTGTTGTTCTTGGTTTCATTAACACAGTACGTTTAATTAATTTATCAGTACTTAAATTCGTCTTTTTTGGTCTTTCACTACCACATTTTGGGACTAGAGTACCAGAAACATCATTACTTATACGGCGGGAAACCCATAAATTCACAGTACTTTGAGATATCTCTAAATGTTTGCAATTTCCCTTTGTGATTTTCCAGCCTTATGTAATGCAACAATAGCACCTATTTTGTCTCTTGTTAGTTGTTTCTTCGCAGTCATTATAGGCTTTCTTAAAATACAGCACTTTCAGTAAGATTTGCTATTTTGTTAACACACAGTATGTGCTGGAACTTGACGATACGTCTACTCACAACCACTGCTAGCAGCCAACTGATGCAACACAGGACCAACAAGCCACATGACTGCTCTAGAAAATTCAGTTTACCCCAAGTCTAGATCCTCATTAGAACATATTTTACAGCTTTCTGAAATATGTACAAAATACATGTGTTATGGATGGTGATTGGATTCTTTTTGCCAGCACTGTAATTGCCACTCATTTGGGAGTTCAAAATTATTCCGAACCCTCTTTAAATACTAGACGGTAGTTAGACATAAACAAACTCTATCAAATCACGAACTTTGTGCTTAAATTCATTTTCAAACTTAGAAAGAAGCCCAAAGTAGATTTTACAATTCGCTACCCAACTTTATTGGCTTTCTATAATGCCCCTTTAATCACCGAAAACGATTTCCTTGAAAATTTGCCCGGACAAAAGGAAGTCTCCGGTCCTTCCCTCGTTAAAGACCTTGATTTATTCCTCAATCAAAGAGTACTTACCAGAAGAAAGGGGAGGATTTATAAATCAAGTTTCTACGATCATAATGTCATTGACCCCATTTTGTTGGACAAAAATCCTTACTTAACATGCTTAATATTTCTAAATGGTCATTTAGATGCAAACATTTTATGATCGACTCGACTCTAACGATGCTAAGTTATGCTTTTGGGGTTAGTATATGCAAAAAATTCAACTCTTTCGCATTTTCTTACCCCCAAATGACAAATTTCAAAGCTCCAAATGAATATTTTAAAACAAACACTTCAAAGTTCGTTTTACGTAAATAATAAAATAAATAATAAGTACGCTGCCCAGTCATAAGTCTGCGGAACGAGATTGCCTATATATATATACATATGTGGGCGTTATCGCGATAATTTATCGCAATAACGATATCGGGTTATCGGTTATCCGATATTTTTTGCACCGCGTTATCGATTCATCGGTATCGCCGATACTTTTGGTTACAAACTACCGACAATCGATAATTTCAGTTTATGGTTCCAGTTTAGAACAGGGGCGAGCCGCGCGTGCCTTGAAGGCAGAAATAGGTAGGTCCGAGCTGGGAGGAGGATCCTCAAAACCTATGAGATGAAGGAGAGCCTCACCAGGTAAGAAACTAAGAAACAGTATTCAAATATTCCTACTATTATATTATAAAATAACGCTATATATAGTCAATAATCAATATTGTATTATAATTTTGTATTTATCGGTTATCGTCGATAAGGTTATCGACATCGATTTATCGGTTATCGTGATACATTTTTTCGTTATCGCGCCCACCTATGTATGTATATATATATATATATATATATATATATATATATATATATATATATATATATATATATATATATATATATATATATATATATATATATATATATATATATATATATATATATATATATATATATATATTTATATACAGTGACACGCAAAATTATTGGATACGTAACATTTTTTACTATTTCATGCATAATATTTCTTCTTTTGGGTTGATCATTTACAAATATGTATGTTCCAATAATACTTCCAAAAAATGAAAAATGAAAAACTCATAAATGCAAAAAATTTATTTACAAAAATACCAAAATATCACACGCAAAAGTATTGGATACATTTATTTAATATTTTGTAGCATAGCCTCTATTCCGTTTTACTGCTTCAAGCTTCTTTCTGCAGTTAGTCGTAAGACTTTTACAAGTATTTGCAGGAATAGCCCATTCTTCTTTGCAGAAATCTTCTAAATGTTTGACATTTTGTGGATTCCTTGCACAAACTTGTAGCTTTAGTTTCCTCAACAAGTTTTCGATTGGGATTAGGTCAGGAGACTGACTAGGCCATGCCATGAGGTCAATTTATTTTCAAACTATTTTTGAGTTGCCTTGGCCGTCTGCTTAGGATCATTGTCCTATTTGAAAAGAAAACTTTGTCCAAGGCCAGATCATCTGGCAGATTTGAGAAGATTTCGTTCTAGAATTTCGCAATATTGAGATGCATTCATCCTCCCTCTGATTATTTCTAATTTTCCAGTGCCATTTGATAAAAAACACCCCCATACCATTAAACTACATCCTCCGAATTTCACAGTAGGTATGGTATTCTTAGGGTTGTGGGACGTTCCCTTCTTCCTCCAAACCTGAGTTGCCGTGTTCTGCCCCAAAAGTTCAATTTTGGTCTCATCAGACCATATTACGTTGTCCCAAATTTCGCTTGGTTGGTTTTCATATGTTTCAGCAAATTCGAACCGAGCCTTTACATGTCTAGTGGTCAACAAAGGAGACTTCTTTGGCGATCTTGAATGTAGGCCGATGCGATTGAGGGTTCTACTAATTGTGTCCTTGCTCACTTTCTTTCCAGCTACTTTAAGATCGTTTTGAATTTCCATGCGAGTTGTAAATGGATCGTTCTGCACTTTCCGAGCAATCCAACATTCAGTTGCATTGTTTATTATCCACTCCTCTGAATGTTAGGCGTCGTATTAAATTTCTTCCACTTTCTAATAATGTTTCCTATTGTACTTAAAGGGATATTTAGATCTTGGGATATTTTACGATAGCCATCCCCTCTTCTGTGACGTTCAATGATCATTTTGCGCACGTCCTCTGACAATTCCTTAACCTTACCGCCCATCACGTTCATAGATTACAACTGGTGAAGGAGAATGGTGGCTGAAAGAGATAACAGATGACGTCATTGATAATCAAAGTATCGTGGCCCTTTCTGATTGGTCAAGAGCAACAGTGCTATTATTGAAAAATATTTGTCAATTTTCAAACCCAAATCGAAAATTAATATATATCATATATATATATATATATATATATATATATATATATATATATATATATATATATATATATATATATATATATATATATATATATAAACAAATCTCAGACATGAAAGAAAGAAATTAAAACTATCCGTTCTGAGATGAAAAAGGCAACACTACGTATGTTCAACATTAGTTTGCAGTCAAATATAACACCAAGTATTTTAAGGATTTACTAATATCCAAGACAATTTTATCAATAACAAAATCAAAATGAACAAGGTTAAGAAGTGTAAGTCTAAAATAAAGAAAAAAGGAAGTGTCTTCCCAATTGAATTATCTATCCTAATCTACGCTGACAGGGAGGAGCAACGATATGGCAAAAGCTTCTCTCTAAAACCATATAAAATTCTAACATATTTCATGGAAAAATAAAAGATATGACTAACAGACTTTGTGTTTGCTCATACACAAAGAACAGACTTTCAAAAGATAATGTAATTCTAAACGAATGGAACCTGACTTTTGAAAACCCCTATTAATTTGTTGTTCAAAGAATTCAAGGCAATTTATTCATTCGTAAATCCCAATTTCGGACCTTTTTCATAGTTCTTAAAGTTACTCATTCTTATTACACTTCGTTGTGTGAATCAATATTTTATTATTGTCTTTCTTTTATTAAATTTCGAGGAAGGTAGATAACAAAAGATATCTTTAATCAGCGGACACTGTATCACCACAGTTTTATCACTGACGTTACACTAGAAAAGAAACATCTATATATCATTGACAAATGAGTTATAATTGGAATATATTTTCTAAAGGCAAAAATAATGCAAATGCAATAAAAAAAATATGCACATACATATGAAGTACAAGCGCGCAATTTCTCTACATAGACCATGACAGAGGGTTCTAGATTCGTTCTTTTATGGGATGTGGGGGTTAGGGGGGTGAGGGGGTAGAGAGGTTTTGTGGGGGAAGAGATTTTCTGTATTCTTCTACTATTTACTCAGTTCATTTATTTTTTCTTCCCTTCCTATTTTATTCTTCTCCTGTTCTATTCGTTCATTTACTTTTCTGTTTTTCTACATTTTCGATTCGTCATTCTTTCAATGCACTTTTTAAGTTGTGAGAGTTTTCATTTCTGGGCGATGGACTTCCCTAGTGGAAACGCTTCTTCTGGACCTAGAGAAATAAAACCACATCGGTCGTAGTTAGTCACGAGATGGAGTGTTGATATGGATCAATCATGATTGGGCAGCTACCAGTTAAAGAGGACTCATACGAGTCTATTTTATAAAATGCCTCAAAATCTGAAAAAAAGGCACATTGATGATAAAACTGAACAGGAAAAAGTGCAGATCGGTGGTTAAACAAAAGGGAAAGTCCCTCCAATGATTTGCGGCGTTTTGTGATAAGATGATAAATGATTATTGAATTGATAACCGGTTTCCCATGGTTCAAATCACTTATAAGTGCCTCTGAATGGCTAAATGTGGCTTCTGTCAATTGATGGCTCCACCCAACGCCAAATCCGATGGCAGATTTGAAATCTCCAGGGTGAATAACCATATGTCCCATGGTCATGTGGGTCATTTCATGGTTCTAAATGGGTACAATTGAACTGTACTCATGTTGAATAAAAAGCGTCGCCTAGACCTGGCGCTTCGCAGCAGGTAAAAAAAAATACCAGAGAAAGTGCCGATCGGTCATAAAACCAACCTGAAAAAGTGCATATTGGTGGTAAAAATGAACAGAAATAAATGCATATTGCTCAGTAATAAAAACAGACCTGAAACAACTGCAGATCGGTGGTAAAATCCGACCTAAACAAGTCAAGAACAGTACTAAAAACCAGTCGATATATCTATCTATCTATCTATATATATATATATATATATATATATATATATATATATATATATATAATACTTGTAATTGATTTGTTCCTTGGGAATCTGATATGTAGCAGGAATATGAAGATCCAAATGATTACACTAATCATTTATTGGCCGGACGTTTCAGGCCTAATGAGAAGGGGAAGGAACTTTAATCGATAACAGTTAAAATAATGCATTATTACTGTTTCTAAACAGAAGGTTTTCATTAGACTACCCTAACTCGAGCGTTTAACATCCGAGTTTAACAAACTCCTTTTCTCTACCCTCAACAATCATTTTCCTCAATTCCAATTCATTTGTATAAATTCCAACCCTGTATCGTTAAATTCCTTTTTTCTCCATAAGGAGCCAATCCCTTTGGGCTTGCGATCCTGTTTAATTTACAATTATACATGTACGACCTGTCACAGTCGTTATGTAGGCCAAACTGGCTTACAACTCAAATGCAGGATCGCAAAGCACTTAGGTTTATCTCATAGGACTGGTATTCCCATTTCTAAACCTGAAGCCTCTTCCATCAGGCAACATTCAGAGTATCACCATCATCCTCTTAATTCTAATTCATTTACTATATTATCTTAAGCCTCAACTTCTCTCGATTTGAAAATCTTAGAGTCACTGTATATCAATCAAATAAATCCAAACTTAAATAATTAGTCCTCCTCAATTGAACTATTCACAATATAACCACCCAACACTTCAAGCGCTTAACTAGCCAACCGACCAACCGAACAAATCTCGTTAGTAGTTTTATATCTTTAGTTAGTTGATTTCTCGACTCCCAAGATAAAGGTTCGTCACTTTGTTCATTCTGATTTTTTTTCGGGTTTTTTTGTTGTTTTTTATAATTTAATATAATAGGTTATTTTATTGTTTACTCCAATAACTTTTAATATGTGATATTCAAGTCAGTTTGTTATAATTTCACTTCTTTCTATTATTTCTTACAATCACACTGGGTAATATTAATTAATTCTATATATTGTTATTAGTGTTTTTACTTTAATTTTAATAATTGTTAATTTTATTATTTTAACTTGTCTTCATCCGCTTTTTTAGCCATAATTTAATGCATTATTTTAACCGTTACCGATTAATGTTCCTTCCCCTTCTCATTAGTCGACACAGTTGCTGCAGATGGTCCTAGTAAAGGTCCGAAACGTTGGGACAATAAATGATTACTGTAATCAGCTGGGTCTTCATATTCCTGCTCTCATATACCTGTGTCATAATTTGATGAGCTTTAATTAAAGATTATATAAAATCTTACTCTCAAGGTGATTTGATAAAAAAAACCTCGCGCACAAAATGATTTTAAAAATTTTATTTGGCAGCTTTTTTGTCCACTTTTTGAAGTCACTGGCAGCATATACAAGATTGAACACAAGCTTATGAGTCACATATATATAGCATTATATAGGGTCATCAAATACAAAAGGATGTAAATTAGTTATAATAATGTCATTGGACAGGATGAATCTCAGTGATAGGTTGTCCTTGTTGCGGCAGGACCCGTGCAAGTCTTGCATAACTTTGACCGCACGCTCACAGCACTGGTTGCCTCGGGCAATATTGATTGGAGATTCATCTGTTTTCCAGTGGGTTTTCAAGCATTTGAGACCTGTTGGGTATTCATTTAGAGCTGCAGATAGTTCATAAAAATCTACAGCGCGGAAAAATTGGGTGCTGAACCAATGGTCAGCCCATGAGTAAGAAATGAATGAACAGACTTTACGCAGCCTGCTCCTGGTGTCAGGCATCAGAATGAATGCAAGAAGGGATATAATGGCACGAGAGTTCCAACGTGCATTGCTGATGTTTGGGATCTTTTGCAACTTTACAAAGGAGACCTCATTCATCTCAGTGAAGTAAAGGAAGACACGCGTGAGGTGATAGAGAAACCTCATGTCGTTTTTCCAGCCGCCTGTTTCCTTAATCTCAGTTTTACCTTTGCTGAAGGCTGCTTTCAATTTATCGTAATTGCTCATCAAATCCTGCACAGAGAAGTACTCTATGTTTGGTGATTTAGTCGACCCATGGAGCTCATCGTCCATGACAACGCGAAGAATCTGATTCAAGACATGGTGCTGGCAACTGAAGAACTTGGGTTTGAGGTGACCTTTATCTTCCAACAATTGTTGCAGTCGAACAGCAACGCCTGTCCTTTTGCCGGTATTCGCGCTTGTTGTGTCGGCGATAAGCATAACAATTGATCCCCGCAGGTTGAACTCCTTTAACACACCCTGGACGCCTTTTGCAATTGTTACAGCTTTCTCATCCTTCAATTTGAGCGCAGCCAACTTTATTTCTTTCGTTTCATTCTTGAGGACCACGACCTGATATTCAAAGTCCTCAATGCGTTTGCCGTCAAAGTGTAAGCTGCTCTTTTCCAGATGACGCGTGCTCACCAAGGGCTTCTTCACCTGAGCAGCTCTCGTGTAGATAGCCTTGTGGATTGCTGACTGACATGGCCTTGGGATTTCAATGCCCTCACCAAAAAGATGGTGACATACCTTTGCTGCTCTGTGGGACGACAGCTTTGAGCTTGTAACAAGGCGTCTTGCTAAGCCTGTTGGGTTATGTTTCCTTTTACTCGTTGATGCTGCATTCTCGTCCTCCCAAGAACTGTCTTCGCTGTTATTGGATGAGTCCGTGCTAGTTTCGGAAAAATCAGGTGGTGCTGAGCTGGAAAGTGGGGACACAGTCGCTTCCATTGCCTTCTTTCGCTTGGATGGGTGGATGGTCTTGGCACTAGCAGGTTTACCAGTGGAATAACCAACCTGGCCTTTGGTCAAAATTTGTGTTTATAGAGGTTCTCATCTTCTTTGCACAACCAGTTGCCTTTCACCTTGGTCACGTCAACCAGTTCATTCAAAGAATTAAAGTTTTGTTTCTTTCTGCAGTACTCATAGTCTTTCAGAAGGTTTTCTAGTTTTGCACAAATGGCTTGATCAGATACATGCGGGAAGTTCAATGTTTTGCTCCATAGGGCTTTTAGCTCCACAACAATTAGGCCGATCCTCTCCCTCCGATCTTTGGCGGTGGATTCAAGAAATTTGAAGCGTCCAACGACGTGGATTTTCAGGGGCATGCGACTCCGTTCACTTAAGGGTGCTTCATAAACTGCCACGTTGCCTCTTCTTGATGGTGTTTGAAACTGGACTAAGTTATTTGTCCAGGTTTTCTTGTTCTTCTCCGTCTTAAAAAAGCTCTTCTTGAACGACATGTTTTGTACTCAGCAACTGAAATAGAAAAAAAACCTAAATATTAAATAGGTAACAAATTAAAGAAACTGTTATTGAGCTTTTATATATTTTATTAAAAAAACAAGCAAATTACAATTATAAAAAATATGAGAGAAGGCAGACACTAATAAAATATTATATGCTATTATATTATATAATTAGTGAGAGAGTTAAATCTAGCTTACCAAATAATACCAGGATCTCTTTACAATAAACGCTGGAGAATACACAACAATTATAATAAAGCAATAATAATATCAACGCCGTTAAGACTGAACTAGTAACTACCCGCTTTAAACATCTCGCTTATATACCGCACGCGAAATGGCTGAAGAAAATTCTGGAACTATACAGAAATCGCCCAAGCGATGACGTGATGATTTTCTGGAAAATTCTATACAATTCTATGGTACATAAATTATTGCACAAGTCTGTTTGATGACTTATATATTTAATATAAATATTTTTAACACATATAAAATGCTAAAATGTCCTATATTACATTTCAAAGTGGTTTAGCTGAATGGAAACACCACTTCCAATTTTCGTCAAGTTAAACCACATTGGGTGTGGTTAGACGCTGGATGGACTCAATTCGGGTTGCCTCATGGCGGACACCATATATGTACTGTTGATATATGCCTGAGCGTTTTAGTGTTTTAGATTCTGAGTGCTTTAATGTTTTAAGGATCTAGATTCTACGTGTTTTTATATTCTGTATGGTAAGTATATAATTTGGCCCATCCTTCGCTCCTATCGTGGACGTGAGTCCCCGTTCTGAATGTCAATTGCCGGTATTTCTGAAGTCACTAGAGGTTAGTCCTCGATGGAGGGCGGAGAAGGTATTTAGTGGGTATTGTGTTCGATAGAGGTGTTTTGATTGGTTGTGCGCTAAAGCGTGTAGGAGCTACCTACACCCTCGGGGGATAAGCCCAGTGCTTCCGCTCCATAGGCAACCAATTCTTCACATAAAAAGAAGACTTAGGCCAGCGTTTGCTAATATTGAACCCGACACCTTGACGCCATAAGTACAACGCCGTATCCACTAGGCTGTCAAAACGCACATACAAAAGAGACACAGAGCTGTGTTATCATGATGTAATCGACTGTGACATTTTTTTTCTTTAGGAAATGATAATTTTGTGACTGAGCAATCGTTTACGTGATATCTCATGATAGCGCCTAATCAACATGATATCTCACGATAGCGCTTATCCCATGTGCTAATAGTTATTTAGATTAACCCCCTCGTGACGTACCAGCTCGCTCTGTTAATGGAACCGCTGCTACCTCAACACGCTCTAATATCAAAATAAATCAACAAAGGCCTGAAACTAAAGGTAAAAGGATTAATTTTCGACTAAAAACCAAAACCAAAATTCTTTTATTCCAAAATGCAAAGTTCTCTGGTGAAGGGAAAGTAGTGCTTAGTTTATTCCTCTCCGAATCTTTGCTTCAGACTTAATAAACCTGCGAGAAAAGACGTCGCTTAACTTTCACGCGAGTCGCTAATAACTAATGAAATTTCTATCAACAAGCTCAACAGAGCTAAATCGCGTGCTCTCAATTATTCTGACTTAACAAAACTTTCAACGAATGGGGCAATCCGACCCATAGCTAGTTTTCTTTTAATAATTCCAGAACTAACCTTAGGAGGACCTTGGGAATTATATAATTCGAGAGAAAATGTAAAACATAAGAGTTTTCAAAGTCGGCCGAATAGTTACGATGTTATTGCCCCCAAAACTTAGCGAATAGTAAAATGGTTACCACCCGACCGACCGACAGACCTACGGACTGATACAGTAACTTATAGAATCGCACGCGAGTAAAAATATTAATTAGCTAGTGCACGTTTCAATAAGTTAATACAGCAATAAACAAAAATTAGTTTAAAAACAAATAAATTGTTATGAAGTCAACCACACACTATCAATAATTTTACCCGTTGGTTTACATTTAATTTTACACGTTCAACCCGGGCTCATTAGCCTCGGAATGAAGGAGCATTGGCTTTAATTGATTTAATGAAGGTAGTGTCTAAAGTGAATCGCTCTCACACTGGGTAGTGTCTAAAGTGAATCGCTCTCACACTGGGTCGTGTCTAAAGTGAATCGCTCACACACTGGGTAGTGTCGAAAGTGAATCGATCTCACACTGGGTCGTGTCTAAAGTGAATCGCTCTCACACTGGGTAGTGTCTAAAGTGAATCGCTCTCACACTGGGTCGTGTCTAAAGTGAATCGCTCTCACACTGGGTCGTGTCTAAAGTGAATCGCTCTCACACTGGGTCGTGTCTAAAGTGAATCGCACTCACACTGGGTCGTGTCTAAAGTGAATCGCTCTCACACTGGGTCGTGTCTAAAGTGAATCGCTCACACACTGGGTAGTGTCTAAAGTGAATCGCTCTCACACTGGGTTGTGTCTAAAGTGAATCGCTCACACACTGGGTAGTATCTAAAGTGAATCGCTCTCACACTGGGTAGTGTCTAAAGTGAATCGCTCTAACACTGGATCGTGTCTAAAGTGAATCGCTCTCACACTGAGTCGTGTCTTAAGTGAATCGCTCTCACACTGGGTCGTGTCTAAAGTGAATCGCTCTCACACTGGGTCGTGTCTAAAGTGAAGCGCTCTCACACTGGGTCGTGTCTAAAGTGAATCGCTCTCACACTGGATCGAGTCTAAAGTGAATCGCTCACACACTGGGTAGTGTCTAAAGTGAATCGCTCTCACACTGGGTAGCGACAAATGTAAAATGAAACATGCACCGTTTTTTTGGCTTTATGCAAATTAACGCGGAGACTATTTAATTTTACAATATTGTAACCTTGATAAAAGTCTTAATAAGACCGAAACTAGCTATGTTAAAGAATGCAATATTCGTTTTAATACCATTAAGACCTTTGGAGCGTGCCAAGATGTGTAAGCGAGCGGTTTAAAAGCTTTGTATGAACGAGTCCTTTTTCTTAAGACTCAAATTAGCGCAGTCAATAAGCCGCTCGCCAACGCAGAAAGCTGTTCGCAACTTGCCGCATACTTTTCTTTATTTTTCATCGTCTCCTTTAATATCTACACCTTTTCCTAATTACAAACTTAAGTAACTCAATAATTTAACGAGATAAAGGTAGTGTTTATATAGGAAGATAAAATCTTTAAAATAATTGGAGAAAAACTTACCTTTTTATCTGCGCAATATCCTTTTACCCTTTATCAAGGAGGTGAAAAATAAATCTACTATTTAATGATTTAAGCAAATAAAAAGGTAAACATGGAGATCGGCGGCGCGCCCGAAAAAAGTGGGTTTTTTTGCGTGTATGTTTCGTTCACCCGCGCCTGCATATTCATGCGTGTTTGGTTAAATAAAAACGTTAGAACATTATTCTATAAACAATTTTGATTATATACTGTGGGGTGCCCCCCCCCCCCACCATTGATTGAAACTTAGGATCATCGTAGGGGGTCCCTCCGCTGTGTTTAAGCCCCCCATGAACAGTCCCCTTGAATTTACTCCAAAAAGGTGAAACATATTGGAACAGGGACGAAATAGTTTACGTCCCATCGTTCGCGCCGCCGATCGTAATGTTTACCAATAAAAATTCCTGCTCGGGGCGGGTGCTGAACGATTAATGGATGATGAATTAATATAAAATAGAGCTCAAGGCCTCCAAATACTAAATTAATTCAACGAGGTCTCAAGAAAGTGGACCGAACGCCCAAAAGGTAACCAGATAGTTAGTTTAACCGCAATTAATGGCAGTTAAGAATAATCGCAGCGATTTTCTATGAAGAAAATAAAGAGGGATATTATTATTTTTTTTTAAATTAATGAAGGGATGCTTTCATATTTCTTTTTAAATTCTTTCTGCCGGAAATATTCTCAGAATTTAAGGGTAATTATTTATTTTAAACTCTGACAACTGGGCAAAATTTACTTGTTGAAAAGTGAAATAATTGTTCGCAGTGCAAACAAGTAGAAAAGAAGAATAAAAATCACTGTAACGTCTTTGCCAATAAAATGGGGAGGATCACTTTGTTCGAGCACAGGGATACCATTTTATGTGAGAAAAGGAAAAGAAATGTGAATATTAATAAAGGTGGAAAAGACACTGGGAAACTAGTAAAGGGGGCAAGGAATGATGAGAGTATTAAAGAAGGCAAAGAATAGGAAAAGAGATGAACAAGGCCTGCTGACCAAAAAGTTGCTTCTGATTTATGACCTTACGACCTTCAAAACTTTCAATAATTCCTGGGCTAACCTTGGAAGGTCCTTGGCAATTCTATCATTCGAAAGAGAATGTAAAACAGCATAAGGGTTTCAAATTTTGTTAGAATCGGCCGAATAGTTAGGATGTTATTGCCAAAACAAAAACAAAACAAAAAACTAGGACCGACCGACCGAAATAGTGAGATGTAGAGTCGCTCGCGACTAGAGATGCACGCGACTAAAAAATGAAAGGGTTTGAGAGATACAGCCACGATCAAAAGTTTTCGGACACCTGGAATTTTTCTTATTCCTTGGGTTTTTCTATGAATATTTTTTGGTATGTTTGCATACATGTGTCGAATACATCTGGAAAACAAATTAAAAGTCCAAGTTTTCTTATAATTTTTATGAGAGAAATATCTAAAGTAGCGATGCTATAGAAATGTATTAAATCCTGGTATCATCATGCGGTATGTTACAGTCAACATTTCTTTATATAATACATCATATCTGTTGATTAATATGATATTCGACGTCGACATGATCTAATAATGGTATGATAATGGCGAAAACACGTAATTATAGTGTGTGTGAAACAAGTCTGATACGCATGATGCAGCAAGAGGGTGTCAATTATCGTTAATTCAGATGGAGGATCGGCGGATTACATTTCGAAGTTGTAGAATTATTGAAGAAGATCCGCTAAGGCGTGGAAAACCGGCTTGAACAAAGATATACAATAGAATGGGAGGCCTCACGAATGGCTCCTTTCTCGTCCCATCGTAAAAGGGAATATGACGTTTCGTCCGTCGCGAGAGAACACAGGTTATATACAGCTAACCTGACCGGGACTCCCTCTTGTGACTTACAGGCTCACAGATGTGACTTAACCTTGCTGTAATTACGATCAGTATCCACACTGTTAGGTAGTAGTCCTGGCAAAGACTGATATATCATTTGTAGTACCCCGTAGGGGGCACGGCGATTTTCTCTCCTGGCCGCGGTGCTGACGGGACTCAGTGCCCGTCTGGCCCCAGCTTGGCATCCTATCTCTCCTTCTGCTAACCCCTACTTCGTCTTCCCGTAAGGGGCGCGGCGATTTGCCATCCTGGCCGCCGTGATGACGGGATTCGGGGCTCCGTCCGGCCCCAGCTTAGCCTCTCCTCCTTCCTTCTGACGGGCGACAATAACTCTTGATTGAAGTTGCGTAGCCCGTAAACAATCAGTAATCAATCAATCATTTGTAGTAGAAGTTGGGGTTCAAATGGGAGAAAGAAATAATGGTTGAAATTCATTGTCTTTTGTTTGGAGGATTTGCATGTGTTAATTAGTTTAAGGTGAGTTTTGGCAAGTATTTTTTCAATCAGTGTAGGTGGAATTGAAGCAATGCTGACATATAAAATTTGAACAATGATGTATTAGTTTTGTTTCTTGCAAAGGATAATAACAGCAAAGAACAGAGTGGGAGAACGGCGAGGGTAGTGAAATACGTGCATGGATGTGTATATGTGTTTGAGAGAGATGCATTCGTCCTACGAAATGACGAGAAGAGATCTTCCTCAAGTGAGCATTAAACAGCAGCCAATTTTAAGCCAGTTGGCTTTCTGGGTCCAAGACGCTGTGACGCTTGCATAGAGACTGAGTGGTTGTACAAATCGAATTGAGATGCAAATGGTGACATGCAATACGTTGATAAAAATGCAAGACTTAGAGGTTGAAGGAAATTACGACTACTTTTGTTAAGGTGTGGCTGGTTGGTAAAGTTGTTATTGTGTGTTCTTTGTATGGTTTTCTGTAAATAGAAATTTGCATCGCGTTTTTGTAGAGGCTTGGTCCACAACTCTTCCCATTTGCTGGTAAAATTTGAAATGTCCAGAGGTTGGCTGATTATAGTAATGAAGTTAGGATAGTTAACGTTATTAGGGCGGAAAGATCCAAAATAAGATGTTGGAGAGTGGGAGATAATCGATAAAGGTCATTTTCAGTGTACCATGAAGAGGGTTTCTAAGGCTAGTAAAAGAGATAAATCCACAGGAAAACCAGGAGTTTGGATAAAAGATCTTTTGATGCATCTAGAATCTACATATAATTTAGAGAAAGAGTCGTAGCGAAAAGCAGTTTTGAAAAATTTACAAAATTTGTTTACAAAATTTACTCTAGAGTTTTCAATGATTTAATTCAAAGAATAACAACAGTTGTTTTCCAAAACATTAAGAAGTTAACCTTGTAAAGAAAATCGAAGTTTTCCCCTTCTAAAATCATTTATCATTATAGGAGGTGTCTCGAGAACAAGAATCTACTAGTATCGTCCTAGTAATTAGTCATGAGACAAGTTAGTGACAGGCCAATAATGTTTTGCCGAATTAATAAATTGTTGTCTTAAATAATAACTCGAAATTTCTAATCTAATCCATATTCAAGTTCAACTTTGCTAATAGCAAATTTACTTATTTACAGTCGTCTTCTCTTGGAAGAACAAAGATGGATGAATCTTCTGAAGATGAAGTCAGGAAACCGAATCGTCTGTTTGGTTTCATGAACAGAATAAGGAAATTCAACTCCAGAGAAGAGCTTTCAAATACCTCTAATGACGAAGAAAATGCAAGAGGCAAAAAGAGGGTAAAAGAAAAACACAAGAAAACAAAACATGGGAATAGCGTGAAAGATAACTGTAAGAGTGAAGAATCCCTACCTTCCCAACAAATAGCTCCACCTTTTGGAGAGCCAGGGCAAAGTAGTCGGGGGCACGTTAGTGTAGAAGATTCAACTGATGATGAAGAGTTTGCCATCAAAGTCCTCGCTGCTGCTAATCATTGCAGAAAAAAACATGGCGTGAAAAAACTTCGACTTAATAAAAATGTAAGTATTTATAAGGACTTTAGCTGGTATTTGTTTTAATTTATTACTAACGATTTGATTTTATTCCAGACAGTCCGGTAATAAAGTTTATTTTTTTAATATTAAACATAACCAGAATTAAATATGTTATTCTAAAAGAATGTTTTTTGCAATACAAAATAAGAAATCTTCTCGCTCAAGCCGGGCCGATGTGATACTTCCGCTTGATCAAGGTTGGCACTAATACAACTTTCAACGCTATTAATGACACAATAAGGCGATAATTGATACCACTTCCTTGAAGCAGAAACCTATTGTTGAATGCACAAACTGGGTGGTTTTAACATCCGACGCGCAGCGTGACAAACAAGCCACGCCCATGGGTGTGACGTCATGACACAGGCTAATTTAAAGTTTCAAGCTTGCATCACTAGTGCTCTATACTCAATATTATTATTATTATAGAAACCACTTAAGCTTCCAAACAGGGTGAAGGTCACGCATGGCAACCCCACAAAACACCCAAAGGAACTGTAGAGGAGCATTATTAGCATAAAAAATGACTAAAATACACAAAGTTAAGTCGCAAGAATTCACTAAAATATAATAAAAACAATTATTAAAAAATTAAACTAAAAATATAAATAACAATGTGTCTGCCTGTCCCAATTAATCCCTCAGAAAAGCATATAAATTATGAAAAAAAAGCATTAACAGCAAATTTAAAAGCATTCTGGTCAGCACAATGAGCAATTTCATTTGAAAGATCTTTCCATAATTTGATATAATATGGAATAAAACATTTAGAAAACTGATGTAAAACTGATTTGTTCTGAAGTTAATATTGGAAAATGCATAGTTATTTAGAGCTAAGGTACTCCTAGTAAGTCTAAGGTGGATAAAAGGAGCAGGTAGTCTCAAGTACAAGGGATGGTTAACACCATGGAAAATCTTGTACAAGAGAGACAAACCACCAATTTTTCTACGTTTCTCCAAATCGATTGTTAAATGTGGTAGAATGAAACGAATACAATATAAATTTCGGTCTAATAATTTAAGATGACACTTTAGCTGTAGAAAGCCAATATAGGCAAGCAATACTCAAAATATGGTAGGATGAATGCGTGAAGAGATTTTAAAAAAGTGTCTTCATTACCTAGTGCCCTGAACCACTTACGAAGAAGTCCAGTTTTTTTTGTGCAATAGATGTAGGGAAATTAACTGAGGCATACAAGGTACTATCATCAGCATAAGCAATTAATTTATTTTCTAAATTTGACCACATGTCAGCAATGTACAATATAAAAACCAAGGGACCTAGAACACTACCCTGTGGAACGCCAGATAAAACCGGTTTAAAAGAGCTATAACTTCCATCAACTAAAACACGCTGCTGACGGCCATACAAAAAATCTATGAATACATTGATAATTGGACCACCAATACCCATCTATTGCAACTTATACAATAAAGCCTCATGATTTAATAAATCAAAAGCAGAGCTAAAATCGAGGGAAATAACCCTGGCCTCATAGCGAGCATACAAAGAGGATTGCAGATTACGGGTTAATAACAATAACACATCAGTAGTGCTAAGACCTTTTCTGAAACCAAATTGCATAGCAGGCAAAAATCATTTGTAATTCATAAACTTGTATAGCCTTCTTTTGGAATTCACAAACTTGTATAGTCTTCTTTTGTAATTCACAAACTTGTATAGTCTTCTTTTGGAATTCACAAGCTTGTATAATCTTCTTTTGGAATTCACAAACTTGTATAGTCTTCTTTTGGAATTCACAAACTTGTATAGTCTTCTTTTGGAATTCACAAACTTGTATAGTCTTCGTTTGAAAATCACAAACTTGCATAGTATTCTTGCTAATAACTTTTCATAAACCTTTGAAAGCAGTGGAGTAATAGAAATTGGTCTATATTCCAAGAAGAAACATTCTCAGTTTTCCAGGACACTGAAAAACTATCAAAGGTCAGAAGACTTTCTGAATATCTTGGCAAGTTTAGGAGCTATTTGCTTAGATAAAGTTTTCCGAAAAAGCGTAAATATTTCATTTGGATTAGTACCACCAAATGAATATCCAAATCATCTGAATAATATTTTAATTCTGAGAACTTCAAGGCAAAATATGAGAGCTATGGATTAGGATAACAAGTTAAATGGAGATCCAGTTCTTAGTCACTTTGCTTTCTCTGAAAAATAGATAACAAAACTTGAGCATTAAAATATGGGTCAAAAGTCACTGTTCCATTATCCATTCGAATGAGAGGTAATGTAGAATCAATTCCAAAAAGAAAATTCTTTAAAGTGGACCACCATTTGTGCGGTTGAGATGCATTAGTCAGAATTTCACTTAAATAACTATTATATTCTGTTTGTGCATCAGCATAAACAGATTGACCGTGAGATCTAAGTCTCACATAATTTTCCCATAATAATCTAGATTTATTGCGAGACCAGAGGCGATAGGCAGATTGCTTCTCTTGGTACGCCATTCTACAATAATCAGTGAACCACACCTTGAATTTTAGTCTACATCTTATGATCTTAGTAGGAATTCTACGGTTTATTATATTAACAAAGGCAGCATTTAAAGCTAGCCAGGAGAGTGAAGTCCAGCATAAGGGCGGCTAAGCGGTCTAAGTAACTCCGAGTGGCGAGACTCTGTAAAGAGAATCCCAAGGAGTTTTTTGGATATGTGAACAGCCGTAAACCAATCCGTCGAACGATTGGCCCTTTGAGAAATAAGGAGGGTGCATTAAAGCATTCAGATGCATAAAATGCTAACCTTCTCAACGACTACTTCTCTTCAGTGTTTACTGAAGAGTGTGGTCCTATCCCCCAGCCAATGGATTCCTACTCGGCGGAAAAGCTGGAGGATATGGACTTCACCGAAGGGGAAATAAAAAAGAAGATTAGTGACCTAATGACGAACAAGTCACCTGGCCCGGATGGGTTTCTACCTAAAGTGTTTAAAGAAGTACGCGATCAAGTGTCACGACACCGGAGCGCAATCTTCAACATGTCAATCCGGACCGAATGCGTTCCTAGAGACTGGTGTGGAGCGGAGGTGACTCCTATCTTCAAGAAAGGAGACCGTAGCCAACCGTCAAACTACCGACCTCTCAGTCTGACTTCGATAGTCAGTAAACTCATGGAAAGCATGATGGTGGACAAAATGACGTCGTATCTAGAGTCAAACATGCTACTGAGGAGTTTCCAGCACGGCTTCCGAAGGCAACGGTCATGCCTGACGAACCTTGTGGAATTCTTCCACTTCCTGTTTAATGAGCACGATCGGGACAAGGCGGTGGATGTTGTGTACCTTGACTTCCAAAAGGCCTTTGATAAGGTAACACACCGCCGACTTCTCCGAAAGTGCGTGCGCAGAGCATAGGCAGCAAGGTAGCAGGTTGGATAGAGAGCTGGCTAAGTGACAGACGGCAACGCGTAGTGGTGAATGGTCGGGCCTCTGTATGGGCGCCCGTATCTAGCGGTGTCCCTCAAGGTTCCGTCCTGGGACCACTACTGTTTATTATCTATGTCAACATGGACGGAAACATGGTTGCCAAAATCTCCAAATTTGCCGACGACACCAAGCTTGGTATTAATGTGGCAAAGGAGGGGAACACTGCCCGCATCCAAGAGGACCTTCAAAGGATTGGGGAGTGGTCGGACACGTGGCAAATGCCTTTCAACGTGAACAAATGCAAATTAATGCATATCGGCCATAGAAACCCCCAATCTCAGTATATCCTTAAGGGCACTGCTCTTGAATCGAGTGACACTGAGAAGGACTTGGGTGTAACTATTACTAGCGACCTCAAGTTCTCGAAACAGTGCATCGAGGCAGAGAAGAAAGCCCAAAGGATGTTAGGCTACATAAAACGCCAGTTTGGATACCGTAACAAGGAGATAGGACTTTGTATGTACAACTCCCTGGTTCGGCCGCACCTGGAGTATGCCGTATAATTTTGGAGTCCTTCGTTTCGAAAGGATATCGCAAGGTTGGAACGCGTACAAGCCAGAGCAACCAAATTGATTCCCTCTACCCGACATAAAAGTTATGAGGATAGATTAAGGGAATTAGATCTGTTTTCGCTGGAAACCCGTAGACTGCATGTCAGCTCATCGAAGTTTTCAAAATACTTCGAGGGTTCGACAATGTTGACTACCGGGATATTTTCACATTGAGTGAGAACAGAACGCGCAATCACGGCTTCAAACTTGAACTGAAGCGTTACAACCGCAATCTGTGTGGATTTTTTTTCACGTGCAGTATCTGCGGTAAGTGGAACGCACTTCCAGTGGAAGTTGTCAACAGTGAATCTATTAATCAGTTCAAGTCAAGACTAGACAAAGTCTTGAAAAGTGGCCGTTTAGGGACGCAAAACAATTGAGCAGCCATGTACCTGCTCGATTGCTAGTCCAAAGGTACCCTCTTTGAATGGACCGTAAATTTATATATGTTACTCCATTGTATATTATCAAAGTCATGGAATACACCAGGCCAATCTGCCCCAGACTTAACATAGACTTTACGATATATACTTAGATTAGGAACCTCAAAATTAAGTTTGAATTTAAAGGAAATAATAGAATGGTCAAACCTACCAAGAGGAGGTTGAATAGCCAAGTCAACTACACTCAGTACATCTATCAACAGTAAATCCAGTCAATTTCTACTGTAGTAAGTGGAATCAGTAATAAGCTGTTCACAAATTAGCAAAATCAAGTGCAGCTACCCCAGACCGATCAGTGTCACTGATTGAATTGAGCCATTCTCTATGATGAACATTCAGGTCACCGACAAAAATAAAAGCTGACTTACGGTCAGAATCCTGAATTCTATCTATAGAAGCAAGGAGACAATCAAATATCTTACTATCCAAATTTGGGTTACGGTATAGACTAAATATATAAAAGTTATTAATTCTAATGCTAACCTTAACTAATTGAACTTCATGACAATTACATTTATAATCAGATCTGACAGAGGCTGGAAATCCAGACCGGAAATAGGTAGCTAAGCCACGAGCTCGCGGTCTAGAGTCATGTAAGAGCAGAGAAGGTTTATTGAAATCAAGTAAGAGTAATTCAGAGGTATTTCGTCTGTCCAACACCAAAGTCTCAGAACACAGAACAATATCAAAATCCCTTGAGGCAATTTTATATTCATCAGAATTAGAGTATAGCCCCTTAATGTTACTATAAAAAATTCAACACTTTTGATTAGAGTTAACAGACCAGGATTCAACTCAACATCGCCACATACAAGCAACAGACAAACATTAAACAATAACTTAAACCTGATCCAGAGATTCTTAGCACCACTTGAACATTTAATCTTTGTGGGGGACCGGGGCCAATACTTTATGGCAACTATTTATATTCCTCCCCTCCAAATAAACTGTCATATCACTGGATACACATGCCAGCAGTTAAAGAAAGACTGAGAGTGCCCTCAGCTGAAATAGAAAGGAAGTACTATGTATGACTGGACACCCAGCTTCGGCAATCAATACTTGTGATCCATTCTCTCAGATTGAAAGAAGAAAGATTAGTAGAAGGAAAAGAATTGAATGAGCTATGGGAGGTAGAGAAGACTCAATTCTCACTCTGATAGAACCAACACAACACCAAAGTAAAGATACATTACATATTTAGGGTCTCCTTAATTATTTTTTTTAAATCTTAAGAATTCTTGTTCAGCCTTGAACATAATTTAAACTGTAAATAGAATCTAATTTTTTGCTGGTTAAGACTAAATCAATACTATAGAGTCATTACATTTAATTTTACTAATTTGATGCCGATTGATTAAAAGAAAAACTAGTATCGCTTTATATTAAAAACTAGATCTAATTAAACCTAATGTTAAAGTGTGATTAGCCCGATTTTCCATTAACTTAGGGCTCACCTCCCACATCTCTGGTTGAAGGCAATTCGCCATAAAAAAAGAGGAAAAAAGGATATAATAAATGAATTAAATAACGATTGAAAACTATTTTATATAATAAAAGGTCCTCACGTACACATGGGAAATAAATACAAAAATAACATAGGTTCTCAGACCTATAAACTAGGGCATAGTGAGAAACATTCTCTAAACTATATGCATGCTTTTCATAAGCTTGGCTTTAGAGGTAAATACTGATACTTTTTACCCTTAGAATCCAACTTTCGGTTCTGAGCTATGTTAGTTAATTTATCTAGTATACAGTGTTAACCCTAGGTCAATCACCTCGATGAACTCCCTCCTCCCTCGCTGGGTGGGTTCCCCCAGTGATCTACCACTCTGTGTTTCTACAGATTTTATTTGAGATGAATGTGTATGTTCTGGATGTGATATTGTAAAGTGCGTTTGGTGATGAAGGGAAAGTTCTCTTGCAATTCAGTTGAGTTGTGTGAAGTTGTAAATTATAGATGGGGGTTTTAAGCTACGCCTTTAAGATAACATATGGGGGCAGAGGGGGTGGTGCAGATTCTTCATATAAGGACGTCATCGGGGAGGCCTACTCCTGCGGAGGTTTTGCTGCTAGTGGGCAACACTGGGAGGAGTGTCGCACACCTGAAATTACATGTTGATTTTCCTTCTACCAAAGATGAGTTCGGAGGCGCAGGAACGAGCGAATTTGCTGGCGAGTGAAAAATATCTCCTGGATAAAAGCGACGAAAAATACGGAACGAATATTTATCAGACGACATTCGACCGATCTCATCCAAGAGTAAGTCATTGTTACTTTATATTAAGTGGCAGTTCAACTTCACTGTGCGCAGTCGCTGTATGCGGATACGAAAGCAATGGTTAGCTAATTCCCTTTCATTGGACATGTTTGAGATAACAGTAGGTTCGGTTAAGTTAGGTTCAGTTAGCTTAGATTGTGTTCTGTTAGGTGGGGGCTTGCTTAGGTTAGGTTAGGTTTGGTCAAGTTAACATAGCTTAGGTTCTGTTAGTTTAGGTTGACTTAGGTTTGGTAGGTTAGCTTAAGTTAGTTTCGGTTAGGTTAAGTCAAGTTCGTTTAGGTTAGGTTAGGTCGGGTCGGCTTAAGTTAGGTTAGGTTAGGTTCAGTTAATATAGGTTTAGTTAAGCTAGGTTCGGTTAGGTTATGTTAATTAGGTTCAGTATGTTAGCTTAAGTTAGGTTCGGTTAGATTAACTTTAGTTAGGTTAGGTCGAATTCCCTTAGGTTAAGTTAGGTTCAGTTAGGTTAGGTTGGATTCGGTTAAGTTAGGATCTAGTAGGTTAAGTTAAATTATGTTAGGTTAGGTCGAGTTCACTTAGGTTAAGTTAGGTTGAGTTTGGTTAGGTTTGGTTAGGTTCGGTTAGGTTAGGTTGGATTCGGTTAAGTTAGGTCAGGATCTAGTAGATTAAGTTAAATTATGTTAGGTTATGTTGTGTTGGGTTCGGTTAAGCTAAGTTATTTTTTTAGCAATCTCGCAGTAGCCAAGTTGGCTAAAGTGAGGTGGTCGCTGGCACTTTTCCTAGTGCCATCAAAACAAGCTTCAATACATTTTATTTTATTTCATTCTTCTTCTTTTATTATCCACTTTCCGTACATTCAGCAAAAGCTTGAAATTATCTTTTTATCCCTCTCACTACCTACAATTCTTCTTCAAGACTAAAGTTCAAATTCTATAAACTAGAGCTTGTATAAAAGTACTCTCATTAAAATTCTTCCATACCAATCACTCACATCTTTGCCATTCCCATCAGGTCTGATCACCTACCAAAATTCATTCATGCACTCTGTTTTCACACTAGGCATATTTTGCAGCTCTCAACTTCTACCTATTTAATTATTAATTAATACCTTAAAATTTTCACTTTTTCTTTCTCGACAATTCCTCTCATAACAAATTTCAAACGTTCATTGGCTTTTATTCCACTTTTAGAGATTCATCTACCAACACAAATCTATCAGCATACAACCTCACTTTCATTATCCAAGGGTTACCTTCTCATGCCAAAACTACCCCTTCGCTAACAATATTTTCATTCTTCTGTGTTTGCACCACCCATGAAACCGCTACAAAGCGCCACACTTGGCGCCCATCTCACTCTTTACTTCGGTATATTTATTTGAGAGAAAAAATACATATACAAATTAGCGTTACAAAAAAAAATAGTTAATAGTGGGGAAAAAAGTTGAGCGGAGAAGAGGAAGTTACACAAGTACTAGTAAGAAAAGAAATGTGTTCTCCAGGTACTACCGGAGGTCATATTTTTGTATATTTACTCAGTTATTTTAATCTTTTATATTAAATGAGTTTGGTTCTCCAGGACAAACTGGAGGACAAATATTTTACCAACACGCACTCAATCCCTTCACTACTTTTAGCAAACAACCCCCAACAATATACATCAGAAAAGCATTCAACAACACTCATGTTTAACACTATTACATGCTTTTCGAGCCAGCACACACCACACATTTTTTCACATAAATCTTTTCTCAAACGAGGGACGCAGAACGAAAGCCTCATTTACACATCGTAACCAGTCGGACCATCACTTATACTACGCCCTTACTCGATCAATATGCTACCATACACCTTTCCCGCCACACACATTAAACTAATATCTAATAGTTTTTCGTTTTCCTTTTACACTCTTTTGTATTGAAGTATAATCACTTCTCCAATCTTCACGTACTCCTTCACACTCGTATACTCTACATTCACCATGCCTCTCTTTTTCCTTCACTTAACCTAAGTATTTTACTGCCGACATCATCTACACCCTCAACTTTCCCTTCTTTCGACTTTTAGTTGGCCACTTCAATTCTTTCATTCAACTGTGTTGCCACCTTTTACCACACCACCAAAATCAAATACGTTTGCTTTAGTCCCGCTTGCATTCACATTATACAGATGCTCCACGCTACCCATCCATATGCAACCTCACTCCAATTCCTCTACACTCTACCATTCACATCCTTTTTACCTCCTCTACATTTACTCTACACTCTTTTATATTTCTATTTTTCTTTCCTGCATAATTCACAATTTTTCAGACATGCCTATTTTCCATCTCTATTTCAACACTACAACAGCTTTCATGGTTCTTATAGACATCTTCTTACTGCAATCCATAAAGGACTAAATTACTTTTGAGGGCAATTTTGATATCAAATGGCCATACAAAAAAATGAATAGAAAGAACAGGGAAGAACATCGTGGCATATAAACCCGTCCGAACCAAACTAATACAATAAAGATATAGTAATAATTTAGATCCATTACTGGCTGTCCTAAAATGATAGTAAGATAGTTAATGTTTCTTTCAGAACATGAGAATCGGGGTAAAAGAGTCATAAAAAACAATAGCAAATATCTCTAAGAACTTGAAACATTTTAGTAGGAACGAGAGAAAAAAAAATCAAACATCTAAATGCTAAATCACATTTCAAATTTCACGTAACAAAAGAAGAAATGAACTTATGTGTTATGGGAGTAAATAAAATTTAAAAATTTCAGGTGAAAGCTCACGAAGTCATCAAGGCGTGGTATAGTGAAATTGAAAATTTTAACTTTGAAGATGAACCAGAAGACTTCCATGACATAAGTAAGCAATTTCCTATTTTCAGTTCGTCTCATTCTATGTTCTAAGAAAAACTATTTTGGACCATTTAACATTGTTCTTATTCAGTGAATTATTTTGTAAGAGTATACATACAAAGATAAGTTCATCCGACTCTACCCCTACCAGTCTTATGTGTGCCTATAATTTATGGCCCATTGCCCTAATAACTACGACATTTAATAAAAAATAAATATTTTGAGATTTCTAAAACCGAGATCTTTAATAGTTTTATCTAATATGTGTTCGAAAAATGAATCCGTTTTTAAAACAACAAAAGAATGGATCAATATTTGAAATTCTTGCTATGCCATTTCGCAATCACTGCTTGCAACAGGACACAGTGTTACAGATTTTTTTTAAATTGATAATATCTAAGTGTAAACTACATATTTTATTTATTTTATTTAATAGAGTAAAAACAATTGGGAAACTTTTCCAGAATAAATAAAGTTAGAAGTAAAACTATATAGAATGTACATAACGTAGGTAGCAAAAATCGAAGAGTAGTTGGGGATGGGTGACCTGGAGGATCGATGGTTTTGCAATAACGCATACTGTTTAGAAGAATAGATATTCCTTGAAGAATACAACGGTTGGTTATGTAAACACGCTGCAATTATTTATTGTCTTTATTTATACGATTAGGTAGGAATTATTCTTGATTGCTCAAGTCAAGTGACTGCACCTCGCTTAAATGGAGAGCTTGGACGTTGATGGTGAGGCTGGAAATTGGCGTGGAGCAAGCGAGTGAGTTTGAATGAATGGCGTGGCGATGAGAACACAATATGATTACATCTCTTCTCAGTGACACTAAATAGGCTTGAGTGGCGTGAGGTTGCTCTTTGTCGCCATCATAGGGTTGCCAGCAGTCGATGGTTGCGCCAAGAATAACAAATAAGTTAAAGAGAGAAAGGGTTTAGTTTGAAATAATGAGTCCAATGGTAAAGTTTGAAGTTATATTAGACAACTGCTTGCCGTTGATGGATTGGAGTCTGCCATTTATTGCCGTCCGATAGTTCACTCTTTGAAGCTAAGTACATGATTATTCGCATTCGTAAGCATGTACTTTCTTGGAAGACTCGCGGCTGGAGTGGTTGCCCGAGGTGGTGGGTGCTGGCTCGTGATCAAAGAACGACTGTTTCGTTTTTGTGGTAGTGTTTAATGGAATATGATAGCAACGCCTCTTCAGTGAGAATCACATAGTTGAAAAGTTGAGTGCGAGTATTTGTGTGCAGTTGTGATTGATTGGGTGAGGAGCACGAAGAAGTAGAGTATATGCTACTGGTAAGGTATCACACCTACTACTACTTGATTGCTGTATTAATTAATAAATACAGGTCATTCTAGGTAATTATTCGTGTGCCCAATTATGAAAGAGACAGGTTGACTATCATAGAGAGAGACACACACACTTGACAATTTTGATACTTGAAGGAGAATGAATTGACCATGCATATGTTTAGAATGATACAAGTTAATCGCAGTGTCCAAACAAAGAAAATGGTGCGTTGACAAGACGACGAGGGACGTTGATGACGTCATCTTGAACCTCTACTAGCTCTCGTGAGGTAAATAGAGTGTCACCATGGCAACAATTTATACCAACATTTTCTGTTTCAAGTGTTTATTGCTGAATGGCAACATAATATGATAAGGTTAGTTATTGCGGTTCTTCTTTGTTCGGGCCTTTGATGTTTTTCAGTTTTTCAACACACCTGTATTTTCTGTTCACTTTCTTTTTGTTTCTTTTGTGGTATCTCTTTTGGTTCTTTTTCACACCTGGTTTATAGAACCGACTGTTAGATATGATTTCTAGAAAAAAATCTACGATATTTTTCTTCTCATAAGGGTGTTTTTAATTTTCGGTTATAAGATATAATTTCTGCTGAAATGTTGAGAACCATTGAGGTAAGTAAAAAATTTAATAAAAAAATCACAGAAGATGGATACTTGCTTTTAACAGGCCACAACCGTACACCATTGATGCCAAAACACTTAGATTACATTGCTCTAAAACACAGCAGTGTAACAAGTATTACAACAGCCTAAATAAATAGTTTTTAAGTTACTTATGGTTTTGTCATTGTAAGTTGCTTGTTTTTTGACAACTATTTTTTACCACTTCTTTCTTTTTGTGAAAGGTAACGCCACTCAGCTCTTGTGGAAAGACTCAAAAGAAATCGGAGTTGGAAAGGCGTCTTCGCCCAATGGCGATATCCTTTTCGTAGCTGTCTACTTTAACCCCCCTGGAAACATCAAGGGAGAATTTGTTGAGCAGATCCACTCACTTGGGTGAGTTTTCCTCTGTATTTAAGGGTGATGCTGATATATTAGGGTGTAACACATTACCACATGGTGTCAGGTTTACAAAACTCTAACATTATAAATGGAGTTTAGCAAATTTAACAAAAATTTCCTCCATGGTGTTTTATTGTTTTTTTGCAGTGGTTTTAAACTAAATATTTGCACTTGAAAACCCTTTCATCTTTTGAGAAAATGAACTGCCCAAAGGCTTCGATTAATGGTTAATGATTCATATATCTTTTAGTACCTATAAACAGTACTAAGTCTTGGAAAACTGTAATGTGTTGGAGAAAGGTTAGATGAATAAAGTAGGTGTGGTAAAATTTCATAACTAAGTTCCATTAATTAGTAAATAGTGAATACAAAAGTGGGCGGGAGATACTTGTCATGCGACAGAATTGGGTCGTGTCAACCGCTTTTAGTTGCTTGGGTTTTCCTAATTCATTCGTACGGTTGATTAAGCAACTGTATGGGGTTCCAGAAAGAATGAATAGGGGATTATGCTTTTTTTGCAAGCCATCATACAGTCGTCAGACCCATTTTTAGTGCAGCGGTTGGTTTGGAAAACGTTTAGGTGAATAGACTGTATCTAATTATTGCTAGAGCATTTATTGTCAAACAATATCACGACAAAAACCGATAAGATACATAAAAGGGGTTGTTTATACTTCAATTAGCAGCGCAGAACACACCTCTCGATGTCATAATTTCTGCTGTTCATTCAATTGGTTTAGAACCCATTTGCTAACTTCCTTTTTCCTACTGAGCATAAAAATCTCGAAATAGGTATATGAATTACTGCCAAAGCTGGTGCAAATTGTCGAACTGTTCTCCCAAGATTTATTTCCACTAGTTCGTTTATTTGGTCTTCAGTCTATGTATGTCTGAGAGACGTTGTATAATAAAAAAAACTATTTTCAATATATTTACAACCTAATAACTAAAAAATAAACAAAATCACCGGAAAAGTAATCGAAAGGGTCAAAGAATCGTCTCAGGAAATCTATCGTTACAATGGACACCAAACACTGAAATCAAACTGACCCGTATAAAGGAGAAACTATAAGAATATTAGAAGTACGAGTACAAAGAAAAATTTATATAACTGCTATCATAACATTTAGGCTACAATCCAAAGTAGGACCGATAAATGTATTCTACGATGATCAAAGTAATCGGTAACAAAGATTTGCATCATTAATTTCATTATTTCCTCGTTGACAACCTTGTGTTTATTACCCCACAGACAATGCGCCAACTTAGAGGACCGAAGCGTCAGCGACTTAAGTTACACTTCGAGCGATTCGGACGAAACTAAAGATTACACAAATAAGGTAAATTCCAAGTGTATTTAAAATATTCATAGAAATTTAGGACTCATACTCTTAGTTAATGACACTGCCTGGTAAATGAGCGATTAGTACTATTCTTTCTTCACACCCGTTGGGACAAAAATCAAGGGGTGTTTTCTACCGGCCTAAGCTCAAATGAACGCAATTGCATTTTCCCAACAGCTATTTAAGAGTATTTAACTATAGTTCATATTTGATATTTTCATGTAAATTACCTCTATAACAAGAGGAATTTTACGGAAGCACTAAATCATTTGAAATGGCTCAAGTTCATATTATATAAGATTGTATACAAAGTTTTGTACGGTTAATAAACATATATTTTTGCAATTAGGATGTTGATTTATTTAATATATAACTCTATGCGTAGGCGATGTGGTCTCCATGGCTTCGCAAATTTGGGTCGATTCATTTAACGTTATTCTTAGGCTGGACATTGAATATATAGACTTTTCTGCACTGAAAATTAATTATGTTTGGTTTTCTTCAACAAATATTATTATCTGATAAAACTTTATATAAAATCTCATGTGTTCTCGTCACTGTAAAGGAGGAAGTATGTACTTATAAATTATAATCCAATATAATAATCCCTTAACAAAAAGACAAAAATTATGTGGCTCATGGAATGAGTTCAGAAAATAAGTATAGTGAGGGATTCGGTTGGCCACATCGACGCATATAACTTTGGAATGGGCTGTCGTTGAGCACCAAGCTATTTTTCAGGGACTTCATGCGGGGGTTTTCTTAGATGCGATTTGAAATCGTGTTGTTTTTGTATGATGAACGGTTCTGTTGTTTCTTTCTTTGACTTCTTCTTAAGTTTGGAGGCTGTTTTTTGCAAACAGGAAGGTTCTACGAAATAATATAATAAATAAAACCATTAAATTGTCTGGAATATATTCTATATCCTGCAAAGTTTGTCAAAATATATATACCTAGACGAAACCAATAATTGGCCCAGTAGCATTGGTCATTGGATAAGTTTCGCTGTCTTTATTTATTTTATTTTCCTTAGGATTCTCATTGAGGCCACAGGGTATCATCAAGAGGTTAACTTGTCATCGTAAAACATTGGATTAAAGCCATAAAAGGTTTGGACAAAGTACCAACCGCCACGTTGCCCATATCTTTATGTAAATTACGATAAGCCATTAGTCCCTAAATGCAGATTTTATTCCTTCCTGGAATATCGTCCCTTTGAAAAAATATTTTAGTATCAGAAGCGTTGCTGGATAAGTCTATCTTTTTTCTGTTTCCTAACTGCCCTTAGTTGTTTTATGATATTCAAGTAGGACGATGTTGACACCAATGGCGCATGTCGAAGATGGTTTCACTTTGTCGAGACAGTATCTATCAATCTGATCACCCGAATGTCTACATACGACGACGGCATAGAGTCAACAATTTAGTCAAATAATTGGATTGCCAGATACCACGATATGGCTACCTAGATCATCGCAAGTTTATCCATAGATTTCGCAGTTAGAACTAATGGGGATCTCCACATCTGTATACCTACATACAACCTGCTGTGGAAAATAAGAAATAATTTTAGCGGTGAATCATCCGACCATAGTAATCTTCTCTAGTCACCAACCCTCCATTTATAATGTTTTTATGTTATCTCATTATTTAGGAGAGGAAGTGAGAATGATAGTTGGAAACTTTGTCAAGTACTAGTTCAAGAAATTATGCAGTTGCTTACTGAACCGAAAAAAATATTCTTTGTCTCGAGGATTAAAAAATACATATAGGTGATGTTTTCATGTGATCCGTATATTTGGAAACCTAAGAATCAAAAGAGAGAAGGCCGTCCTGCTTCTCTACTTCCAACATATTTACCATGTTTAGATCCATCGTATTTAAGCAATTAAAGAATGCCTAGCTTGCATTTCTTCTTCAAAATTGCTAAATTGGCACCGAAACTACATCTCTAAAAAGAAGGGGGAGGGAAAAGTTCAGAATGACGCCTATTAATTTTTATTTATCTATGTTTGATGTCTGTTGCCACCTTGCTACCAGTAAGTGACTAACTGAAACTCAGTGGCTGATGATTAGCTTCTCTTCTTAGATGCCAATGTAATCTGTGTTCATTGCCATGGTGAAAAAATCGAACTACGGTATTCATTAAATTTTGCGGAAATTTAGGTGATACTTTTGATAAATCTATCAATAATATCGGGCAGGATATCACATAAAAAGCGGTACAATCATACCAAAGATGGTGAAAGTCATTTGAGAGCGATCTATGCCGTAGAATTCAACCAAAGAAAGAGTAATGTGAGTACAAGGCGCAAGAAGAAGAGCACAAAATTTAGAAAACACTCTACTTCGAGAAGATAAAACTCCACGAAGAAACCTACGAAACAATCGGGAAGTCAGAATTAATAAAAAAGAGGAACAGAAAAGTCGATCAAGAAAAACCTAAGAGAAAAAACTAGAGAGGCCCAAAAACATACACTATAAGACATGGATAATGGCATGATCGGTATCGAAGAACCCTCCAATAACTAGGACAGAACCGTAAGACGATCTACGTGCAGTTCAGGACCTCAGTTAAGAAAATAAAAATTAGTTATGAGCTCAATAGGTAAGTTCTCGGGTCTCGATCACCACGCAAGACCTCCTTTCTGAAGAAGGTTCACTTGTTAGGAGAACGGAATTTTGCCCATGGACACGTAGAGAAACCAAATCAATTTTGGAAGAATGGCCTTTGGTTTAATGAGATCAAAAGTGAACTCTTTGGTCGGAATGCAGCTCGTCATGTTTGGCGCCATGATGAAGCCTCTTATGATCGGAAAAACAACACCCCGACAGTCAAGCATTGAGATATCAATATTATGGTCGGCTTTTTTCTTTTAATAAGACTGATGCTATTCGTATAATTGATCGAACTATTAATGGAGCCTAGTACGTGAAAATATTGTCCAATATCTTAACATCAGTTGTGGAGAAGGTTGTGATGCAGATGATTGTATGTTCCAGTAAGACGATGATCCAAAGCACAGGGTGAAAGCAACGCGTGAGTGGTTCCTGAAAAACAATATTAATGGCTACCGTGGCCTAGTCAACTCTTTGACTTGAATCTGATCGAAAATAGATGGCGAATATTGAAGGAACAAGTCTACAAGAGGAAACCTATAAAACTCGCCTAATTGAAAGCTAACTGTAAAAGGAGGGGGTGCATATAACCCAACACAATGTTGGCAAGACTTGGTCAAGTCTAATACTTTTTTGATAAGGGAAGGAATAACAAGGCCTCATGTGTTTCCCCTTACCTCCTCTCCGCGTCCTATCCGGGCTTGGGAAGGAAGGAAGGGGCCATCCCAGGCGTACCCCCCTGTAAGTTCTCCCTCCGCGATCTCATCGGCCTCATTTTGACCGATAAAGAACAGGATACAGACGGGAGAGGCTTAAGAAGGGATGGGGTTGTAGCGGGACTAAGGCAACACTAACCCCGCGTTCCAACCTTATCCTAGAATTCATGAACCTTGAGAACCCCGAGGAAGAATTGATACGATTTGATACACAGTCCTTTACTTTACAAGAAAATTACAAATATAATTACAATTTAAATTTACAATAAAAATAACACCGGTGCGCACCCAAAATAAATAACTTATACTAAATTACAATTCTCTCAACCGAAAACAAAATACAAAAAAAACGGACGGGCGCAGAGAACAAACCTGTACAAAACCACCAATCGGTACTTGACCAAACAATGTCCACGCAACAAAATGACAAAAAAAAACGAATGAAAAAGGGGTACGAGATTATCACTTGTGCACTGTAGGGGACGGGGGGGGTAGTAGGCCAATAAAAGGGGGGTAGGCTCGTCAGCCAAGGCAGGTGGGCAGTGCAGGTGGCAAGCGAGTTCAGAAAAGCCCTCCGTGTCAGGGCTGGGTGGAGCACTCGCCTAGAGAACCCCTCTCGCAATCCGTCCAAGCTTCCACTCTGTAGAAGAGATGATATCCTCCGTTTACAATCCATTTACTAGAGAGGGAAGGGAAACCAATAAGTGGGCACTCAATCCGGGGAAATTCTATTAACTATCTTACCTCTAAGTGTATATTCAAGTGCGCACGACCAATTCTAAGGATATTCGCTGTTTACTTAATTTACAGCTTTAACAATTCTTTAAATATTTATACTTATATTTACATTTTATAAAAGATTTTTAACAAAACATAATCTCTGAAAAGAGAAAACAAACATCAATAAAAAATTGAAAAAAACAAAACAAAATTTAAATTCCAGTTATTCACACACACCCGTTCGCACAGAGGGAGGGAGAGGGTATTGGGAAAAGGGTAGGAGAATGGCCCTTCACACACACACTCACATTCGCTCCACCACAGGGTGGGGTTGGGAGTGGCAGAAAAGATGTGAAATATGAAAAAATGTGTTGGAGTTTCGAAGCTGGCTCTAGTTTGTCTGCCCAAAGAGTGAGCAGGAAGTGTTGGGTTGGGGAACATACCCAGATTTCTCTGGGTATGTACAGTTTTTGTTCAGAAACGCCTGACAACAAATAAAGCAAACAATGGTGATGCAAATAAACATCAGGCCTTCATTCACTCTCTTGTGTCCAAATACTGATTTCCACCCTTATATTTGTTATGTTTACAAAATTTTGAGGAACATTTTAGGTCTTTAGTCGGCACATAAGTCAGTATGACTTGCGTTAGTTGTAAAGCTCTGTTGTATTAACCCTTATCATTCCCTATGCTTTTCTCTATCCTTATATTTTTTATTTATTTGACTCTTCCTTCGATTAATGATATCCCTCCTGTTTTATCATATTTGGTAAAATTCACTCATATGATAGAAATAGAGCCAATTTCTTTTTCCTAACTTAATTAGCATTAGAAATCTTCTCTTTGCTTTTCGTCACAAACATGTGCTCTCATAACCCTTGAGCAATAACAAAGCCATGACATTTTGATTTTCTTGAACCCAATATTCCGGCCATTGAATCTAAAACTAAAATATTGTATTTAATAATATTATTTCATTATGTTTTCTTTTCCAGAATCAACAAGATACACAGAAAACGAAGCGAAAATTTTTGCGACAAATTTTGGGGAAAATTCGTAAACGAAGTGACAGTAGCTCTGAGCTTGGGAAAAATAAAGACCAACACAATGCAAATTACACCGGACATCGTCGACACGGAAAATATGTCATCAACAAAACCAGCAATGACACAGAGGAAGCAGAAAAGAAAAAAGGCAGCTTTTACGTCGTAACTGCGAATGAATTAAAGCAAACACGCAAAGCCTTACGAAACAACAACAAGGTCTCTGGCTCTGAAACTTTAGATTACCCCCTTAAAATGGATTCCAGACAATTCCAGGAAAAGGACACTCTTCCGCCCATGTCCAAGGCGAACGATTATCCACTCGAGTATGGCGATACTTCGGAAAATAATGTAGAATGTATATTTCTCAATAAAATAAAAGGGAGTGAAAATGATCTTGAAAGTAAAATAAATATCAGCCAGGGTCCTTCAGAAACACAAGAGATAGCCAAATTTGTAGAGTCTCCAGATGGCGAATCTACGGTAGCAGAGACTGTTAACTCCGGTTTCAAATCACAAGACAGTGAAGTCAAAAGTCAAAGTGCTAGTGAAGAGGAATATTTACGAAGAAATTCCAATGACGAGACCAAATATTCAAAGGAAAAGGATAAAAAGGAAGGTTTGCTTTCGAAATTAAAAGGTCATTTTGTAAACCCCCAGTACGATGTTACTTTAAAAGATACTTCAAGTCCTCTCTCTGAAAATACAACCTTTTATGTTCAGAGAAGAAAGAGTAGTAGCTCAGATAATCAGGAAAGTGATATTCAAACGTTACCTCATGAAGATAAAGACATATCTAAGACGGAAAATTATTTAATTAAAACCAATCCTAATGCTAGTAATTCTGAGGAGTATCTTCATGATGAAGATAGGAAAGGAGCCTTGAAAGAGACACAAGGTGCCGATCGAACGACTGGTTATACGTCCCAAAACTCATTAAGTTTATCGAAAGACATAAATAATACTAAGTCAGTTGGGAATTACCAACATGTTGTAAAACCGGAAGAAGATTCTTCCTCGGGTAATGGGAGTTGTTCCTCCGACAATGAGAGTTGTTGCTCTGACAAAGAAGAGAAAGCTCCTAGAATCAAGACCCAAATGGGAGAGAATTATGAAAGACGAACAAGTAAATATTCATCCGATGAAAAATCGTGTGGAAATAAGAATGAATCGTCTTCGGAGGGAGAAAAAACATGTGATGCTGGGGTGAAAGGGAGTGTAATCAAAGTACTAGATAAGTTTCCCTCCACATCAACTGAAGTTAGCCATTCTGGAAAATGTTTTGATTGCAAAAAGGACAACTTAAGCGACGAATGCGAAAATAAACACAACAAGGAAAGCATGGAAAAATGTGAAACAATTAATGTCAATCACTTAAAGCATTTTTCAGTGGAAAAATTGCGAATCAATGAAAAGAACAGTGGTAACTTAGATTTTAATGGTGAGGAAAATCTGGAAAAGAAAAATGATAGTTTTAAAAATATGGTGGAAAGAAACCAAAAGGCTGAGATGGATAGAACTCAAAAAGATGATTCATGTTCAAATGAAGAAACTTTAACAGGAGCAAATACTGAAGAAGGAAAAAATGCAATTGTAACAGAAATCAAAAGTTCAATCGAAACCTCTCATATAATGAGTCCATCTGATAAAAGCGGGGTCTATCATAATGAAAAATATGACAAACATTCTCCGAGTGATGAAGAATCCAAAATAAAAATACCTGAAATTATAAGAGACAAACCTATTAGCAAGACCCAAGTTCAACCGGATGAACCAGCTCAAATTAAGTTAGGAAAATCTATTTGGTTACATGACAAAACAAATGACACTTCATCCAGTGATGATGACGATAAAAAAGACAAACCAATGGAAAAGTCTAAAATGTTAGATGACGATTGTTTAAATGTTGGCATTTATGATAAGATATCAAACACATCTGATAAGAAAAATGAGAATATTTCGAATGATAATATGAAAGATAATATAAAACATGAAAGAGATAATAAAATCATTGTAAAAGACTCTTTTGAAAAAAGTTACCCTTTAAAATGTAAAATGAAAAAACAGTTTGACGAAAGAGAAGATTGTTCTTTATTGGATGACAAAATTAATTTAAAAAATATTCCCAGAGTAAAAAATGACGAAACGTTGTGTGGAAAATCAGGTGAAAATCCTAAGTATACTGCGAAAGACCCCTCTTTGTTCGTAAATGAACCTATCACTTTAGGGGACAGTAAGGGTTACTCTCGTAGAAGTGAAATGCAAATAAACACAAGTGAAACAGAAGCAGCGTCGATCAAAACGAAACTACCTGGTAGTCAAAGCTCCCAAGTTGGATTTATTGCTAAATTCGCCGGTATTTATTATAAACGAAGTGAAGAATCAAGTTCAAGTGATGAAGAAGATGAAAATAGCGAAAGAGTGAAGAGGGAAGAGAAGCGTGGAACTGATGAAAGGGTTAAAAAATTAGAGCGCTACCCTTCCAAAGGAAACGAATTATCGTCAAGTACCGAAGATGATAATATAAATAAACTAAATATTCAAAGAAAGAAACAAATGAGTTCGACTAAAAAGGCTGCTATATTTGGAAAATTTAATAAAAATAATGAAAGATCATTTGGAAAAGACTCAATTGCCTCTGAAAAGAAGAAAACTACATGTTCTTCTAGTGAAGAAGAAGAACTTAACGAATATCCATCCGATATGGGAGTGAAAGCAAGAAACGATGTCGAAGATAAAAAGAATATAGGTGTAGTTATTGTTGAAAAGAGAGCCTCCAAGAAGAGAGCTCTTATGACACGTCTTCCAGGAGAACTAGTTAGCCATTTTGATAAAGATAACGACCCTTCCTTAAGTGATAATAATGATCCAAAAAGTATTGAGAAAATTAAAAATGACTCTTCTATAATTGAAGAAATCTCCATTAATAAAGCTCCGAAAATTGGCTTGGAGAGTTTTGGGGACCTTACTGAAGAATCGTCATTCCATTGTGGCGACAAAGATGAAAAGACTTATTCATTCGATGAGGGAAGCAAGGAAAATAATAATAGTAAAAAACATATCTCCTTAGACCTTTATAAGAGCTTCGATACAAACCAAAATTCCAAAATGGCAACAACATTTGACGAATCGTGTAAAATTGAATCATCAGTAAACCTTCCAACCTTTGAGAAGTCTCGAAACAGCGGTGGTTTGAGAAGATTTTTTTCGGGCGAATATGATATCAAGAACGAAAGTAAAATGAAAACAGAATTATTCCTTACCTTTAAAGAAGTTTGCAAAGATAAATCAGAAGATTGTTTAGGCAAAAATGCAGGGGAAAGCGAAAAAGAAGCTAAAGAACTTGATTCTACTGACAAAGATGAAGATAAACATGATGTTAGTAATAAATGGAACATCAGATATA
Source organism: Ceratothoa steindachneri (assembly GCA_963969495.1). NCBI lineage: Eukaryota > Metazoa > Arthropoda > Malacostraca > Isopoda > Cymothoidae > Ceratothoa > Ceratothoa steindachneri. Next base: position 7,763,307 of record OZ018335.1, on the reverse strand, counting down.
AGAATGTAGAGCGCAATCAATCCAAACGTTCTCATGGGTCAGATTTTCAAGTTTCCGAGAGTGAGATTTTAAATAAATCAACACCTTTTGCTATATATTCTAATGTGTGTAACTCAAATAATGAAATGCAAGACAAAAATGAAAAAAGGGTGGATAGTTTGTCTGTTATTACAATGGGTGACAGGAAAATAGTCTCAACTGTTGATAACGACTCAACCACAAAATTATTCCCAAATTTGGAAAGTAGCTTTAAAGACGCCCTCACAAATTATACTTCAAGTGATGAAGAGAAAGATACAAACACGAAAGTTAAAACTACAAAAACAATTACTTCAAGTAGTAGTAATTTTTCAGACGATGAAGGAGACGAAAACTGTTCAAAAGAAAGTGTGATTAAACCCAAAGTGAGAACTAAGGTGTTACTGAAAAAATCTAGTAAAGATGAAAGGCAGGCAAAGAGTACCCCTTCGGATTGTTTTCCAAGGCACGACAACAACAGTCACTCTAGCACCATAAAGGAGGAAAGTATCAAAGAAATACATAACGTCCTGAAAAGGCTGAGTTTTCACTTCGACGATGAGATAAATCGTAAGTACTCAAGTGAAGAAGAAAAGGAAGAAAATTCAAAAATTAAAAGTAGTCACACCATTAAAGAAACAAAATCTGGGAGTTCGAGTGATCAAGATGCTGAAACAAAGGAAAAAGAAACTGAAGACAAAGGTAATTATAAGGATTTGGGAGAGCTCCCCAAGGTTAGTTTCTTGAATAAAATTAAGGATCTAATTAAAAGTGGATCTAACCCCACTAGCGGGGAAGAAAGTGATGACAAAGAAAGGTTCACAAAAGAGGAAGAAATGATAATTCGCAGACTCAGCACTGACCAAAGGTCCCTTTCAGTAGAAGAAAAAAGGGATTCTATGGACTCAGTGGACAAAAGCTTTAGACGAGGAAATTTGCTCAATCTAATTGAAAGGTACATCAGAAGAAAGACAAGTTCGGTCTCTAGTGACGATGTTGAGAAGCAAAACGTAAAAAAAGAGCAGAATTATCGACCAAAACTGATCGAAACAAATCGTGAGACAGCCATTTGTGATTCAAGTTCGACCTCGAGTAACGAAGATAAAATAATCTCGGCCCAAAATAAAATAAAAAGGAAACTCCGAGATATTGAACTAAACTCTGATGACACAGAAGATGAAGCTTATAGAAACAAAAGGAAATTTAGGAATATGAGTAATAGAACCTTAGCGACCGAACTGAGGAAAGCAATTAGGAAATTAAAACACGAGAAAGAAATGGAAAGTGAGAGTGATCATAATTATGAAGGTAAATCTAAAATAGGGGAAAAATTAGAAACCAGTGATTACAAGAAAGCGATACTCCATTTCATCAACATATATCGCCAAAAACATCATGCGGAGCCAGTAATTTTGGAGGAACCGGTATGCTACTACTTGAATTTGTTTAGATGAAAAAGAACAGCCATTGATAGTTAAAAAAAAACATTTACCGTGTCTTAAAATTTAAATAAGTCAGATATGGGTCACTAGCTCGGAAATCTGCTCATCCGAAAGTTTTGTTGCTAAGAGCCGATACTCAGTGAGTAGTGCTTTTGCTCACCAACCTCAAACTGTGAGAAAGTGCATGATGATTATGATTAATTGTAATTACAGAAGACAGTTGACGGTCGTCTTTGTTCGTGTAGTGTGTTTATGTATGTCTGAGAGATAGAGAGAAAGTAGAACTGGTTACAATGTTGAATGCAATTCATCGCGACGTTTATATAGGGTCTTTCAATAAGGTCGCTCAATTTTGAAAAAGAAATAAAACAAGTTGTGTGTGATTTATGCACTCAATTTATTTTAAATTTGAAAAACATTTTATGGCATTAAATGTGGAATATGACGTCGTTCAAATGTCCGCCGCGGCTTCGCTTGGTGAAACGTCTTCGAGAGGTCCAATTTTCGATGACTTTGTCGCATAAATCTGGCTGAATTTGCTGGATGGTGTTCGTTATGTTGACTTTGAGGACATCAACTGTTTGCGGATTATTCGCATAGACCTGCGATTTAAGATAGCCCCAAAGAAAGTAGTCTAATGGCGTTAAATCGCATGATCTCGGTGGCTAGTTGACGTCACCACCGCGTGAGATGACCCTGCCCTGAAATCGCTCGTGCAAAATGTCTATCGTGGCGTGCGCAGTGTGGCACATAGCGCCGTCCTGTTGGAAGTACATGTCGTCAGTATCCATATCAGGCATATAATCCAGTTGGGGCCACAGGAAGTTGCTTATCATCGATATGTAGGTCTCGCCGTTGACGGTTTTGGCAATCCCATCTTCGTTCTCAAAAAAGTACGGACCGATGATCCAGTTAGACAAAAATCCGCACCAAACAGTGACTTTGTTAGGATAAAATTGGTGCTGGTGTATCTCATGTGGATTTTTTTCGTCCCAAATATGACAATTTTGCTTGTTCACAAATCCATTCATCCAAAAATGGGCCTCGTCTCTGAAGATGATTTTGGGGGAAAAATTTGGGGCAACTTCCAACTGCTCTAGAGCCCAATCAGCGAACACACGGCGTTGTATATGGTTATTTACCTTAAGTTCCTGGGTAAGTTGGATTATATATAGGTGCAGACCCAAGTCCCTACGCATAATTCGCCAAAATAAAGTCACAGAAAGGCCAAGTTCTTGCGAACGACGAGAAATTGACTGCTTCGCATTTTTCCGTACACGCTCATTTACGGAAGCAATGTTTTCAGCAGACCTTGCGTTTCGACAACGTACGGGTGTTGGCTGATTGTTTATCGACCCTTTTGCTTCGAATTTGGCCACCAAGCGTCGAACAGTGAACTCGGCAGGACGATTGTGGCGAGGATAGAAATCACGTAATGCGCGAAACGTTTGTCGAACGGACCACTGAATTTAATAATAACATTTGATGATTTACAAACGCTGTTCAACGCTATAACCTTCCAACGTGACTTGCCAAGAACTACTGAATAGTTCACAGTGAGGTTGCTAGATGTGGCTTTAACAACATGGCCACTATCGCCTGCCAAACACGAGCGTCCTTGTTGAAAGACCCTATATAAGAACTCAAAATAATTCCTAAGCTGAGGAAAATTTCAATATATAAATCAGGGTGTTCGCTGATGCCAAACAAGAATATATTCACAAGGTGTAGGCCTCTTATTGTCCCCTTCCTTTACCAGACATCTGAATCAGGACCGGTTTCCGTGGCTAAATAAAATCAAGGCGACCTCTCCCTCTAGTTCATTTTAAGTAAGAACGCCAATAACCATTCACTTGAATCATTACTTAGATATGTTAAGAGTTTTTATTATTAACTACCGACAGTAATACCTCCTAATTTTGAGACAATACCCTCGAATAATATCCCAGTTAATGGCATCTTCTTTGAGTATATATCTCAATACCATCAAAGAGTATCCCTGTTAATGGCATCTTCTTTGAGTATACATATAAATAGCCTCAAAGAGTATCCCTGTTAATGGCATCTTCTTTGAGTATACATCTGAATACCCTCAAAGAGTACCCCTGTTAATGGAATCTTCTTTGAGTATACATCTGAATACCCTCAAAGAGTACCCCTGTCAATGGCATCTTCTTTGAGTATACATCTGAATACCCTCAAAGAGTACCCGTGTTAATGGCATCTTCTTTGGGTATACATCTGAATACCCTCAAAGAGTACCCCTGTTAATGGAATCTTCTTTGAGTATACATCTGAATACCCTCAAAGAGTACCCCTGTCAATGGCATCTTCTTTGAGTATACATCTGAATACCCTCAAAGAGTACCCCTGTTAATGGCATCTTCTTTGGGTATACATCTGAATACCCTCAAAGAGTACCCCTGTTAATGGCATCTTCTTTGAGTCTCCATCTGAATACCCTCAAAGAGTACCCCTGTTAATGGCATCTCCTTTGAGTATACATCTGAAACCCCTCAAAGAGTATCCCTGTTAATGGCATCTTCTTTGAGTATACATCTAAATACCCTCAAATAGTACCCCTTTTAATGGCATTTGTTTTGAGTGTGCATCTAAACACCCTCGAAGATTATCCCTGTTAATGGCATCTTCCTTGAGTATACATCTGAATACCTTCAAAGAGTACCCCTGTTAATCGCATCTTCTTTGAGTATACATATTAATACCCTCAAAGAGTACCCCTGTTAGTGGCATCTTCTTTTAGTTTCCATCTGAATACCCTCAAAGAGTTCCCCTGTTAAAAGCATCTTCTATGAGTATACATCTGAATACCCTTAAAGAGTACCCCTGTTAATGGCATCTTCTTCGAGTCCCAGTCTGAATACCCTCAAAGAGTACCCCTGTTAATGGCATCTACCTAAAGTATACATCTGAATACCCTCAAAGAATACCTCAGTTAATGGCATCTTCTTTGAGTATACATCTGAATACCCTCAAAGAGTACCCCAGTTAATGGAATCTTCTTTGAGTATACATCTGAATACCCTCAGAGAGTACCCCTGTTAATGGCATCTTCTTTGAGTATACATCTGAATACCCTCAAAGAGTACCCCTGTCAATGGCATCTTCTTTGAGTATACATCTGAATACCCTCAAAGAGTACCCGTATTAATGGCATCTTCTTTGGGTATACATCTGAATACCCTCAAAGATTATCCCTGTTAATAGCATCTTCTTTAAGTATACATCTGAATACCCTCAAAGAGTACCCCTATTAATGGCATCTTCTTTAAGTATACATCTGAATACCCTCAAAGAGTACCTCTGTTAATGGCATCTTCTTTGAGCATACATCTGAATACCCTCTAAAGAGTACCCCTGTTAATGGCATCTCCTTTAAGGTATAAATCTGAATACCCTCAAAGAGTATGCCTGTAAATGGCATCTTCTTTGAGTATACATCTGAATACCCTCAAAGAGTATCCCTGTTAATGGCATCTTCTTTGAAGCTCCATCTAGAAATCCTCAAAGAGTACACCCTGTTAATGGCATCTTCTTTGAGTATACATCTGAATACCCTCAAAGAGTATCCCTGTTAATGGCATGTTCTTTGAGTATACATATAAATACCTTCAAAGAGTACCCTTGTTAATGGCATCTTCTTTGAGTATACAACTGAATATCCTCAAAGAGTACCCCAGTTAATGGCATCTTCTTTGGGGAAACATCTGAATACCCTTAGAATGCACCCCTCTTAATGGCATCTTCTCTAAGTATACATCTGAATACCCTCAAAGAGTAGCCCTGTTAATGGAATCTTCTTTGAGTATACATCTGAATACCCTCAAAGAGTATCCGTTAATGGCATCTTCTTTGAGTCTCCATCTGAATACACTCAGAGAGTACCCCTGTTAATTGCATCTTCTTTGAGTATACATCTGAATACCCTCAAAGAGTATCCCTGTTAATGGCATCTTCTTTGAGTATACATCTGAATACCCTCAAAGAGTACCCCTTTTTAATGGCATCTTCTTTGAGTATACATCTGAATACCCTCAAAGAGTACCCCTTTTAATGGCATTTTATTTGAGTATGCATCTAAATACCCTCAAAGATTATCCCTGTTAATGGCATCTTCTTTGAGTATACATCTAAATACCCTCAAAGATTATCCCTGTTAATGGCATCTTCTTTGAGTATACATCTGAATACCCTCAAAGAGTACCCCTGTCAATAGCATCTTCTTTGAGTATACATCTGAATACCCTCAAAGAGTACCCCTGTCAATAGCATCTTCTTTGAGTATACATCTGAATACCCTCAAAGAGTACCCCTGTTAATGGCATCTTCTTTGAGTCTCCATCTGAATACCCTCAAAGAGTTCCCCTGTTAATGGCATCTTCTTTGAGCATACATCTGAATACCCTCAAAGAGTACCCCTGTTAATGGCATCTGCTTTGAGTATACATCTGAATACCCTCAAAGAGTATGCCTGTTAATTACATCTTCTTTGAGTATACATCTGAATACCCTCAAAGAATATTCCTGTTAATGGCATCTTCTTTGAGGCTCCATCTGAATATTCTCAAAGAGTACCCCTGTTAATGGCATCTTCTTTGAGTATACATCTGAATACCCTCAAAACGTATCCCTGTGAATGACATGTTCTTTGAGTATACATCTGAATACCCTCAAGGAGTACCCCTGTTAATGGCATCTTCTTTGAGTATACATCTGAATACCCTCAAAGAGTACCCCAGTTAATGGAATCTTCTTTGAGTATACATCTGAATACCCTCAGAGAGTACCCCTGTTAATGGCATCTTCTTTGAGTATACATCTGAATACCCTCAAAGAGTACCCCTGTTAATGGAATCTTCTTTGAGTATACATCTGAATACCCTCAAAGAGTACCCCTGTCAATGACATCTTCTTTGAGTATACATCTGAATACCCTCAAAGAGTACCCGTGTTAATGGCATCTTCTTTGGGTATACATCTGAATACCCTCAAAGAGTACCCCTGTTAATGGCATCTTCTTTGAGTCTCCATCTGAATACCCTCAAAGAGTACCCCTGTTAATGGCATCTCCTTTAAGTATACATCTGAAAACCCTCAAAGAGTATCCCTGTTAATGGCATCTGCTTTGAGTATACATCTGAATACCCTCAAAGAGTATGCCTGTTAATTACATCTTCTTTGAGTATACATCTGAATACCCTCAAAGAATATTCCTGTTAATGGCATCTTCCTTGAGTATACATCTGAATACCTTCAAAGAGTACCCCTGTTAATCGCATCTTCTTTGAGTATACATCTGAATACCCTCAAAGAGTACCCCTGTTAGTGGCATCTTCTTTGAGTATACATCTGAATACCCTCAAAGAGTACCCCAGTTAATGGCATCTTCTTTGAGTATACATCTGAATACCCTCAGAGAGTACCCCTGTTAATGGCATCTTCTTTGAGTATACATCTGAATACCCTCAAAGAGTACCCCTGTTAATGGAATCTTCTTTGAGTATACATCTGAATACCCTCAAAGAGTACCCCTGTCAATGACATCTTCTTAGAGTATACATCTGAATACCCTCAAAGAGTACCCGTGTTAATGGCATCTTCTTTGGGTATACATCTGAATACCCTCAAAGAGTACCCCTGTTAATGGCATCTTCTTTGAGTCTCCATCTGAATACCCTCAAAGAGTACCCCTGTTAATGGCATCTCCTTTGAGTATACATCTGAAAACCCTCAAAGAGTATCCCTGTTAATGGCATCTGCTTTGAGTATACATCTGAATACCCTCAAAGAGTATGCCTGTTAATTACATCTTCTTTGAGTATACATCTGAATACCCTCAAAGAATATTCCTGTTAATGGCATCTTCCTTGAGTATACATCTGAATACCTTCAAAGAGTACCCCTGTTAATCGCATCTTCTTTGAGTATACATCTGAATACCCTCAAAGAGTACCCCTGTTAGTGGCATCTTCTTTTAGTCTCCATCTGAATACCCTCAAAGAGTTCCCCTGTTAAAAGCATCTTCTTTGAGTATACATCTGAATACCCTTAAAGAGTACCCCTGTTAATGGCATCTTCTTCGAGTCCCAGTCTGAATACCCTCAAAGAGTACCCCTGTTAATGGCATCTACTTTAAGTATACATCTGAATACCCTCAAAGAATACCTCAGTTAATGGCATCTTCTTCGAGTATACATCTGAATCCCCTCAAAGAGTACCCCTGTTTTGGCATCTTTTTAAGTATACATCTGAATACCCTCAAAGAGTACCCCTGTTAATGGCATCTTCTTTTAGTCTCCATCTGAATACCCTCAAAGAGTTCCCCTTCCAATGGCATCTTTTTTGAGTATACATCTGAATACCCTCAAAGAGTACTCTGTTAATGGCATCTTTTTTTAGTCTCCATCTGAATACCCTCAGAGAGTATTCCTGTTAATGGCATCTTCTTTGAGTATACATCTAACTACCCTTAAAAAGTACCCCTGTTAATGGCATCTTCTTTGAGTATACATCTGAATACCCATAAAGAGTATTCCTGTCAATTGCATCTTCTTTGAGTCTCCATCTGAATATCCTCAAAGAGTACCCCTGTTAATAAAATCTTCTTTGAGTATACATCTGAATACCCTCAAAGAGTATCCCTGTTAATGGCATGTTCTTTGAGTATACATCTGAATACCTTCAAGGAGTACCACTGTTAATGGCATCTTCTTTGAGTATACATCTGAATACCCTCAAATAGTACCCCTGTTAATGGCATCTTCTTTGAGTATACATTTGAATACCATTAAAAAGTATCCCTGTTATTGGCCTCCTTTTTGAGTATACATCTGAATACCCTCAAAGATTATCCCTGTTAATTGCATCTTCTTTGAGTATAAAGCTGAATACTTTAAACGAGTACCCCTGTTAATGGCATCTTCTTTAGTATACATCTGAATACCCTCAAAGAGTATTCCTGTTAATGGCATCTTATTTGAGTATACATCTAAATACCCTCAAAGATTACCCCTGTTAATGGCATCTTCTTTGAGTCTCCATCTGAACACCCTCAAAGAGTCCCCCCTTTAATGGCATCCTTTTTGAGTATACATCTGAATACCCTCAAAGAGTACCCTTGTTAATGGCATCTTCTTTGAGTTTGATCTGAATACCCTCAGAGAGTACCCCTGTCAATGGCATCTTCTTTGAGTATACATTTGAATACACTCAAAGAGTTCCCCTGTTAATGGCATTTTCTTTGAGTCTCCATCTGAATCCCCTCAGAGAGTACCCCTCTTAATGGCATCTTCTTTGAGTATACATATAAATACCCTCAAAGAGTACCCCTGTTAATGGCATCTTCTTTGAGTATACATCTGAATACCCTCAAAGAGTACCCCTTTGAATGGCATTTTATTTTATTATGCATCTGAATACCCTCAAAGATTATCCCTGTTAATGGCATCTTCTTTTAGTTTCCATCTGAATACCCTCAGAGAGTATTCCTGTTAATGGCATCTTCTTTGAGTATACATCTGAATACCCTTAAAGAGTACTCCTGTTAATGGCATCTTCTTTGAGTATACATCTGAATACCCCCAAAGAGTATTCCTGTCAATGGCATCTTCTTTGAGTCTCCATCTGAGTACCCTCAAAGAGCATCCCTGTCAATGGCATCTTCTTTGACTCTCCATCTGAGTACCCTCAAAGAGCATCCCTGTTAATGGCATCTTCTTTGAGTATACATCTGAATACCTTCAACGAGTACCCCTGTTAACTGCATCTTCCGTGATTGAATAAAATGCGGTACTGAATTTAGATTTCAATTTTAAGAACTGATTCAAGGCTTCTTGAGGACAACGAAAGCTACTTACATGAGGAAAATCTTTTCAAACGTTTGACATATAAATAATGGTGTAAGTGTCAAGATCCTCCCAAGGTTAGTCCGGGAACTTTTGAACGTCATAAGGACATAAGTCAGAATAATCGAGCGCGCGCGACCTTGCCCTGTCGACCTTGTCATGGCTGAGCTGAACTTATGATTTCTCGAAGATAAATTGAAAGTGGAAAAGGAATCAATGATGATGATGGGTTCAAAAACTTGGCTTGACTTAAGATATTTTCTTTAGAAAAATAAATAATTTGATTAGGGTTTTTACCACCCATTGACACTCTTGGTAGGGGTTTTACTACCGATCTTTACTCGTGGTGGGGGTTTACCGACGATTTATACAAGTGGTTAAGAGGCTTACCGCCAATTCGCATCCATTTTGAGGCCTTTTAGTTTTCAATTTGGACCTACTGATTAATGTGGATTCCGAACCCTGGTAACTTGAGCGTATAGCAGCGCCCAGGAATTCAACTCGAATTGGGACTCCATCTGGTGACAACCAACACATCCGATATGTTTGGAGGAACTCATGACTGAGGACAACATTGGATACTTTGCCAGTTCTCTCCTTACTTTTATTCCCTCCTTCCATCGCATTCACTCCGCTTCTACATATTACCAGATACTGTAGTCGTAGATAGTCCCTGTAGTAAGGCTTTTATGTTCTCTGCAGCTCAGCGATTTGGCAGAGAAGAGAGCGAAGAATTTGTCTTCCGGTGTTTTTGGAACGCTTCCGAGCGATTGGGGAGAAAATACTTTCACGTTTAATTCGCCAGTTTATTTCTCAACAGTAAGTTATTTGGTGTTATTTACCGGGTGTAAGCTACTGGGTGTAAGTTATTGGGTGTAAGTTATCGGGTAGAAGTTATCTCGTGTAGATTTTCAGGTGTAAGTATTCGGACATAAGTTATCTTGTGTAGATTATCAGGTGTAAGTTATCGGGTGGAAGTTACTGGGTGTGTTATCGGATATAAGTTATCTTCTGTAGATTCTCATGTAAGCTATTGTGTATAAGTTATAGGGTGTAAGTTATGAGCTTCAAGTCATTGGGCGTAAGTTATTAGCTGTAAGTTATCAGGTGTAAGTCATCGAGCTTAAGTTTTCAGGCGTAAGTTATCAGGTACCCGAAAAACTTTGATCATTCTTTAAATTCTTTTAATTAGTATTTTAAATCAGTTGAAACCTTCGAATGGCAGCAGCAGTTCGTAATTATTTTCTGCTACATGAAACATAGGCAGACTAGTCTCTACTCTACCAGATAGCCACACTAGGGAGGGGGGGCCGGGGCACGAGAGAAACAAGAATAGGACACAAAACTATGTTGTGAAAACTTGTTATGTACGAGTTTAAAACCGGAATCAAAGCAACACAAATGGCCCGCACGATACAAACGCCGTCTGGTGGAGAAAAAGTCACTGACCATAGTAGTCACAATGAGACTAAAAGGTTTTCAACTGGATATAATTGTCATTTTGAAGATGCATCTCCTGCAGAACGACCGAAAAGCAGCTATGATAAGGAATTGAATTTTCATATTAAGTCCAATCCAAAAGAGTTAAATGATTACATGCCTCAATTTACTCTCACTAATACAAAATACCAGGCAATGACTTCGCTACTAAGATTAAAATTTAAAATCTAAAAAAAAGCAGCCATGGTTAAATTTTTATAAATTTTCTGAAGTTCGTCAATTATAATAATTTTAAAAAGGAACTCTAAACTAAATTTCCCCCCTTTCAAAATATCACATTGCTAAAATATAGAGTTATAGAGAAGAAGAATAAGACTGGCCTGCGTTTCAAAACTTTTTTTCAAAGGTCAAGGGTTTTCCAACTGATTTAGGATCCTTTTTGCTGAATTCAAAAATATCATTCATTTTCTTTGGTCAGGTCTGGTTTCTAAGATACACTCGATTTTTATTACAGCATATTTTTCCCAAATGGCGCTATCATTAAAGCGTTTATGTGCTTTCTTTTTGCCACAGCTGGTTATGGGTTACCTTAAATAACTAGTTATTCTTTCTATGTACAGGTCTAGTTGTGCAGTATGATGTATCGGAAGTGTAAGAACCATCCTAGCAAATTTTGTTTCATCTGCGGACACGTGGTTCTTCCAGACCGTCAAGCGAAAATCACGGATTTTGTGAAGAAGGCTTATTACGCTTATTTTGGAGTCAAACTAGGGACCAGGATTAGGCATTTTTCTCCCCATATCTGCTGCAAAACATGTGTGGAGAAGTTACCGGATTGGAGGAATAGGAAAAGAAAGAGTATGTCATTTGGTGTCCCAATGGTGTGGAGGGAAGAAAAAGATCACGTAACCGATTGCTACTTCTCCATGACAAATTTAAAAGGCATCAATCGCAAGAACAAGCACCATTTTCAATACCCTGATGTTCCTTCTGCTATAAAGCCAATCCCCCATGGACCAGATGTTCCTGTTCCTGAGCCGGATGTCATCATGGAATCTAGTTCTGATTCCGAATCTACTGACATGACTGATACAGGTGAGTGTGGTGCATACGAGCCAGAAGAGGACTACTGATCGGTGCCATTGACCCAAGCCGAACTCAATGACTTGACACGAGACCTGAACCTATCTAAGGAGTCTGCCCAGCTGCTGGGTTCTCGTCTTCGAGAGAAACATCTACTTGCCCCAGGAACAACGTTCTATTGGTATCGGGAACGCGAGAGCGAATTCAGAAAATTCTTTATGTTCGATGAAGCGTCTTCAATGATCTACTGTAACAATATTGCTGAACTGATTAAATTAATGGATATGAAGTATGTTTCCATGGAATGGAGACTTTTTATTGACTCGTCTAACAGAAGTCTCAAGGCAGGGGGGAATGGCGAAGCCATTGTTTTTTAATATGAACTCTAAACTAAATTTCCCCCCTTTCAAAATATTATGTTGCTAAAATAGTTATAGGGAAGATATATAAAAATAAATTTTCTGAACTTCACCATTTGTAATTCTTTGAGTTTTAAAAAATTCACAAAATTTCGATAATTATATTTATTTCTGAACGTTGATAAGAAAATACATAAGTCATAACCAAACTAAGATGAAATTATTATTCAAATACTAAAAAAAATCCCCTTCTTAAATTATAGAGTTAGTGATGATGATGATGATGATAATTAGCGAATTTCAGAAAATTTATAAAAATTTAACCATGGCTGCTTTTTTTTAGATTTTAAATTTTAATCTTAGTAGCGAAGCGCAAGCTCCCCCCCATAGGAGGAAGTGGCGAAGCCATTACCTGGTTGTTGAATATTTTAAAGACGGATAAATTGACCGCGGAAATGACAATTTTCCATTGAAATCACGTTAAAATGTCTGCTATCACATGATTTATTTCTAAGTTCCGAAATTAATTTCGTCTCCCTATGTAGTTGAATGCGTTCAAAGGTGCAGATATTCTTTGCATATGAGGTGCCTAAAACCATTCCATAACAGACGCCTTTAAAACCTTATATAGGCTAAAATCTTTACTAGTATTTTCCAATATAGCTAACATTTTCTGCATTTTCATACAGCCCTGCCAGTCAGGACTTTCATCAACACCATTCCATTAATTTCAATCTATATCCTATTCCTCGCGAAATAGTCCATATTACCGGCAAAAAAAAAACGTATCGACAAGACACTTCCTTGTGGTACTCCGCTTTTCATTCAAATTCAATGGTAGTTAGTTGCCTATCAACATTCATATAATATTTACTTCCCTGATGCAATTCGGTGAATCGATCCATCGATTTTTCAGGCTGGTCATATAGCCCTTAATGCTCTATACATTTTATCAGATAGTCTCAATGTCTATAAATGTCAGGATCCTTGGCTGGCTGAATACGACACCGCTGAATTCTGTGCCACAGCATCGAAATGTGATCTCTGGAATCTCTAGATTGAAAGTAGCTTGTTTATCACTTGATTCATTATCCAAAGTAAAATCAGATTCGATTTAATTAATCAATAAGTGCTATTAAATATGATTTTCCTCCGGTCCCTTTATTTTCTCAGGAGGCCTTTCTGATTTAGTTTTACCAGTAGCTAGAGTTTCTATTCCACGTTTCCTTTATCACTGAAGTGCTATTTAAAAGCTAATGTATTTCCATGTTCATTCACTTTTAACCCTTCTCTAATTACCGTAGTACCGGGTGTCTTATCATTCCTCAATTGTTTGATGGTTGCCTCAATTTCCTTAAATAACAAGATCAAAACCCATCTTGAATCAAAGAGGGAAAATCTTCTTTGTTTAACTGCCGTTAGACTCTGGGGAGAGGGGGCTATTACATTGTAGCGTAATTGTGGGGGAATTCACCGTGAAATAATTGGGCCTCCCCTTTGCTAAATTCCTTGCAGAACTAACTAGCTAGAACAATTGAAGGACACCCGAACTAATATACTATGACAAAAATATTTACATTTCTTCATAGATTTTTGGGGTGTGAAATTGAGACTATATTCAATGCTTCTTTAGATTCTCAGCTTTTACCCAAAACGTATATGAAACTTTTTGTTTCGGATACGTTTATGAATGTAATAAGCACAATATAATAGATACGTCATTAATTATCTGAGGTATTACATAGTTTCTAGTCAATTTTCACAAATTCGATTACAAAAGTCATCCTGACATTATTTGAAAGAAGCATATTCCGAGATAATGGACAAGAAAAAGAACTTTCATCAAAATAAAATTATATATTGAAGGAATTGGTCAAAAGAAAGTTTTCTGCAAATTTCAAAAGATTGAAGAGTGGTCATTGCACTGTGAATAAAATTATAGTTAGTGCCATTCATTCACTAAGGAAAATAGTTCAATAAGAATTTAGAACTCTTAGCCCTGCCTAGAGATTTTTCTCAAATCAAAAGGTATTTTGCTAAAATCTCTCATACTAGCAGCAAAGCCACTTTTAAACCTGTCGGAGCTCCTTCTTTGTCGAAGAAACGAGTGTAAGGATCTCAGAAAATTTTCTACCGTTAGGAATAGGACAAAAAAGCCGTTCCTAAACAAAAATCAAAGAAAAACATCTACTGTGGCTCAGGTATACATAAAAATGACTTGGCAAAAGTTATCTTCACAGTATAATCAAAAGTCACTGGATGTTTCGGATGGTTGGGCTGTCAATGGCCGTCAGGTAAAGCAGTTCACCAAGCGACAACTAGAAGGAGGATTGATGATTCGGGCTGCAATTTTAGGAGACAAAGGTATAGGGCCTTTCAAAGTGGATGATGACGTCAAAATAGATTCGAAGGTGTACTGCGAGTTACTGGAGAAAACCTCCTACGTTGAGTTAAGAGACAGCTAGTGTGGATAAGGAAGTCACTTATCTTCATGTAGGGTTTATTTATTTATTTATTCATGTAGAAAGCTGGTGAAAAAAAATGAAGGGTTCCGTCCACGCTTCTGTGGATTAGGAATCAAGGGAAAAGAGGAAAAATGATGAAGTTTAAATACAGGAGGAGGTAGAAAGTTTGCCCGGGGATCGGGTCATCTCAGTTTTTGCATTAACAATTTACACTGGTCTATATATATATAGATTAACATTTTGGAGCTAAAAGGAAAAATAATTATGATATTTACATACAAAAATAATTTGGGGACACAAAAGTAAAGAATTTTATACAACCAGAATAGAACAATACATTCAGTTTCGTCTCAAAAATAAAGGAGAAGAGTAGTTATATTACAATGTAGTGAAGCCTACATTCTCATTTTTTTTTTAATAAGGTAAATTCGGTTAGATTTTGTTTCACAATTATGATGTTACACTTCGCAATATTAGAGAAATCACTCTCTAGTCCGGATGTGAATTGAATGTAGGGTCATCTTTAGATGGCTGGTGTGGCCACCGTTTTGGCCGGAGGCATGTATGACTTGTATTTCTCCCAGTCCTGTAGCATGAAGAAGTCGTCTACAGTACCTGGTGGGAGAGTAGCCTCCAGGTTGTCCCAGGTGGCGGTACTGCGTGAATTCAGGAAGGGATTCACCCTCTCTAACCCGGTTCTACGATGAAGTTCCCTCGACGGGACGAAATCGTTCCTTGAAGCTGTGTTAAGTGGAACTGCTGGGTACAGCAGCTTCGTTTTTACTAGGGATGTATATAATTTATTTGTGTTGTTCATACTAAGGTTGAGAAATCGGTGGAGTTTGTTGAGTTCAAGTTTCGCAACTTGAACCTTCGAGTTGCTATGGCTTCCTATGCCGCGCTTGTAAATCCTGAAGCCTAGAATACTCGCGCTAGGGGAATAGTTTATTGTTGAGTTTTCCAGTCGGATGGGCTCCGTCTTCCGTCTGCCAATCGCGACTGCAGTGAATTTGGTCTAGTTGGTCTGGATCTTCCACTTCTCTTCGTACCTAGAGATTTTTTTTACCTCAGCTGCAGTTGCTCTCGACATCACTCTTCCAGATCTGGTATGGCGAGTCACAATCTGGGTGATGTCGTCCGCGTACTGTACGTTGAGGGTTCGGGGAAGTAGCAGTTTCGGAATGTCCTTTGTGTAGATCGTAAAGAGCGTGGGACTCAGGCACCCTCATTGGGTGACTCCGGATAGCAGATAAAATGGGGCTCCGATGTGGTCTCCGAATACTATCACCCCTCTTCGACTGGTAAGGTAACTGTGAAGGACTTTCTCAAAATGGGGGGATAACCCAAGCCTCGAGATCTTGTATTTGAGTCCATCGATCTATACCTTGTCGAAGGCTTTTTTCACATCCCGGCAGACCACATCCAGTATACAGCCAGAGGGTAGCCCCTTGGCCGCATGGGTATGTTAAGGCGATTTCAGTCTCCGTGCTCCTTTTCTTGCAGAATCTATGTTGTTCGTCGTTCCGCAGTGAGTGTAACGACAGATGAGACACCAGCTTGTTGTTTAGGGTCGTTTCGAATACTTTCACAATTATCTCGAGGAGTGAGATTGGCCTGTAGTTCATCGCTTGATCTTTAAGCTTCCCTTGTTTAGGAATAAAGATCATTTTGAATGTCTTCAGGCCGTCCGGCAAGTATCCTGCCACTAATGCTGGGTTGAAAAGATTCAACAGTCTGGTTTTTGTCCTCACTGGGGCCTCTTTAAGGTGCCTTGTTGTTATTAGGCTTAAGCCAGGAACCTTTTCCCTACAGGCCGGAGATTGCAGATCCAGGTCTTCTTGGGTGATTGCCATGCCTTCTGGGGCGCACCCTCGCAGCCTGTTGAGGTTTGCGGTTTTTCTGTGTGGAGTGAATCTCCTGTAGTGTCTTTCCATGTGCTCCAGAACTCTGTCTTCGAAGCCCAGATCGAAGTTTTCCTCCTCTTCTTCTGAGACGTGGAAACCGTCGCTCCAGACTTCTCTAAAAAGTTCGCCTTTTTCTTGTGGAGCCCTGGAACACTTGTCCAGGTGCACTATTGGGGAATCAGCCTTCGAAGTTGGTCTCCCTCTTAACTTGCTGATGACGTTCCAAAATTTATTGGGGTTGTCCTCGATGTCTAGGTTTTGGATCATGTGGTCCCATTTCTCCCTGATATCATGCAGCAACGCATCGTTCACTCGTTGTTTGAGCTATTGGACTAGCACAAAGTCCATTGGGCTGGCATATCCAGTAGCTCAGACGCCGTTGTAGATCAACTGGAATCGCTGCTGCAGATGATCCTCTCCTGTGTTGGGCGAGTCGGGATCAGAATCTTGTGCCTTGTGTTCGGGATTACGTTGTTCGCGGTGGCATAACCATCAAGTATGCCGGATATGGAAGCGGTGGCCACCGTGATGACTATAAGAATATGGCCAGTGCGTGTAAGGGGACCAGGCTGCACATGGTGATGGAAGGGGAAGTTGGCGTTCGTAAGCACGATTTCAGCTTGGTCGCTGACCCTGGCTACATAAACGTCGGCAAAGTCCAGCCCAATCCTTTCCGCTGCGCCTCTACGCAGGAGTAAGTCGAGGTTCCTACCTCGACCGTCCGCTTGAGCGTATCCCGTGATTCTTGATCTAGCGTTAAGGTCGCCAGCGAGGATAACGGGATGGGCCTTTCTGAACAGGGTGAACAGATCGCGAATCGGAAGGTACCCTCAATGTTCCCCATGTATGTCTTGAGAGTGACGAACAGGAACTACTCGTCTATTTCTCTCCCCTTCACAAACTGAAGTCTAGATCGCACCGTTATTGCTGCTCTATCAAATCTTTCGCCAGTTAGGTTCTTTTGAATGACGTCGTTACCGTAGATCTCGATGGGGTCTTCTTCTTTTATTCCAGCTTCGGAGAGAAGTAGGAGATCCGGGTCAATTTCTCTATATATGTTGTACAGCTCGTGTTTGTTGTTGACCCATCCTAGCATATTGTGTCCAAGAATCACCAGTCTGTTTATTGCAGCGATGATTGTCTCCTGGATTTCGTCCAGGACTTCTGATACTTCGGAAGGCTGTAAGGCTTCCTGAAGCGGATTTTTTTCTACAAACTCGGCTCGTAGAATCTGAGCGTCGAGTCGTAAAGCTTTACTCGTTTTTCCAGCAGGGCCGTCTTAATCTCGTCTTCCTCGGTTGATTGAGAAGTCGTAAACCCACTTGAAGTATCCCCTGCGGATACTCGTGGTGATGGCCTCAATGATGAAGTTTCTTGATTGCGTCGTACTTTTGTTCACCGTGATGACCAGGTTGATTTGCTTGGCATCGGGCGAGTAGGACTTTAAGGCTTGTTTGGAATCGCCTTTTGGTGCAGGTTTATCCTCTTCTGTTGTCATCGGGAAAGTATTTTGGCGGGTCGGCTCCGTAGAGCGGCCAGCAGCATTCATCTCTTTCTCCGCCGGCGTAGCTTCTTTGTGTTCTGGATCTACTTCTCCATCTTGATTGGGTGTAGCGGTGGTTGGGGTGGGAGTTACGCTCCGTAGGGCCAGAACTTTATCGGAGGGAGGGTTGTCGGGGAACTCTAGGGGTTCCATGCCGTTTGCTTCCAACATTCTATTGGGCTACGTGTTGAATGAGCCAGGGGCCGCGTAATTTAGTATGTGTGCATGTAGAATGCACGCCAGCAGTTTGCTAGGGGTTGAATCTGATTACTGTATTACTATTTGTAGCTGGGGTTGGGGTTGGTTGGCTGGCGGGAGAGGCGCAGTCTTTGCTGTACTAGCGTATGTCATACTCAAAGAGACTCTGTCGGATGTCTTTTTACGGTTGAGGTGTTCCCTGCGCACAGCGCATTGCGTGTTCCTGGTTCTGTGAGGCCCTGAGCAATTTCGGCACTCCTTAATCTGCGAGACACAACTCATCCAGGAGTGCCCTTCTTGGCCGCATTCCGAGCAGAACATCTTCTTTTTTTCGGGGCAGTTGCAAGTGGTATGGTCCTTCACTTTATAGCAGGAGAAGCACGTCAGCATGTGGACGTGCTTATCTCGGGAGATTTGTGTAGACTCGGTGACCATATTGAAGAGTCTCAGCCCAGTCATTTGCGCCTTTTCCTTTATCTTTGTTTCCTCGAAGACCACTTTTAAAATATGTGTTAGGTCACGGTACTTGATGACTTCTGTGACTTTAGCCGACGCGTGATTTCTCTCGATTTCAGTCCTGATTTCTTTCACTGTTCTAGCCCCTACCCAGGAGTCTACCTGCTTGCATATCACCGCCTTTCTTGCGGTGACTGAAGGGGCTGGTTTCGGCTCGAGTCCGATTTGGGCCAGCAGCTCTGATGCATTCTTGGAGGTAGTTTTTTTTCTAAATTCTATTGATTATGGCATATTGCTGCGTATCTATTCCCGAGTTCAATGAGCTTCTTTATGCCAATATCCAGTTATCCGAAGATTACCTCGAACACTTAGAACTTACGAGGACGTTCTTCATTGGTCAGGCGAAGCAAGACCCGAAGGTCCGGCGGCTCCCCTGGGACGTTCATTGGTTCGAGGTCTCCCCTGTCCCATCAGGAAAGGCACGGCGCTATCTTTTCCTTACCCACTTCCTCGCTATGTCCAAGAGAGAAACAGGAGGAATCTCCAAACAATCACCCTGTAGACGTTGTTGACTTAGTGAGGTCGACAGAAACAGGAGATATCTCCAATCAGTCTACCGCTTCTCTACTGAGTCCTGGGGCGGGAGGTGGGATAAAGGAGGCACTGATACCTTCCTTTCAGGCAGGGCAGGCACGGGAGGAATCTCCAATCAGCCCGCCCATGCTTTCTACTGACATTGTTGGGAGCAACCGAAACAGGATGAATCTCCAATCAGTCGGCCGCTGCCTTTCAGAGACAAACGGTTAGGTATCAGGGCGTAGAAGTTCACCTGCATGCTGCAGTGGGGTAGTCCTTTCCCAGGGTGAAATCCTGTGCTTTTGTAAGGAATTGCATCTCGTGTAAAAATGCCCCCTGCGGGAGGATGGGGGGTGGGGCTACAGGGGAACAGCAAGAAGACCAATGTATCAGGGCCAGATGTCCAAGTCTATCCCGAAAAGATGCAACAGTAACAGATTTAGAGGCCTCTTCTTATCCTTGGCCTTGCCTTCTTTACCGGGTTGAAGATTCCGAAGCGCAGATCTTTTATCCTCCTTTTTCTCCTCTCCTCTCTCCCATGTAGGATTAGGCTCACCATGCCTCCAAGTTCTCTAAGAATCGGGTAGAGTCGAAAAATATTTGTAGGAGACTGAGTCATGAACTGGCCTCCTAACTCTTGCGATCTTGTAGCGCATCATGAAGAGAGAGGTTTACGCCAATGGTAGGCAATTTAACGACAAAAATAACCTTGTGGATACTATCCAAGATGCTGCTGATTGCATCAAAGTGATTCAGAAAGGTTGCTTTGTCCAGTAGCTGTTGAACAATTCTTTAAAATAATATTTCATCTAATTTCCCTTCATTCTATTTCTTACATTTGCTTCATGTAAGTTTGTTAAACTTTTAATACTTTGTTGTTATATGGTTTGTTAATATATTTTTGTTGAAAACACTATGTATCTTACAAATTGTAAAACTGCAAATAATCTCTTGAGATGAAAATAGACAATTCAACAATAATAATTTGTAATTTGGTAAATTTGGGGTTTATACCAACCCTCGAATTTTGTGAGAGCTTTGCTATAAATATCTCTATTTAAAAACAAAACAACCGCAAATGCTATATAGCGTATATTGTGGATATACTCTATATAGCTTTTTCACTACTTAATGTGGGCAAATTTTTAATTATGATGTTATGACGAAAAATAGATTGGCCGCCATCTTGGAAAACACATTATGAGTTGTCGCATCATATTGTATTCTATATCATTTGGAAGGGATTTTTGTTCAGAATTAAAACAAAATATGAACATTTCATATTGATCAATTTTAAAGAAAATATGATTGATTTAAATAGCATTCGGGAGTGAAGTCTATATGTCTGAACTCAAGCAGCGCAGTAGAAAAACTAGAGACCTAACCATATTTAGCAATCGCCTTTTGAATTCGAATATGATATTAGGCTTTCGAATTAGGAATATTACGAGTTTATTTAAAAATTGCGGGTGGGGGTGCAAACCCTATAAGTAAGTGGGAGGTACGGGGGGCGAAGCCCCTCAATGCGAAATTACCCTAAAAAGGATATATAATAAAATATGATGCGATTGCAATAGCGTAACAAAATTTAAAAAATCACTTTGAGGGAATTTGCCCAAGAAAAAACATTGTCTACATTAAAACAATTGTTTATATATATATATATATATATATATATATATATATATATATATATATATATATATATATATATATATATATATATATATACACACATTTAGGATAAATAAGCAGGCTAAGTTTAGGAAGTTCATTACTATATTATAACTTCTTGGTACCGACGTTTCGGGTAGGAACCCATTCTCAAGGATGTGAGATTATAAATATATACAAACATAAGAATTTTTTAGAGAAGTTATCAGATATTTATAAATTAATTATATGGGAAATGGGAAGCAACAGAGGTGGTAATATTCAAATTAGAAAAATGCAGGGCTTTTAACTATTAGGGAATAGGAAATATGTTTTTGTTTTTAAATAAAACTGAGATTAATTAGTTTTGGGTGTCTTCATTGTAAAAAGGGGGAGATAATAGAAATATTTGAAAGATAGGGGTTGTTTTGGGGGGAGTGGATTTGGCGTGTGTAATTCGTGGATGATTATAGTTGTAGTAAAAGTGGAAATGAGCTTGTGTCGGAGTTTAAAGTGGGGTATGTAAATCTAATATAAAGAGATTCCAGTGTACGTAGTTTGTTTTCGGTGTTTTTGTATCTTTAATTAAAAAAATATTTAAGTTAGGTTTATGGTGTGGATGTTTGTTTTCGTAGTGTATTCGGATAGGGGAGAATTCGGGAGTAGTGAGTGGGGCTCCAGTTCTATTGCTGATGCCTAAATGTGCGCAAATACGGGTATGTAGTGTGCGCTGTGTCGATCCTAAGTCTCCATGAAGAAGAGACACAAAATGCAGTTTCTTTTTAGTATTTACTTCTTTTTTATTTTTACATCACGTTGCTCTGCATGTGCCTTTTTCATTCTTAACAAGTAAAAATACTTTGTTTATACATTTTTTTTTCAATCAACAACAAAGAAAACTTCCATCATTTGGTTATGTGGTACTCCTGTTGGTTTTAATAATGTAGAGTAGTAGCTAGGCTTCAACCACTGACTTATAAAGGCAGCACCACTTTGCTAAATCACTCTCATCGACGGGCCCCCAATCCACCCCTCTCCTCCATCACCTCTTCCAGGCTTGGCTATTTGGTGTCTTTTAGGAATGAGATTGATAATTATTCAACTTATTCCTTCACATTCCTTCCTGAAGAAGAAACCATTTATTTTTTTGATAGTGGCTTCCGCTGATATCCGCCCCGAGGATCAAATGCTATAGTCCAAGTTGGTAGCTATTAACGCAACCAAGTGGCTTTTACTTGTTGGTTATTGATTTTTATTCCTTTTAAAGAGTTTATCTTCCCTTTAACATTTTCCGTTTCTTTGTATGGTTTATTTCAACACTGGAGGCCTTTGGGCTTCTAGCAGTCTGCTTTTCCTACTGGGTTGCAGGTTGGCTAGTAGTAGTAATAATAATGATAATAATAATATAATTTTAATAACAATAATAATATTAATAATAATAATATTAATTTTAATATAATTTTAATAACAATAATAATATTAATTTTAATATAATTTTAATAACAATAATAATATTAATTTTAATAATAGTAATTATAATAATAATACAGTAAACCTTCGATATAACGAACTATACGGGGCGGGGGGTCGTTCGTTAAAGCCGAAAGTTCGTTAAACCCGATGAGCGTTAAAAACAATGGAAATAACGAACCAAGTTCGTTATGGATATGTAATTACTAATAAAGTTAAGTGAACTACACAACATAGTATTGATACGAACCTTGCACTGTAGGAGACATGTGACATAGCAACACTCACTCAGGCTGGTCGTAACGCTTGCCTGTTAAACCCGATGGGGTTCGGCCAGGAAATTTGGTTCGTTATATCCGAAATTCCTTATATTGAGATTCGCTATATCGAGGGTTTACTGTAATAATAATAACAAACTTTACAATGAGTAGTTTCGAACTGTACATCGCATTTGTGCCATGTGAAGTTTGGCAATAAGTACTGTCCTACAAGAGTACATGTAATTAGAAATAGGAATTCGAATCCCTGGCGGGGTTGTAATGATCTGTTTTTGAGTCTTTACCGTCCATTAACACTTCTCTCTCACCTTAAAGCATTTTCACATTTTAAGTAAATAAATAGTGAAATAAATGCGAGTTGGCTACTCCGTGGCGATTAAAATAACGTTGTAGGGCAATCGACCCTCTCCCTTCTCTCCCAATTGAGACACGGGACGTTGACCGCAAGATATCTGAGCCAGGCACCTTGGGTCAATCTCGTAACCACAGCCCCTCGCCACTCCTCCCTATGAAAAGCAGAACGGTTTAAACTGCAAGATCTCCCCTACGAGTGTATATTCAATTTCACGTCAAGTACGAAATTGGAGACGCGTTTCTCTCAAGCTCGAAGGGCCAGCTGGACCAGAGGTAAGACTTGCTGAGAAAAACCGTTGGAGTAAGAACCCTCCTGCGGCCCGTCCACAAGCCCCCCCCCCCCCCTCCTCGTGCCCCCAACCTAGTTGGGTGACGAGGTATAAATACCAAACACTTGGGAAAAACGTAGTAGAATCCGTGAGTCAACCAGGCTACGAAGTCCCCTGCAAGAGAGGCCGGGCTACCGAGAGAAGGGACTACGAAGCAGCTCATCCTCGAACTAGTCCCTGGTTATCAAACTGAACTTTAAGTTAACTTGCTCAAGTTCAACTTGTTCTCGTCAGAGACCCCCCTCCCCCATCCCAACTATCCTCGCCCTTGAAGAAGATCGCCCCGAGTACAGTCTTCGCCCTTGAAGAAGACCCCCCGAGTACAGTCATCGCCCTTGAAGAAGACCCTCTCCCCGAGTACACTCCTCGCCCTTGACGAATTCCGAAACGAAGAAGAAAAAGCTCCCCCTCGAGCCCGTTACCCGGTTGTAGTCACACCGAACTCTAAGTTAACTTGGCTTAAGAACCAAGTTCAACTTACTCTCGTCAAAGAGACCCCGCCTATCCTGGTGCATCCTAAAGCACCGTGATAGTCCTCGCCTTTGAAGAAGACCTCCCCCTCCTCGAGTACCGTGTGACCCCCTATCTGCCACACTCGCCAAAGTCCCTTGTGATTGTGAAGTCATCCCGTCCGCCGCCACCTATCTGGTCGAGGCACGCGTCAAAGAGCCTACCGGATTCCTGAGGTGTCTGGGCTCATTGAGTTCAAGGTCAGGCTCAAACCCGCCGCCAGAGCAACCAAGATATTTAAACTCCAGTAGAGACAATTAGCCTATTTTTTATATTGAAGTGAGTAGCGAGTTAACCAACATTATAAGGTCAAGTTATAAAGCCTTTCTTAAGAATTATTGAAGGCCGTATTGTGCCTTTAAACTTGTAATATTTCTGTGGTTTAGGTTTATTTTTGTTTTTGTGTTTTAATTAAAGTTTTAGTTTGTTTAACAATTTTGTTTATTCTAACCTCGAATCGCTACTTATGGCACAGGGAACCTTTAAAGTTTAAAGAAGTCAAGACCCTAGATAATATAATCAAATCATATATAGCACTCTTAGAGAGATATCACGTTAATCAAGGAGTAGTACGTAAACAACCAATACGTACGAACATCCTTCCATCACTCGGTCCTTCCTATACGAACGATTTAAATATTTTTGGTGTCAAGATGTGGGGTGCTTCCTATACCACGACAGACGTCATTGAGGTGTTCGAAATTGCGCCCCTCGTCATATGTAAGAAGTATTAGGAAGTAAGCTAACACGAGTCTTGTGATGGCATGTAGACGACTGCTTGACACTTTTGTCAAACTCTATCCACCTGGCTACAGTTGCTTTTCGCTCTTTATCCATAAAATTTTATTTGATTCAGTCCCACCACTGCATGCACCTTTACTCGAAAGTAGGGAGCAATATTTCCATTATTTTATCCACTTGTTTTTCTCAATCTTGGCATTAAACATTCCATTAAAAGTCCCCATCTTCTCTTCTATCCTATCTTATACAAGTCTTCCTTGCACAGTCGGGCGTTTTCCCGATGACTTCAGTTTCTCACAGCTGAAGGATCTCTTGCTTTAGTTGCCTCTCTACTGTGGGCACAAAACCTCAATACTAGTGACCGCATCCTATTTAAAGATCAAGGACACCTCTCGTCCTATCAACCTATCCAATAACGACGTGCCATCCATCTATGCGCGCTATATATGTCCACGAACACCAGTGGCTTCTATTTCCTGACTGTGATCCAATAGGTTAGGGTACCCAAAGAGTAATACTGCCATCGTGGTGTACAAATACGTTGTCCAACGATGTCACTGATAGGTGTTAAAACGTTTTAGGGCATGGGTAGAGTCGGGTTAGAGGCTAAGTCAAAAGATATCCCGGTCTCATTTACCATTGAGTCTATCTGCTACAACACGTCGTCACCAGTATTTAAGGTTTAAGAGTTGGGAAAAAGAGTAAGAACAGACAAAAAAGCGAATAAATAGTTAAAAACAGGAATAACAAAAGAGCCAAGGCCAAATGCTGTGATAAAATGTTGGTGTTCAAGGCTTATGAAAACCTGTGATTCATGACGTGACTGGGGCGTGTTGGTCCAGCAAAAGCGTTTCTCTCTTATTGAATGGACTTGGATCCCTCTTATTTATGGACTTGGAGCCTTCTTATTGTATGGGCCTGGGTCCCTCTTATTGTATGGGCATGGTTTGAACACAAACTTGAAGAATGTAAAAATGACATGAACCTTTTATTCTTTTCTTTCTACTTTTGAATGATCATGTGTATCTATAAGGTGTGTGCGTGCATTTGGCATTGTGTACTACATTTAGAAAAATCTTTTTCACGGGACCTAACCCTTGATGCAAATAATAATAATCCCTGCATCGATATCTGTGGAGTAGGAATATAAATTTTAACGTTTCAAATATTGGTTTGGTGGCAAGGTCATTAGAGGGTCCTGTTATTTTGTTATACATTCTGACCTCGTAACTTTTGGCAGGACGGAGCGGAATTCATCGTTGAGAGCTGGTACAGAAGAATTGTTTATCATAACTTTGAGAGCGACGCAGAAACCATCGACATCCGTTCAGGTGATCTGGCAATCTTCGTTGAATCAAGGGCAGAGTGTCCGTTTCTGATGGACAGCGGGTTGGGTTCTTGACAGCTGAAAGACATGTTTTCCTCTTCCATCACCTAATATTACTTAGGTTTTCAGCCCCAATTTCTTTCATTTTTTGTTTGTTTTACTACTTAAGTTCTTCCCGAGCTCCCCCTCCCCCCTCTTGTTCGCTCTTTTACATCATTTCTTCATGTTTTAAGAGTTCAATAGCAAACCAATCACAACTACTTAACTACTTATCAATTGACTGAATTAATGAACCTAGTACATTATTATTGGAGAAATGGAAGTGGTTATATTCTAGCATTGTTTTAAATAATGGAAATAATGGAGAAAAATATACTTTTACCATAGGTAACACGAAATTTGGAACCACGAGTAGTTAAACCACCGAACCATGCAGAAAGCTGCTTTAAACCTATAAGAAATAGTCGCTTCAAAATAGGACAGTCAGAAATTTAGGAACTACGAAGTACTAAATGGGCATAAATTATCTAAATATGATTTTAAATAACTTTTAAAATATTTTCTCGTTAACTATATCCATAGAAATCTGGGTAATTATGAATTTAGTTTGTAGTCAAGTTTTGATTTAACATTAGTGTTTTCCTATTCAATTTGGCTTCTCTTTAAGAAAATGACATTCATTTTTCCTGGACTTGCCTCGTTCATGAGATGTGAACAATTTAAGTTCAGAATTAGCTTTTTTCTAAGAACAATAAATTCATTTTCATGAAAAACAGACAAAATAACATAAAACCCCCTAATTTTGAATCAGATACAATTATTTCAGACATTAAAATGTATTTTTCTTACGTTTTTAAGTGTCAGGAACATGAATATGATATTCACTACAGCTGCAAATGACTTTTGGGATAAAAGGTTTGCTTTATTTATAGTTAATTTAATTCACTTCAATTGCCCAGAGCGCGCGTGTGTATCCTTCTTTTGGCAATCGCATTTGGATTCAATCCCTAAAGTGGGGAATTGGAGCATCCCGCTATTTATAATCAACTCGTAATGTACACAATTCGAAAGCCTAGCATTAGGCTCGAATTCAGAGGCGGTTGCCAGATGTTGGTAAGTACTCCAATGTTCATTGGTTTTTTTGCGGTGCTCTCTGGGCAATCTGGTCTAATTAATTTAATTATAAATAAAGCGAACCTTTTATATAGAAAATAAATTAATTACTGTGGTATTGAAGGTCATATTCGTGTTCCAGACGCCTGAAAACGAAAGAAAAATACATTTTAATTAATACCTGAAATAATTGGTGAGAATGTTCTTAAAATTTACCCAAATAGACCTAACCAATCCTAAGCTAGCCTACGTAAAATAAAGGATCCTTACTTACCTCTAACGTTTGGGTCGTTGAATTGTCAAGGAATAGACAACAAAATCGGATTTTCACTGGAGGAAAACACAGGAGCTATCGCAAATTCAGCAAGAAATTGTTTCAGGCAACACCTTGTGCTATATATAGCAGTTAATGGCAGTCTCGTCGTCTTTATAGAATTCTTTCACAATCTCTAACGGAGATAAGTTGCATAAAACATTTTAATCTTAACTAAATCAAGACTAACCACGTGTTTCATAAAATGTATCTCGACGAATACACATATCTTAGCAACGCCATCTATCGGTGAATTTCCAATTCAAGAGTATTTTAATTGACTGCCGTTTTGAGAAGAAAGCGAAGCTGCTATTTATTTCACCGAGTTTTTCCTCGAAAAAATAAAGTTAGCAAAATGAAAACATCGAAATCTTTTCGGAAGTATACTAAGTAGGTTATAAAGGCTATTTAGAGTGAATATATAGGTAATTTTTAGGTTACTAAATCATATTATACTACTTCATATCGTTGTAATAGTATCCTAGGAGTAATATTTTGATGGCGGAGAGGGTCTACCACCCCTTATAAAGTGACGAAAACTCAATATTTCAACCCGATTCTGCAAAGCAAGAACTCTTCAACGGCGCCTTCTTTAAATGTCGTGAAAGACAAAGTCTCGCTCGTTCATTTGAAGGTAGCGAACCAAGGGACTTTGAAGGTTAGGGTTAGTAAGGTTATTTAAACATGTTTAGTTTTGGTAATTCTACAGATTAACGCCCAAAAATCGCCACGGGCGGAAACGTTTTCTTTAGTGCCCCCCTCCCCCCCAAGTTTCTTCACTAAGTCATTTCGAGCTCGCACTACTATGATAAACCAGTTAAAGGGCCCTACCCCCAAATTGGATTAACACGATTTGTTGGCGGGCTTTTTGCGTTAATCTGTATAATTACCAAAATTAAACATGTTTAAATAATTATTTAAAACATGTTTAATTTTGGTAATTATATAATCTATTAATACCATCGTGACTCGGAAAATACTACTTTCAAGTGCTAGCAACTCGTCAAATAGTAATTTCCGCGCTGAGTAAATATCAACAGACAACTCAAATAAGTCTATTGAATAGTGAAAGTACATTTTCTGCAAAAATGGCGAGGTAATTTTGAATAAGATGGGCGCAAGCGTTTTTTGCGGTGTTTTTTTCGCTTTCAAAATAAAGAAAATGCACCGTTTCTTCCGTATGCCATAAAGGCGCCGTTGAAGGATTTTTGCGTTGCAGAATCGGATTGAAATAGTGACTTACTTTTCATGACTTTATAAAAGGCGATACAGCCTCTCCACCATCAAAATATTACTCCTAGGACACTGTTACAACGATTCGAAGAAGTATGACATGATTTAGTAGCCCGTCTTATTCAAAACTACCACTAATTTTCCGTTTTTAACAAGCCTCGTTAAAATGATCTATTATATTTTTCTTAGAAAATCAATTGATTTAAATCTTTTAGTATAAAAGGAAATTTACTTTCTGTGGGCCAATTTAATTGTAAACGCACATGTCAACAATGGAAAATGAGCTCGAATAGCCTATCATATTTACATCTATTTTACAAGTGAATTTTTTGCGCTATAATTTCTATTTGCTGAATTTACTACAATAATTAATAGATTAGAAATTAAGAGGTAGGAATTCAATAGTATAAATGCCAATCTGCAACTCCACCTCGGCAATAATAGGTATATGCATATAGGTTTGGTAGCAAAGTTCAATGACAACACTTACTGTTTTTTATCTGTTTTGTCATGTTTTTTTAACATGGTGATAATCGTTTTTTATGCAAATGTAAGAAAAAACAGCTTTGGTAATTTATTGTTTAGGAATATGCACAGAGAACAACTATTACCACATTAAACATGCAAAAACAGGCCAGAACCAATAGGCCTCGTCACCGGCAGGAGATCAGCCGTGGATCTATATACTTATTTGCCTAAATAAACATAAAAATTAGTTATTGGGTATAATTGTCTAAGTTTTACTTTAGTTAACTTTAAATAATTTTCTATCAATACATAGAAACCTGACTAGGTAACTAACTATATTTGATCATATACATACATACAATTAAAAAAAGCTTTGGAAGTTAAAGGGTTTTAGGAATGTCAAATGAATGAGTTTAGTAGTTCTCAGGAGATTTTAATGGTTTTTAGAGAGATTTTAGTAGTCGTTAGGGATATTTTAGTGGTTGTTAGGGAGATTTTAGTGGCTTTTAGAGATATTTTAGGTCTCAGGAGATTTTAATGGTTGTAGAGAGATTTTAGTAGTCGTTAGGTAGATTTTAGTGGTTTTTAGGGAGATTTTAGTGGCTGTTAGGGAGATTTCAGTGGCTTTTAGGGATATTTTAGTGATTTTTAGGGAGATTTTAGGGGTTGTTAGGGAGATTTTAATGGTTGTTCGGGAAATTTTAGTGGTTGTTAGGGAGATTTTAATTGTTGTTAGGGAAATTTTAGTGGTTTTTAGGGATATTTTAGTTCTCAGGAGATTTTAATGGTTGTTAGATTTTGGTGGTTGTTAGGGAGATATTAGTAATTGTTAGTGATATTTTAATGGTTGTTAAGGAGACTTTAGGGGTTGTTAGGGAGATGGCCGATCATCAAGGAAACGTTCGAGTCACTATGGCTAATTTCCCTTTCACATCTGACACTTAAAATCCGAGCCACCTTCCCTGATGCTTCTCAACTTTCCGACCTAATTAAGACATGGTTCGAAGTGGTTCCTTGAGGTTTAGCGATTTGCTGGGGGGGGGGGGCTAAAAATTCATGCTTTGAGCAGGTTACAGGAGCGAACTATTTCCTCCGTGTTCCCTTTTAAGTATTTGTTTCTCTCCGCTTGCTTTTATTTCTCCTGTGCAAACTGCCCCGACCTCCCCAATATTACTACTAGACTATAATAGTAATTCCTCCTATGTGGAGGGTGGGAAGAAACCCATACCGTTTTTAAGCGCGTTTCGTAAGAGGCGACTAATCCCGGATATGGGGCAGCTGGCCGCGGAAGCCGCGCACCACGAAAGTTTTCTCCCTACGAACGCCACACGCAGTTACGGTTGTAGCGTTGATGCGCACCAACCAGACTGGGGGGAAGCGGTCGATGATTATAATAATGATTATACAAAATGCGTGCCCTCCAGGCCCCAACGTCCACAAAGGGATCAGGTTTAAGTGTGGGGGTTGGCCAGGCTGGAGAGAGTAGCACGCGATCGGGTTTCGAAGGCGGCCACTAGTGTCCTCACAAGCTTCCTCGAGGTGTCTCTTCCGCACAATTCTATGCTCCACGACTTATTCATTTTCTAAACGCCCCTCTCCCCGTACTTTATGGTTATTCCCTCGTTGGTTGGCGCATTTTACTATTAAAGTGCAATATTACAGCTTCCCAAGAGACGAAGACGTTTAAATAAATACACTGTCGTAATAAATGGATAATTACTATTATTATCGGTAGTGGTAGTTAAATGTAGCTCTCTGAGCTGGAAAATGACTATCTAAATGGGGATGAAAACGTATGAATGGTATATAACTCGAGGAGACTACTAGTCGCGCCGAGTATCAGAAAAAAAGGAAATTACCTAAGCCTGTATATGTCCCAGTGGGGGTAGAACGCTTTTAAGTATCAGGGATGGAAGAGAGCTAAAGAAAACACTTGTGGTTAGACACCCCCCTCCCCCTCATTGCCCCCTCTTGGGGATCTGATGCTGGGCCTGGTGTGTGATTCGGACTTCTTTTCCCCAGGGTCCTTCACCCAACTCGTCTGGAAGGAGTCGAAACATGTGGGCATCGGTTGGTATGAAGACCGGCGGGAGAATATGACGGTTCTCGTGGCAGTATTCAGCCCCGCGGGAAATGTCAGAGGGCATTACAAAGACCAGATTGACCCTGCCTAACCAAGAGGTGCCAGGACCCGTCGTACCCTCCAATTAAGGCGAAAATCATTTGTAAATCTTATCCTGTTATTTTAAATCACTATTTTAGCCCCTCCCCCCCCCAAAAAAAAAGTGCCACAAGGAACGGTTTCATATATTTTTCAGCTGTACGACACCAAACAAATCTAGCCGTACGTGCCAGGCGTAAGAAAGTCACGATTATTTTTTATTAATTTAAAGGGATTCACTTGGCGCAGGTCATCAAGAGTATAGCCACCGAAATGCAGAAAATCTCGTGCTTTACTCAATGCAAAATTCGTCGCATAAATCCCTGATATAACTCTTGAAGTTCCAAATAACTTTTTAATCTAAAAACGAGATATCTCGTGTTAATCCTGGAATGAGTTAATATCATTCCTATTTATTTTGCTTTGTATCTTTGACCATGATTGTGTAAATTGTCGCCTGCTATTCCTTGGTCAACGTAGACACTAAAAGATGACATAACTGACCTCTAAGTGTAATTGAATGGTTCACTTTTACCGTTGTCCATAAACTTTTCAGTTTATTTCTGGAATTGATTAAACTTTGTTTTTAACCAAGCGGTTTTTTTCTTACACATTGAAACTATTTATCTTTTATAAGTAGACTGTAATTAATAATAAATTCTAATAAAATTGTGATTAAGGTAGGTGGACATCATGGATGACTACAGGTAACTATGTGTTAAAGTCACATTAAACGTCGCAGGTTTAAAAAAGCATTACTATTCACTGAATTTATATACGATTAATTTGTTCCTATACTACGCGTTCAGGTGTGATTTATAATAAAACTAAAAATTGCAAAATTAAACTTCGGCAAAAAAGATTCAATATTTTTTCCGCTTCAGTGATTTTTGGAATGTCAATATACCATAAAAATCAACATCTTTTTATAAACCTTTGGAAAACTTGGCATTTTCAAATATTTTGGGGGGCCATTAGTACATCTCGTTAGGTTGCCCATTGACAATCGATTTTATCCTCCATAATTTTCCAATGCCCAATTAATGAAATGTGTGAGGGACTATGTAGGCATTTGTTTCCTGATTGGTTAGCTACCTGGAAACCACACTTAAAGGTTACAAAAGTAGTTTGTATAAGATGCAGGTGTAAGTACTAAAACATAAAGGTTTCAATATCCTATTCTTTTTTTAATTACGTGTTTAGTTAGAATTAATTGGTATTTTTTGACCCGGACAAACGAAGGAAGTTGAATGAATGAATCTCATTGCAAAAAGTGTTTTATCTCATGGTCCGCTGTTCTTCAAGTCATTAAATACAAAAAATAATATTATTCACAAATAGAGCTTAATTTAAAAGCCACTGTTCCGTTTCATTGGAAAGACACGGTTTTCCAAGTAACCAACCAAGTTTCCAGAGGGATTGAAATAGACGTAGGTATGATCACACTTTGATTTGCCACTCCAACTCCAACATCTCGAGTATCACTCCAAACCAATTGGGTGAAGGAAGCCAAAATTGGAAGAATACAATAAGGCATTTAAATGAGTGGTAAGCAAGGTACTGTATGAAATAACCTATCTTTTGATACCGATGGCCACTTATTTGAGTGGTAATGGAATCGACTTCGCTTTGGAATTAACTACCATTTATAACACTGAAGGCAAATCGAATGGGCACTATGATTACATTTAATTGAGTGGTAATCAAATAAACAATGCATATATTCGACTACGTTTGTAATAATAAATTCATAGAATAATCTACTAATAAAACAATCAATGCAATTAAGTGGTAAGCGAATAGGTAGTGTATTGGATCAACTACCACTATATTACTGAGCAATAATTCTACACATATTTACATCAGGTACCGCTGTGATGAAGTAGCACTCTGGTAGTCCAGTAGTGGTCCCTAACGATTTATAATGTCCAGTGATGTTTAGATTTCTTAAACCATCAAAACAACTCTTTTATATTTCCCTAATGTCTATCTCTTATCTATTACTACAAAACAATCACATGTACCCTCCTATAAACAATACTATCAAACCTTCACCCACCTGCTCTAATATCAGACGGGTTCTTTGATGAATAGAACCTTTTTTTAGAGTACCAGTATTCGACTGGTTCTTGTCCATGGAGTTCAGAATTTATCTTAGTGGTAGAGCGGTAGATGTTTTCTCTGTAAATATTGTTTGGTCGAGGTCTCAGCTTGCCCTCCAGTGCTAATTGCTCCGCCCATTTTTGAGCCTATTCAGTGAGCTAAGCGAAAGCATAAGTTAGTCTGCTGTGTGGGTTGCCTCTCTATAAGGGTATTTTTAAAAAAATTTAAGATACCATCATAACATAACCACTGTAATACCTAACTATTAATCCATTAACCAATATCTAAGAAAGTACACAAATATCTACACACGATATAAATAAAATGTCCACCATATGAAAGACAAACGAAAGGAACCACCTGTAAAAGGGTATGTTTACTCTGACATAGCAGATTGCGGTTCATGTCTCACATTCTCTCTCTCTCCCATACTCACCCTCTTTTCTTATCCTACGCTCGAAAAAAATCCTAGCAGGAAAGGTATGGTTGGAGGTGAGAGAAGCAAACAAGCTAATTTTTTTTCTAATGGCATCCCTGGGGTTTGAACACGATCTATAAATGAATATGGCAGTTTAGGGCGGTTTTATGAAGCTACGAATAATGAGGAGACACAATTAAAATTATAGGTGATGCTTAACACTGACAACTCGTACGAACATATGGTCTGGCGTGCCAGTCTGGATGGTATGGCTAGAGAAGCAAGAAATTCGACCTAAGTCACCGCGAGGAGACATGGAATCCACCTAGATCTTAAGGGACATCAGAGGGTATTTTCTATAGACTGTGACTAAGTAGAGCACGTGTGTGTTCGAGAACCTCCACTCAATTGGTACATCTTCGTCGAAAAACTTCTTAGAGGACATCTTCGAAAATAATTGGTTGCCTTTAACAGACATAAATAAAACCATAGTTTCGTTTTTATCTTTATTAAGTGGAACTTTGTTGTAGATATCTAACCAAAACGCAGCTTCCTAGTAATTTGTTTAAGTTTTAATTGCATTTGCAATAACTCCAAACTACTCACCGCTTTGTCAAGTGTCAGAGGAACTACTCCAATACCAAGACGATAGAAGTTGCAGGTTCTGAATACTGCAGAAATGAAACTTTCCGTTTCATCAGCCATCAAGTTAGGTTCGGAAATCCTTTTCGTATGTTTGATTCCTTTATGGGAGCCTCTGGAATAATGGACCATTGAGTGTTTTAATTATAATGAGTTGAGGAATAAGTTCTTGAGGATTTATCAAATTTATTCAGTACCATTAACAATTTTAGAAAAACTTCATTTTTAATTGATAAAAATATGCAATTTAATCAATAATGTATTCTCCGTTGTTATTTACGACTTCTTCACAACGTTCAACTAGTTTTTCGATGCCTCTGCAATAAAAATCTCTGGATTTTGACTCAAAGAATTCGTCTAACCAGATTCTTAATTTCACATCAGTATTGAACGAAACGCCGCAAACATTGTTGAAGAGCGATTGTAACAGATAGAAATCCGATAGAGCCAAGTCTAGCGAATATGGAGGATGCGTCAGGATTTCCCAATTAAGCGTTTGGATGGCGTCTTTTGTCATATTGGCAATGTGAGGGCCAGCATTGTCGTGTTGCAGAAGGACTCCATAATGTCGATGAGGTCGCTTTTCACGAATAGCTTCGGCGAGTCAATACATTTGTTGAATGTAGAGTTCTGCATTGACAATCTCGTTGTTCGCAAGGAGCTCATAAATAATGATGCCTTCACAATCCCACCACACACGCAGCTTCGTCTTTCGTGGATGAAGTCCTTGCTTTAATCGCGGAAGGGTTTTTTTTATTGGGGCTAAGCCATTGTTTTCGATGGTTCATGTTGACATAAACACACCACTTTTTTGTCGCCAGTGATGATGCGGTGAAGAAATCTGTCCTTATATCCACGAGTAGCCTTGTGACGAGCGAGCAAACCTGCGGGAATCGTGAAGCGTTGAAGTTTGTTGCTTTCGCTCAAAGCGTGCAGAACCCATGCACCGAGTTTTTTAACTTTCCCCATCGATTGAAGGTGATTCAGTACAGTTTTCTGATCACACGCCAATTGTACAGCGAATTCTCTAGTCGATTGACGAGGATTTTCATGAAGAAGGTCGTTCAATCGATCTTCATCCAACTTTAATGGGGCGACCAGAACGTTCTTCGTCATTAAGATTGAAATGACCGTTTTTGAACCGTGAAAAGCACCATTGAGCTATCCTTTCTGATAAAGCATTTTTTCCGTACACAGCACAAATATCGCGACTAGCTTTGGGTGCGTTTGCATTGTTCCCGTCTCGATTGAAAATGAATAAGAACAAGTGTTGAAAATGCGCCTTTCTTTCAACTTGACATTCCATTTTGAGGGTACAGAACAAAAATTAAATTAACACAAATTTTAAATCGCAATGACTTATTACTCAAGTTCAAGACGTAGCCTAAGCAAAAGTCTAATAGTCTACTCTGTTAAGAGACGTAGCCTAACCTTTGCAAATTTTGCTCTCATTATTTATTATTGTTTCTTAATATGTGCACAAATCACGTTAACAAAACTAAAATCAACACAACATTAAAAAAAACCACAAGAACTTATTCCTCAACCTAATACATGAATATTATGCCCAAACGACGAACACTTATTCAGACATACTAGAGCCACCTTATCCAAGCTCAGGTCTAGCCATCACCCATCCCCACACAACGCATTACTTAATCCCGGAACCTACCGAAAGGGTTTGCATGTCCACACACCCCTTAGAATGCGAATGGATCTCCCTTGGGCCACGAATGGTTCCCCTGCTTGTGAGGGGGTGTCAAGGGCGATGTACTACCGTTCTTCTCATCATTCCTCACCTAAGGAAGACTTTCATCTGGTGCTTTCTAGCTTGAAATCGATTGTCATTCTGATTATCATGTGAATTTCATTATCGGGCGGAGTGGGGCAATTAATCAACTAACTTACGTAGCACTAGTGTTAGTGAGGTGGTTGAGTCTTATGCTGGTGGGTGTACTTTCTTCGTGATATTTGGAAGGAAGAGGCCCTTCGGATGGAAGAAGACGACCACGTAAGCGGTGAATCCATCGAGGCTCCGCTCGATGGCGACTCTGATCTTCGAACGCCAAACCAATTGAAGGAAATTGGGCTGGGTGCTTTGAGGACTCGAAGGAGTAAAACCGCGCAGCTGTTTCAGAGGACAGCGGGAAAGAGGCTTCCGTTTGACCGCGGATGCCTTACCGGGAAGAGAGTGTCCAGCCTTCGTCGGTTGGGTACAAACCGACTTGGGACGAGGGATGTCTTCTTGCGAACGAGCCTTATTCTTACTGCTGTTCCAAAGCGGCTAAGGGGTTTAAATATGGAGAGTCTCCTCATGTAGAAGATGGGGAATAACCCCCACTTTGGGAAATTCCCAGGGGGCAGCTAAGGCGCCAAACTGTCGGCGATAAACAGTTATTTTACCCCCTCTCTCTATCACCGCGGGAAACTGTTGGAATTTACGACCGCGTAGGGGATGTTCTCCACACTTTACTTGGATCATACGATGGGGGTAGTGCATCTGGGCTTGCTTCGCCATGTGACTCTCTGTCGCCTGGGGTCTGGTTAACCACGTAGCTTCCTGCAACATGCTAAGTATTGCAAAGAAGGGGAAA
Source organism: Ceratothoa steindachneri (assembly GCA_963969495.1). Taxonomy (NCBI): domain Eukaryota; kingdom Metazoa; phylum Arthropoda; class Malacostraca; order Isopoda; family Cymothoidae; genus Ceratothoa; species Ceratothoa steindachneri. The sequence goes on along the minus strand of OZ018335.1, from coordinate 7,726,251 downwards.
AAGGGGGGTATCCTTCTACAACTTGCTATTAAATTAGCTGAGATCTGGTGAAGTGTTTGATAATAAATTGGCTGAAGATGAGTGTAGTCTTTGCTATTTTATTGGGCATAAAGAGATACAGTCCTTGCTAGCTTTTTTGAAAATGGATGTAGTGCTGCTATTAAATTGATAGAACCTTTAATTGTCTACAAAAGTTTAGTGTTGTAAATATGTATTGCTTGCTAGTAGTGCTTAAGATCAAATTTTATTTAAGCATATATAGTGACTACTATTAAATTGGTTGAAAACGGATAAGTTCGTTGCTATAAAATTTATTTATTGAACATAGAGTTTGTATAAAATTAGCTAAAGGCATATACGATTAGTGTTTGATATTAAATTGCCTGAAAACGCATGTAGTGCTAGATATTAAATTTTATGAAAGTGTATGTAGTTCTTTCGATTAAATTAACCAGAAAAGATTGAAATGAATGTAACGCTAGAAAGTAAATTGGGTGAAAATAGATTTATTGCTTGCTAGTATGGTGTTTGGTTATTAGTGGGATTGATTTTAGTTAGTAAATCAGCCTAGATCGCTAATTACCATAATTACCATAAATTTGTTGAATTTGGATGAATAGTCGTCTGCTAATATTTAGGCCTAACGACTGACGTGAAATGAATTTAGAAAACTTCTGAACTAGGTTTGTAAGAAAAACAGAAAGTAAACAAAATAAATATATTTACCAAATCAACGAATGCAGAATGAGAGAGTTGAATTAGTGGTAATTATGATGTGGTAAAGTATGATGTGTTAAAGTATGATGTAATAATTATGATGTAAAGTGTGAGGGAATTCCACGTGGAATTTCTTTTCCAGAACGGAAGTGAAGTCTATGCGCTGGAGAAGATTCTAGAATTTGGCTAGGTTTAAATAGGTAAGCCTCCCCCCCCCCCTCCTTCCACAAGCGGTAGCCTCGAACCGCGTCCACCACGGACCACCTTTAAGCGGGTTAGAATCGCCTCGGCGTGAAGATTCGAGGCCATTCGAGAGTAGCGTTGTTTCCCCCACCCCTGCGGGGGGGGGGGAGCCTCGGATATATATAGGGCTCGTCTTCCACGTGGGAGACACAGAGTTGAGGATTCCCCTAGTTCCAAGTCAGGTGCTAACAACAAAGTACAGAGACGGCTGAACTTTTTGTGTTGGAATTAGTCCCAGCCTGTGAGGTAATTCCATTTGACGATCGCCACCGAGCGATTTTTCCGACTCCACTCATCAATTCCTGTCGAAGCCCTCCTCGTTGGCCCCTCGTTTTCGGGTGGCCGAAATACTCTTCCTTGGAGCGGACGTTACCGCCACCCTCCCTTTTTGGAGAACCGTCATCACGTTAACTTCCCGCTCAGAAGCTCCGAGCACCCTCGCCTCACGTTTATTGCCTGCAGAAGACATCCGTGAAGCCTTACCCTGACGTCTCACCCGGAATCCTCCGTAAGCCAACCCCTCTTCCCCTTCAGCAACCCATTTGAGTTAATCCTCCCCATTGAATAGTCTCCTTATGTAATACATTAGTTTCTAACTTCAGAGTATGAAGCATAACTCTGCAATTCCCCCCTCTTTTACCGATGTAATTTTGCCCATTGATTTCTCTTATTTTTATGTAAATAAAATTATATTTTTGTACATGCCTCTTTAAATAACCTTGAGCTTTGCCATTGCCCAAATTTTACCTGACCTCGTTGCACTCTTTCTCGCTGTTCCGCGCGTCGAAACTCGTGGCGTTCCGTCCCCTTGTCGGTTCTCCTTTAAGTTATTGGTCCCTTCCCCATAGATATAATATGGTATTGATATAATGTAATGTCATACCACGACATAAAGTGACTAAGATGTAAAGTGACTATGATGTAAAATGACTATGATGGACTGGGAATTAGGATCTTGATTCGAAGTAAATTGGAGCACGAATGGATGGTGAGGCGATAACAAATGAGAGAGTCAATTCGCGTTATTTCACAAGTGGTGAAATGCGTGTGTTTGTATGTGAGGGGAAATTCTAAGAGATGTTGTTTGTACCAGTGCGTTAAATGAAATCAGTTTCTCGTCACGGGATAATTGAATTATTAAAGGTTACTAAAATAAATGAATTGCAAAAAATTATGCATAAAATAATTGAATGATTGATTTGACAGGAGTTAAGTAAAATAAATGAATGATTTGAATTATATATATATATATATATTTAAGTTTCCCAGGAGGATTTTATTATAGGAATGCTCAGAGGGCATTGCTATATAACTACCCCCCTAAGAAAGTTACCCTCCCCTTTTTCTATTTTGAGATTACAAGTCCAGAGCGTGTGATGATAGTACCATTGGTTTGTCTGCGGGTACGGGGACACAGATTTGCTGTGACAGTGCTAGTAACGTTGGACGAGGCACTGGCACGAGAGAAGTTTGATGGAGCGAAGGTGATCCGCTTGTTGGTTTCTTTCGAGATGGCGTCAAGCGGGATGTGGGAGTTTCGAGTCCCGTTGTCCGCTGACGGAGTGACCAGGGGGGGAGAGATTTGCTCCTGACTGACCACTTCTTCCGACGAGGGTTCCTGCAACAAAAGAGGAGGAGGCAGCAAAACGGAAGGTGGAGTTGGAGTAGCAGGGGTGGTTAAAAGGGTGGGGTTGAGGTTGTTTTGAGGGATTACTGTACCATAAAGGGGTGTGGTAGGAGGAGAATGAGGTGATAGTGGTTCTAGATGAACATTTTCGGTATAAGTGGGTTTCAGGCGGTCAATAGAGACAGTATCTTGCCTGGTGCCAAGCTTTAGGACGAAGAATTTTGGCTTCCTGGAGATGACGAGAAAGAGTCCGTCATAGACTGGTTGCAAAGAAGTGCGAGCTGAATCGCGACGGACGAAAACATGGGAGCATGTTGTCATCTCTTTCGGCACGAAGGTTTTATAATTAGCAGGGACTCTTGGGGCAGTTGGCTTAACTTCAGCATTAAATTGGTTCAAAACGAACCAATTTAGCGGATGATATTTATTGACTAATACTCGTAAAGGATCTAACATTTGCTATTAAATCGCTGAAAACGGGTTTAGTGCTTGATAGTTAATTTCACGAAAATAGACTTAAAACGGATGTAGACTTAAATGGATGTAGTGATTTATATTTTTCATGTATATTAAATTGTGTGAAAATAGATGTTTTTTTTGTTTGTTTTTAATTTTAGGAGACCATCTGGTGACTACCCACTTGGGCCTAAGTCGCCGCAATCACGACAGCCTAGCACTAGACTACTTTAAAACTAAAACCAGATTTAGTACTTGCTATTAAATTAGCTGAAATAGAGGTATTGTTTGCCATTAAATTGGCTAAAACGGGATGTATTACTTGCAAGTAATTTGGGTGAAATCGTTGTAGTGATTGCTATTAAATTGTATGGAAACGGATGTAGTGATTGCTCTTAAATTTTCGGACACATATGTTGTGATGATATTTAATTGGTTGAAAATAGATGTAGTCCTTACTTTTAAATTGACTGAAATAAATATGTACTGCTTACTAAAAAAAATTGGGTGGAAACGGGTGTGGTGCTCGTTATTAATTAGCTAACCACACATTTAGAGAATACTATTAAATTCGCTGAAAACGGATGTAGTATTTGCTTTAAAATTGCACGAATACATTTTGTGCTTAATAAAAAATTAATTGAAAATTGATATACTGTTTGCTATAAATATATATATATATATATATATATATATATATATATATATATATATATATATATATATATATATATATATATATATATATAACATTATTACGAATGCGGAGACGTCGTCGTACTACTCCTTATACTTCGTTCGGCCCATGCCCTGAATAGGTTTATTGACTCAGAGTGCTTAGAGGTTGGCTACGGAGGGATTGGAATTAACTTTGCCAGCAAGTGACCCAAATGAAGCTAGATACACAACAATATGAAAATAAAGTTTTAATGAACGCTAAACAAGAAAATTATATATATATATATATATATATATATATATATATATATATATATATATATATATATATATATATATATATATATATATATATATATATATATATATATATATATATATATATATATATATATATATATATATATATATATATATATATATATATACAAATAAGGTTCTTTGAAAGATAAATTAATAGGTGAAGCTCGGATATCTCACTTGGCTTGTAAGTAACTGTTCACTATGCAAATCCCTATACACTTTAATATTTGTAAGCTTCGCGGTGAAGTTAGGGAAGGTGAAAGGGAAGGGTTACTTTGGAACCTGATGTTTGGGTTGTGCTGGTGAGTGAAGGTGGTGAGGGGACCTTCTTGTTAAAGAGAGCCCCACGCTCGTGAACTCTGAAGAATCTTGGGTGCTTCTGTGATGGTGGCGAAGTGACCTATCGAGGCGTAGGGTCACGGAGAAAAGCCGGGATGTGGATTTCTCGCTTAGGGAGCCAGAGTGAGGCTGTTTGTAGCTTCGGTTCTGAAACGTGAGTACGAGCCTGGGTCCGCACTGACTTGCAGACCAACGGGTAAGAAGCCTCCCTAACTGGGACCGATCTCCTCTCTGAAGACCTGGTGCTTCGACGATTTACCACTACACCGAGATACATGGCAATTCCTGCCCCGCCAAACGCTGTGCAAGCTCTACTACCGAGGGTTAAAAGAATTCATCTTTTATACTCGAAACCCCCGGAGAGGTTCACATGGCTGATTGATTATCTCCTCCATTTCGTCCTTTGTAAACTTCCGGAAGCCAAGATGGGCTCCCATCTATCGATAACCAGTCCAGGACGGAATTCGGTGGTTAACTGAAATGGTCGGTGGGTTCTTCGGCGGGAGACCACCAGACATCGGGCCGGAAGGGAAAGGTTTGATAACGCGGCCCATCCGGAAGGGAGGTGGGTAAAACTTGGGAGCATTATGCTATTCTCCTACATCCACCTTTCACTATTATAATTGAGCCTCACTTCTTTTAAATGAGACCACGATCTATAGAAAAGTCTATGAAATTGACCGATGAATTAACACAAGTCGTATTGAAGTCGAACAAACCGTATTCACAGGTATCACGCTCTTTTAACTGCTCGGTTTCAGGTTGCCAATGTTTGAAATAAGGTTTAATCAAGGGTTGCCAGTGTGTGAAATTAATGGTTTAGTTTCACAAAAATAGTTAAACGAAACATACAAAGTTTAATACATTAGTAATTATAAAAAAATCAATGTATTACTAAATAATATGATTAAGTAGAAGTGCAGGCATTTACTAAATAAAAAAAAACTTTGGGGGTTATTCTGGACTCATTCCTGTGGATGCAATAGAATAAAATAAAAATAACAAAACAAATGCAACGTTGTGATTAGCCCCTTTTCAAGCTACCGTCTGACCTCATAAGGCCTAAATTGTAGCCCCAAAATGTAGCCCAGAAACAGCGCCCCCTATCGTGCGCCACTAAACTGAAGTATTACCAAATGATGTAGTCTTTTATTACATTGCATTAAAACAGATTTAGTATATGATATTAAATAGACTGAAAACGAGTATAGTGTTTGTTATTAAATAGTCTGAAAATGGATGTAGCGTTTGATATCAATAAATTGTGTGAAAAAGAATGTATTGACTACTTTTAAAGTGGTTAACAAAGGATATGGTAGTTTATATTAAATTGGCTGAAAACGGAATTAGTGATTGAGATTAAATTGTATAAAACTAGTTAGTGCTGGATATTAAATTGGCTTAAATTGTGTGTACTGTTTGATAACACTGTGTAACAAAAATTTACTTTTGTCTTGTCCTTGGGTCAAAAGTCTTATTTCCCATTTGTTTGTGCCTTTATTAAATAAAAAAAAAATCAATTTGAATCCCCAAACTTTGCTTTTGTGGCTAAGACATTGAATTTTTAAATTAGCTTATTTATAGAGTAAATATTATTATTTGAATGCAAATAGTAAAAATATATAAAAAAGTTTCAAGGGTTATGTTTTTTTCGGTTATGATATAAACATGATATACTGTATTTAAAAAGTTATAAAAACTGTAATACAGTAGTAATAGCTATTATTTCGTTTATATTTAGTTTTTTTACGACGTAGACAGCAATGGCAGTTCTATTACATTCCACATAGATTCAGCACTAAGTTGGTGAAAAATTAAATTGTAGATCTTTCTAGAACTTTCGAGAATGTTTAAATGTTTGAAGAATTTCTAGAACATTCTGGCAACGTAGATGACTGTATAAATACAAAGAATGCCTACTCAACAGATCAGTTTAACTCTAGCCATCACAGCGCATACATCGTCACTCGTCATTGATAAAAGCATTCGTCAGACATGGCATCAAGAGGTTGTAAGCATCCGACAGACGCATTTTGCTATGTTTGCGGCGAATTTATTAAGACAAGAGGGAAAAAGTACTCTGTAGTGTAGAAGGATCTGCAAAAATGTGTGAGCCCTACAAGGCATATTTCAGCATGCCAGTCGGACATCAAGACAAACATTGGGCACCTCATTTCATCTGCGAGCTCTGCAAAAGAACTCTGGAGGTAATATTAATATATATATATATATATATATATATATATATATATATATATATATATATATATATATATATATATATATATATATATTATGGTAAACATGTAGATCGGACAAGCGCCCGAAAAGTGGATTTTTGTGCGTTTATATTTCGTTCACCCGTGCATGAATATTCATGCGCGTTTGAGTCCTAGTTCAAATATACCAGGCGCCATTTTTGCACCAAAATGCCCGAAAATAACAAAACGAAAAACACTGTTTACTTACTTTATTGCGGTGGGTATACTTCTGAAATAGCGATGAGGAAAGCGTAGAACCTTTCTTTAATTCACGTTTTGGTATAAGGGAATCTTTAGCAGAAAAGGTGCCATTCAATGCCGATTTCTTAAAATAATGGCGATTACTTGACTCACGTTTAGTTTTAGAACATTTAGATTAAAAATTATCGTTAATCTCTAATGCCTGGCCACAAACCTCGCAATCGATTTTAATCTTAAGTAAATTATGATCATCCAAAATAAAGCACAAAGTTAGACAATAGACGAAGGGCAAATTCCACATACGAAAGCCATATTTAAACTGAATTTACCGCCTAAAAATCGTCTTTCCTCCACCCAAAGGGCTCCACAAAAACTAGTTCCTTTAAACGATCTATCTAAGTATATTTAAATGTATAAAAAAGGTAATAAAAATAGTAAAATTTAAAAAAATATATTGACAAATAAAAATGACTACAAATGAGGATAATAAAAAGATATTAAGTGAAAAACAAAATAAAAATTCACTTCATTGATTTCTGACGTCAGACCCCCCTCCCCACCCCATTATAATTCGCAAAACTATTAAAGTCGCAGAAATGATTTAGTTAAATCATTCACTTCTATAAACGTTAGAACATTATTCTATAAACAATTATGATTATATACTGGGAGCTTGTGCCCCCTAGACCCTCCCCCAATTGATTGAAACTCAGGATTATCGTAGGGGGGGTCCCCCCGCAGTGTTTAAATCCACCACGAGCTGAACAGGCAATGGCTTCGCCTTCCCCCCCCCCCTCCCCACCTACGGGGGGAGCTTGCACTTCGCTACTAAGATTAAAATTTAAAATCTAAAAAAAAGCAGCCATGGTTAAATTTTTATAAATTTTCTGAACTTCGCTAATTATAATAATTTTAAAAAGGAACTCTAAACTAAATTTCCCCCCTTTCAAAATATCACGTTGCTAAAATATAGTTATAAAATAGAAGATATATAAAAATAAATTTTCTGAACTTCACCATTTGTACTTTTGGGGTTTTTAAAAAATTCACAAAATTTGAATACTTATATTTATTTCTGAACTTCACCATTTTGTTTTTTGATATTATAAAAGAATTATTAGAAATAACTTTTATAAAAAATGTTATAACCAAACTAAGATAAATTATTATTCAAATACTCAAAAATTCCCTTCTTAAATTATAGAATTAGTGAAGATGATGATGATGATGATATAATGTGTTTTGTTTATTTTGATCCTGGATTTTTTTTTAACATTTCTAATAACACTAAATGAAAAGTATTTGTATATTTATACTAGCTTTCATTTTGTTTTTTTTACAGGATGGTACAGAGGAGAAAAGAGAGCTCTGAATTTCGCAATCCCACGAATTTGAAGGGAACCAACTGACCACTTAAGCAATTGTTTCTTCTGTATGGTGAACCCTTCCAAACATCGAGCAGGCAAAAATGCGTCTGTTATCATGTATCCAGCCAGACCTTCAGTCATCTATTTCGCCAGTACCACACACATTTATGAGCTCCCTGTCGTCATTCCTCCAAAAGGAGAGCAGCAGTTTTTAGAAAGGAAGAGCAGTTCAGAAGAGGATGAAGTCATTGATCCAGTTGACAGAAGTGCAACTGAGTAGAGGAACCCATACTACTCCACCAAAAAGATCTCAACGACCTTGTCAGAGATCTTGGTCTCACAAAGTTCAATGCCGAGCTTTTAACCTCTAGACTCAAGAAGTGGGACTTGTTAGATGGCAGTGTGAAAAATGTCAGGTCAGAGAAAGTGTCGCCAGTGTTTTTCAAGCTATTTTACACGTCAAGATGAGCTTTGCTTTTGTCACAATGTGACCGGTCTTTCTGAGACAATCGAAATCGCCTGTAACCTCAACGAGTGGCGCCTCTTCATTGACAGCTCATCTAAGGGGCTCAAAGTAGTGCTGTTTCATAACGGGAACATATATCCAGAGCCATAGCAATGTCTAGTGGCCCCAAACCCCAAATCAAGATTGTGGGGCCCCCATAACAATATTCCTATAATACAAATATTCTGATCTATCATTAATGGCACAGTTGAAAGAAAAGAGATAAATCAGATAATTACAGAAAATGTGTATTCGAAAATTTTATATTTTCATTAATAAAATAAAAAATTTGGCCACAGTGGGGTCGCTTCAAGAGCCGCCCCCAGGCCGGGGGGTCGGGGGCGGTTGCTATGGCTCTGCATGTATCCATCTCTTCCCCTTTCTCACTCGGTCCAGCTCAAGGAGAAATTCATTGAAATATGAAGAGTACGGTTGGGAGGTTATAGGAGACTTCAAAATGGTGGCCTTCTTGATGGGTATTCTAGGTGGCTTTACCAAGTTTCCTTGTTATCTTTGCCTTTGGGACAGCAGAGACACCATGGCACATTACCATCAGCGGGATTGGCCACAACGGACCCAGTTTAGTGTGGGGAGAAACAACGTCAAATTCTAGCCTTTGTTGGACCGCGAAAAGTACTTTTTCCTCCTCTGCACTTAAAGTTGGGCCTTACGAAACAATTCTTCAAAGCTTTAGATAAGGAGTCTGCAGCTTTCAAGTATCTCCAAGATTTCTTTCCTAAGCTCTCTGCGGCAAGGGTGGAAGCCGGGGTCTTCGTCGGTCCTCAAATAAAAAAGATCATGGAGTGCGAAGAGTTTTTCCGAGAAGCTCACTAGGACGGAAAAAGCACCGTGGGACAGCTTTGTCGCAGTGGTTCTGGGCTTCCTGGGTAATAACAAATCAAAAACTATGTACAGCATGTTGAGAACTTAGTGAGAAACTACGGCGAGATGGGTTGTAGGATGTCCCTGAAAGTCTATATTCTTGACGCTTATCCTGATAAATTTAAGGAGAATATGGGAGCGTACTCCGAGGAGCACTTTCACCAGAATCTACTGGACTTTGAACGCCGCTATCAAGGATCGTATAATGAAATCTGATGGGAGACTATATTTGGTGGATCATTCGTGAAAGTAATTTACAGTATAAGCGTAAATCATGGAAAACTACTCATTTATAATATTTTTAACGTCTCACTTATGTAATTTTAGAATAAATAAATGTTATTTTTGTATCATGTCGTTTTGTTTCTACTTTATGCAAATGAAAGTTAAAATTCACCCCTTCCTTCCAGAGGGAATAAGTAAATTTCATATAAATATCATTATCTTGGACACAAAAACAAAGTTTGAAATAAATAAGAGTGTTTTTTCATGCATTCCAGACATAAGCAAATAGAAAATAACAGTTGCTACCCAAAGACAAAAATCGTGTTACAGAGTGTAATAAATTGGTTGAAAACTGCCATATTTTTGCTATTAAATTCAATGTATATGGTTGTTTTTCTTGCTATTTAAATGGGTAAAAATGTTTATAGTGTTTGCTGTCAAATTAAAGGTATAATGATGTAGCGTTTGTTATTAATTTAGCTGAAAACCTATGCAGAATTTGCTATTAAATCACTCGAAAAAGGATGTAGTGCTTGCTATAAATTTGGGCGAAACGAATGTAGTATTTGCTATTAAATTGGATGAATTAGGATGTCTTACCTGCTATTAAATATACTAAACAGGCATGTAGTGATTGCTCTTAAATCATCTGAATCAAAAGATTTAGCGCTTGTTATTAAATTGACGAAACTGATGTAGTGCATTCTACTAAATTGGGTGGAAACATATATCGTGTTTGCTATTAAATTACTTGAATACCGATACATTTCTTGCCAGTAAATTGGCTGAAAACAGATTAGGGGTTAATATTAAATTGCCTGAAAGTGGATATAGTGCTTGCTCTTAAATTGAATGAAAACAGCTGTAGTATTTGTATTAAATTGACTGAAAGCGTATGTGTCTGTTAGTAAATTATCTAAAAACAGATTTGGTGCTTGCTATTAAAATGGCTGAAAGCCGATGTGTTTGTTAGTAAATTGCCTGAAAACAGATTTGGTGATTGCTATTAAATTGACTGAAAACGCATCTAGGACTCACTAGTAAATTCTCATTAAACAGAATTAGCGCGTGCTATTAGATTTGTATAACCTGGGACTAGTGTTTTCAATCAAGTGGCAAAATGGATACAGAGCTTGTTATTTGAATTGGCTGAAAACGGATATAGTCTTGCTATTAAATTGGCTCTAGGTACCATATTACTTGGTATTAAATTGACTAAACACGAATGTAGTACTTACTATTCAAATAGTTGAAACATATCTGGTGCATATTATTAGATTGACAGTAAACGAATGTATCGTTTGCTACTAAATGTCCTGAAAACGTATATAGTGCTTGCTAGTAAATCGGGTGAAAACAGTTACAGTGTTTGCTAGTAAATATGATGTAAATGAATATCGTGCTTACTATTAAATTGAATTTAAACGGATGTAGTGTTTGCTATTAAATAAGTGAGATCGGTAGTATGACTGGCTATTAACAGGCATAAATATCTTGTAGTGGTGTAATTAAGCTGAGTGAAATATCTTATAATGCTACCTTTTAGTTTTTTAGGTAATCCATTTGATTCGTCATCGACTTTACTGATTAATTAGCGTTCCAATCTTTCTGACAATTCGATTTTTAGTCGTTTAGGTGTAAGTGCGGTATTGAGATGTTTCTTATAACCTAAAGACTTTCCATTTATTCTATTTTCTCTTCTCATTTTCATTTTGGGGTTTGCTCCAGTTGTGGCGGCTGGTCCCGGAAACCACCCGCCACAAGGTCCACTCACTCACTCGTGAGACGCCTGTCAGATGGGAAGGAGACAAAATACACAGATACCTATTTTGTTTTTTTATTAAAATAACAAACTTACCCACTACCCAATACAATTAATTACCTAACAATGTAAATATATAAAAAAACGTACACTAAAAAATATACACAAATAGGTGCTCCCACTTCAACCTCCCTCAATATGCGCAACACAAAATGTATACAGGTCAATATAGGCGCAACACATAAATATAAATAAGTACCAAACAACTGGTTTGCGAAAGCACTAAAGTTTTCTCCACCTCTCTCTCTCCAACACTCGTGGCCACCACAAAACCCCCAATTGAGCCGGCTCAGTTAGTTTGATGGTTACTAAAGGTTGCCTGGTGCGTTTTTGCACGTTATGGGACAGTTCACTCGCTCTTCCTGAGCGTGGGGCGGGGAAGAAAGTGCACTCGAGCGGTCGGTCTATCCCTCTCAAGGGGGACCAAGGGGACAGTTGGATGTGGCCCTTAATTGTGCCCCATACCGATGGCTTAGTGCGCGACTTCTTCCCTCTCCCCACTCACGGACAAGAGCAGTGGGACCAGAGGAGCTAAAAAAAAAGGAAACATAATTACTCCCCTGTTGCTATTTTCAAGGTGTTACGTCCCCCCCTCCCTCCCTCCCTCACTCACTCATACCGTACCTGGCTTTACGTCCAGCTGAACTTCCTTCGTGCATTCGCTATTGGCCGTTTCCAATCGCTCATCAACCTGTACTTATATATTTCGCCTGTGGGGGAGGAAGAAACGTCAGACCTAAGCAAAAGACGGGGGACCTACACTGCTTCCAGGCAGCTCTGTCCTCCCTCCTTCACCAAAATCTGAAACAAAAGGCGGGCATTAGATTGGGCACTGGTGAGCTGAGGCAAACAAAAATGGACTTACCACACAGTTCGCTTATTTCGATTTCAGTATCATCTCCATTTCTTCTATACTGACTGGAATGCCCAAACTATCTTTAATGATTTTCCATTTATTCTATTTTCTTTTCTCATTTCCATGTTTTGATTTGTTCCAGATTCTTTATTTCACTTTCAGCAACATATCCATTTCCTCTACACTAAGTGGAATGGTAAAACTATCCCTAATGATTTTCCATTTATTTTATTTTCTCCTCTCATTTCCATTTTTTTGGTTTGCTGAAGTTAGATTACTTGCAGTTATCATACTGATCTTTATCTACATTTCATTATCGAGTTAAGGCACCTTGCCAAAGAAAAATGACAGGTATTGCAATTCACCTGGGATAATGGAATAAGAATGTAACCATTTTGATTTTAGCTGAACATCAAAAGGTGGCTAAATGTGACTCTTCTCAGATGTGAAATGTGAACTAACCTTGATGTAATAATCCTATGAATGCATTCCCTGGCCTTGGATCAAGTTATGGAAGCCAACTGGCCTCAACCCATCCCTTACCTTAAATTGCAACATAAATCTACCAATTTCTCACAAATTGGGTTTTGTGCACTTCAATGCCAGCAACCCCCCCTCCCTCCTCCTCATTTATGCCCTATGGCACCCATTTTGTCCAAGTTGAACCCCCTTCATAGCAATGGGGTGATATATGTTGTATCATTGCATCCAGTCAGGGATTATCCCTGGACATGACCTCAAGGGCTCACCCCCACCCTCCCTCCTATGATGCAAACTTTCTAAACCTTTTAAACCCACCTTTTACGCAAACTTCCAACCCTCGTCACCCCATGACGCGCATATATATTCTCTCTATTTTCATTCTTATATGCCCATACCATCTCAGAACACTTTCAGTTAGAACTTTGTTTCGCCCTTTTTCATAGCATAAACATCTACCCAGTCATTCCTCACTCACTACCTTTACCCTTTAGAAACTAAGCACTCCTCCCAAGTTGTCCATTTACAGTGCTCTCGTTGGAAATCTTTCCTTCTCCTTCCATTATATTGTCTTTCCCATACATAAACATTGCCACCAAAATACTCTCATACCACTTTTTGGCACATTTCACACTCAAGACTTTACAATTCACTAAGCGCCTCATCTCCCCAATGACTTTCCTACCATTGTAAACCTTGTGGTCATACTCTACTTCAACTGGGCCACGACCTTCTACAATGCATCTTAGATACTTAAAACTTCACACTTGGTCAAAGCTGACACCACAGACTCTCACACCACCCCATTCTCACTTCCAGAAACCATAACCTTGTTCTTTTCTACATTCACTTTAGACTCCTCCCCCTCCCTCCTCAAACATCGTCAAAAGCCACAATCAACATTTCAAATCCCTCTCACTCAGCCACAAATGAAAAGTCATTAGTATATGCCAACACATCTCCCACAATTCTTCCTATGTATATGCGGATAATGTATAGCTGCTGATTCTACTGCAGGCTGCACCTGACAACACCCTCAGGGGTTAGTAGAAGGAACAAATGGTGAGATAAGAGCATGTGTGTTAAATACCATCACCACACTGGAGCTAACAGGGGTGGAGAGAGTGTATGGAAGCTGGTGTCAGGAATTAGCCGGTGAAAACAGTAAATGGCAGATTGCGCAAGTGTTCATGTGGCATTAGAATTCCCACCCTTGCTCGTCCATAATTTCTACAATATCACATCTACTGTCCCTGGACATGTGGGAGTGGTGAGAAATGAGCATGTACACTAAAATAGCATGCAGATACACCCACAAAGGAAAAGTAAAAAACGATTCCGAGCGATTTCGTATATATTCTTAAAGACCTTTTCAAGGAATGAACAGGAGGCTGGACATATATTGCCTTAAATAGTGGAAGGGTGGATTAGACCTCCTATCTCTGAACCTTAATTAGGGGGTACAAAATCCCCAAACAATTTTATTTGAGATTTTATGTATGTAGTGATAATGGGGTCTAGCATAAACAAACCAGTGCTAAGATTGAAATTTGGGAACGCATTAATGGATATCTCATACATTCTAATATATTTCTCGAAATATAATTATTGCATTAAATGACTGGTTTGGCACTGTTCCAATTAATGCTATGGTTAAGATTGTACATACGAGTATGTAGAAAAGCGCAGATTGTTCACTGTGATTACGTACATTGGCTTGATGTTACTTAACCCGGACATCTAGTCCTTTCCCGGTTTGTCCATAATAATATTTTTGTCCGTTGTTGCAGCCTATCGAATAAACAATGCCAGGTCGGTGTGGGAAGGGGGGGAATCGTTTTTCACTTTTCCTTTTCCTTTGTGGCTTTGTCTGCACAACTTTGACTGACGTGCACTTTGTGAGCTTTTTTTCACTAAAATAACATGTATTAGAGCAGTATAACAAATGATTCAAGTCTAACATCCCAACTCACAGAATTTGGGGTAGATGGGTTTGTTATTGTTCAACCTTATTTTTGGCATATCTGCATCAACCAGGCTGTAGATGAAAGGTGTTAAACTCTAGAAAAAAAAAATCTATCCAAATTTCCATTCCTTTTCATGTCTCCATTGATGTCAAGATGTGAATTCATTCCTTTCATAACACACAATCATTTCTGCTGCTCTTTCACAATACACACACAAAGCAGATGTAATGCAATGTAAACAAGCGTAAGTTAATGCACATAGTTAATGATAATGATAGATAATTCAAACACAGTCAACATGAAAAAAGATTTAGATATTAAACTCCTGATTTAAAATTTTCCAAACAATGCACTGTAACATTACAGAGAGTGAATATGATTCGAGGACACCTCATTGTTTGCATGACCTCATTTGGACTTTGTGGTGTAATTCTGGTCTCCATATTTGCAAAGGATATTGAAATATTAGTATGTGTCCAAAGGTAAGCAAAAAAATTAATTCTTGAATTTAGGAATAGATTGTATACAAAAATACAGAGACATGTCAATTTACTTTCACTGGAAGATCGTCATGGGAGGTTTTGGAAAGCACATAGTAAATATGTTTAACCCCTTCTTCACGACTCGAAAAGTGTTACGAGTAACGAAAGTACTTTTCTGACCTCCCTCAAAAGCAAATTATAAATAATAATAAAATATATATATATATATATATATATATATATATATATATATATATATATATATATATATATATATTGGATATGCCTTCGGGCAGCTCCACTGAAAAAATAGAGGCCACCCTCCTCTGTACTCCCGCAAGGAACCCTCCAAAACTGTTCAACCGGAGAGGAGGCTTACTCCTTTCCTTTGCCTGCGTGTGTAAGGAACTCTCCGTCACCCCCATTATCTGGCACTTTCTCCAGCAGCAGCCTCCCTTTGCTTTCCAAGGAGATGGCCAAGAAGGCAGGCAGGAGCCCATAATAGACCGCTCCCGGTGGGAGTAGCATGATAGGGCCAACTCCCTTAGGTAGGGGGGGGGGCGAGGGAAGGCAGGATCAGTCAGACCATGCCCTCCAATGACCTGCGGGCGCGCATAATGAGTTTAGCACCGTACGTGCCCCCCTCTCTCCCCCAAAGGATGCGGATTCGTTGGCCAAAGATAAGATGACCAAAGGTACCTTGAATGGGACCTGTGATGTCTCGGAGGGTGGAGGGGAATGGCCACATGGAGACCGCCCTTGAGATAGACATGGTTCCTGAGGTAACCCATCTCCAGACGCTAGGATCCTCCATGGAGTCGAACCCGAGCAGGGTGAAAAGCACAAAACAGGTGTACGCCCCTATGCATGCTCCTCCTCAGACGGCACGGGTCCCCGTGGCCTCACAAGGAAAGGATGGATCTCCCCCTATCCCCTCCCGTCTGGTGCTCCTATAACAGGTAAAACGATCTCCATTTTGGAGAAGAATCTTGGTAAGGGCGGCCAATCTGGCCTGGGAGCTCCTATCGGCCTGCGAGAGAATCGCGTTCATTGCCCGACCTCCTCTCCTAAGAAAGAAAATAAGAAAAAGACTCGGGGCTCCTCTCATTCCGTGGGAGCCACGGAAACGGAGAGGGGCGCTGCCGTTTTGGTATGCGACCAAGCCAAGATCGCCACCTCCGACTCTCCCCCGGATGGGGAGCTTCTGACCAAGACCAATAGTGCAAATGCGCAGAGCGGAGCATCGATTACCTCATGGCCCTTCATTCAGAGGCTACCTGGCGTTTTCGAGCCCACAAGATTCAAACACTTCATCGTTATTCGGTCCACTGATGGCAGCATTTTGGCAAAGGGCAACATGATCCATCAGAGTAGAGCCTTAGCCAGTGTGATTGGCAGAAAGCCGAAGATGACCCGTTTCTCGGACGATAGCCTTTTGACGAATGCGTCAAATCTCTCCGAGGTGGCTATGATTAGTGCCCTTCGGACACTTGATGGTTCGCTGGTAAGTGGGATGCCGCACACTACTAGGAACTTTGTGAAATGAGTAGTTTATGTGAGGGAACCCGTGGACTACTCTATAGAGGACATCATCTTAAAGCTGGCCCACCATTTGTCGGTCAAGGTCAAGCGCATGATGAGAAAACAGGGAGGAGCCTCGAGACCCACCACTATACTCTACCTCACGTTCGACTGTGACAAGCTCCCTGAGTCGGTGCGTGCCGGTTAGTATCGCTACTGCGTGGAGGCATTCGTGCTACTGCCGCGGAGGTGCTACTACTGCCACCGCTTTGGCCATACTAATCGCTCCTGTCGACGTGCAAAGTCTGGGTTACCTGAAGTCTGTGTATGGTGCTCCAAGGCTGCACACGATAAGTCCAAATCGTGTGTAGCCAAGTTTGTCCATTGCGGAGAGCTGCACTCCGCTTCTTCGAAGCAACGTATCTCCTTGAGAAAAAATCCTGAACGTTCAGGTCTAGGATTGTCTCTCATTTCGCGAAGCTAATAACTTGTTCCTGGCGCTCCCGGCTCTGCCTGGGAAGTTTTATGCCTGAATGCTAAGAAAGAGCCCCAGCTAAAACCAGGGATCCCTGCCATTCCCCCAGCCTAACCGTGTCCCGTAAGGCGAAAAGATCGCACGCCTCCACATAGTTGTTAGACTTACAGGAAGCAACACCCTTGAGGTTGTTCGTGAGGCCATCTTCCGGGGTACCTAAAGCTGCCCCCCGAAAGGAGGACAGCAAAAAAGGAGCTTCGGTCCCTTCGCCCACATTCAGTGGTAGTCTGATTGGCTTGGAGACTGTGGATCGTCGAAAAGAGGGACCTCCGCCTCCGAAACCCCACCGCTCGCCTAAGGTTTCGAGGCGGATGGGGAAAAAGATTCGCATGGTGAGCCGAACCTCCCCCGATAAGTCCTCGAAGGCGACAGAGCATTTCCGGAGTTCTGCGCCGGAAATCGTACGGGCATTCCCGTGAAGGCCTTATTTTCGAAGAGGGCCCCCACATCTCCTCCGAGGGCATATTTCTTCCATGGAATTGCCGCGGGCTCCGGGCCAACTGAAAGGAGCTTCGCAGGCCCGTCTCCTCCCGCTTCCCGTTAGCCATTATTTGTGCAGGAGACCATGCTGGGTGGGTGCCCCTGCCCACCCTCCCGGGGTATAAAGGTTTTACGATCCCACCAACACGGGATTCGAGCCGGGCAGGAGGATGCTCGATTTACACCCGGCATCATGTCTTCGTTCTTCTTTTTGCTCTTGATACCTCTTTCCAGGTAGTAGCTGTGCAGCTGCACCTGGATAGAAGGTATAGTGGTATTTCCGCGTACATTCCACCATCTGTTAACTTCGACGCGGGAGACTTCCGCCGCGTTGTGTCATGGTTGCCGATGCCCTTTCTCTTGTTTGGAGATATGAAGTGTTGACACCCACTCTGGGGAGACTTTTTGATTAATCTCATGGGTCAAGTCCTTGCCGACCTGAGCGACGAGCTGAAGATGAGTCTCCTAAATGTGGATGAGTTTACGCATCACTGCCCGAGTAACGCTTCATTTTCCTGCCTCGATCTATCTTTGTGCTCTCCGGATGCACATCCTGATTAAGGTTAAGGGGTGGTCGATGACCTCCATGATAGTGATCACGTTCCCATTCTAATATAATTTTTGGGGCTGCTGTCACCCGAGAGACCGCCCCAGGCGGGCGCAATTTATCACTAAGGAAGGCAAAAAGCTCGTTTACAGGCACTTTAGTAAAAAGAGAACAAACATTGAAACTAACAAGGGAGAAGTTGTCAGAGTAAGTGATGGAGTTGAGTTTTTCAATAAGATCGTAATTATTTTTAATATGGAAATTAGAAATAGTACCACCAATAACTTCTCCCTTGTTAGTTTTGATGTTTGTGTTCTTTTTACTAAAGTGCCTGTAAACGAGCTTTTCCCATTCCTTAGTGATAAATTGCGTAACTTTGATATTCCCTTGCCAGTTAATATTTTCATTGAACTCATCTCAATGTGTACTAAAAACTGTAACTTTTCTTTTAATGGCAAATTTTACCTTCGCAAGTTTGGTTTGGCTCTGGAAAATTGCTTATCCCCTGTTCTTTCCAGTATATATATATGGATTTTTTTTTTAAACTACCTTACTTCTCCAAACTCGGGTTGAGTGAGCTATCGGGCCTCTTGTCCTCAAGAGGTCACTGTTCAAACTTCGAAAAGGGCAGGGGGGGGTGACTTCTCCACACTCGGCTTGAGCGAGCTATCAGGCCTCTTGTCCTTAAGAAGTCACCAGAAGAACTTCGGAGGACGGCTTCTCCAATCCTTGATCCGAAGGCGGTTTGAGAAATGCTGACGTTGCCTCACAAGACTCTTCTTCCTGACCCGAATATATGGATGTGATGTCCAGCTCTTCTGTGGATTGCGACCTCCACTTACACTTCTCGGGAGAGAGCTTCATTGAATCGAACTCCTTTCGGTGAAGTGTCATCTGACCAAATTTATCTGTTATCCTTGGGAGGGTGCATATATACCCGGAGTTCTCCAAAACAGGGAGAGAGATTGAGGCCTTCTTAAACCCTCGTTATCGGCCGTGAGAACCGATCGTCTTTGCGGAAAAGCGTAAGAGGCAGGGATCAGCGGGTCAGACGGACGACCAACGGCTGGAGCCATAAAAGTCAAAGTCGTTTGCGGCGAACCTACAAAATAGATGAGTGATCTGCCGATCCGAGGGGGAGAGGGGAGAGATTGAGACGGCGAGGAAGTATCCTTCAATTTCAGCGTCATGCCTCGGTGTGAATTTTGCGGTGACCTAGCGGCAAGTTCAAAATGGGTGAAGTCGGAGGTGGGAGGATTAACGGCTCGCTTTCTCTACCGAAGTAATATCTTAGGAGATGGAGAAATACTATTATTCTAGGGGATCCCTCTACAATATATAAAGATTCAAGGGTTCTTAGGCAATGTTGGTTGTTGTTAAAGGCTAATACTTGACAATTACCAATAGAAATGTCAGTTTTACAGCTCATGGTGTGTTCCCGAATAGAAGACTTTTCTTTTTAATTTAAGATTTTGCTTGTGCGCCAAATAATCCCCATATGAACAGAGAACTTAGCTCCAAGAGACCTGACAGTGCTGCCAATGTAAGAGGCTCCAGTACAACTGGGACATTTAAATAAACAAACATTATCACTGCGGAACTCCAAAGAGATAGGATCTTTACTACTAAAAAAACTTCCTATCGATAATTTGTTTATAAAAACTATCTGGGGGTTGATTTGGGAAAAATATCTTTTAAAAATGAATAGGAATTTTCTTTTAAAAATATCGTTTAAAAAACCCATCTCTGAAATTAGTAAATATATGGGCATTTTATGAACTTCTATGCAGGGATGAGGGGGGGAGGAGGGGCAGTGAGATTATCAAGTAGCTTTTAAAACTCCATCATATAGGTCAGAAGTAAATAATTTTTTTAGAAAATATGGATTGATTGGTAAGTGGATATTAGCGAGAAACTTCTATGTATTAAAGTTTTTACTGTGGATATTTTGTATCTGAAATCACAAAAAACTAAAGTTCAAGGCTAATCGCATGAAAGTTTTTTTTCGGTAAATGGTTGTTTGAATTTTTCGATGGTGACTAAAAGATCAACTCTCTAGGATGGATCCACTTTAGTAAGTATCAAAATTACCCGTTTTTATATTAAATGTTTTTAACTCTTACATTATTTACAAAATTAAAAACAAAGTTTAAATTTATTGCCAGGTCAATTTCTCTATATTTTTTAATTAATTTCTGAAATAAACTTTAAATTTATTAACCAATTTTTTGAGTCAGTTTTAAAGCAAATTTAACTGTTGTCAAGTCATATTTAAAATTTTAACTAATAGAACATTTTACTGATATTTTATAATTGGTCACCTTTCAAAATAATGTCTTGTTAGCCTTTTCAAGTTCTCTTCATATGTATTAACTTTAGTAAACTTATTCTAGTCTGAAGATGAAAACTTGTAGTTTTTGAAACGCTGTGAGAAATTAAAAGATGCTGCCTCCGTTTCTCGTGGCTCTGGGATTTATCATATATATATATATATATATATATATATATATATATATATATATATATATATATATATATATATATATATATATATATATATATATACACGACGGACAGTCAATAAGTTTTGCAATTCGGATATAAGGAAACGAGATATGAGGAAAAGTGTTTTATTATTTTTCAATATAACTACCCTCGACTTCAATGCACTTGCGCCACTTGTCCCTGAGGCTTCGAATTCCACACAACCAGAAATCTCCCGACTGCTGTTCAATCCACTCCTGGACGGTGAGCTGGACATCTTCATCGTCCCCAAACCGGCGGCACGCAGTGCAGCCTTGAGCTGACGGAATAAAAAGTAGTCGCTAGGGGTCAGATCTGGACTGTAGGGAAGGATGGTTGAGCTCCTCGAATCCGCACTCGCACAGGGCAGCTTGTGCAACTTTAGCCTTGTGGACTTTATGACATTGAAGTCGATCATGGGGCGTGAGGTTTCTAGAGACCCAACGGGCAGAGACCTTGATCATGGCCAAATTATCGTGGATGATGTTAAAAACACTTCCATGTGATATTCCAAGTTCTCACTCGATTTCTTCGACCTTCACCCGTCGATTTTCAAGTATCCTCCTCTCCATACGGGCCACATTGTCTTCGTTGGTCACGTCTGACGGGCGTCCTGGACGGGAGTCATCTTCCAGGAGCTCAGGACCATGGCGGAACTCCCTATTCCAGCGAGCAATGGTTGCATAGGAAGGTGCGGTATCGGTGTACACTGCAACCATGCGTTCATGGATCTCTTTTGCATTCTTTCCTTCCTTAGTCAAAAATTTAATCACTGCGCGGTGCGCAACCTTCTCCATTGCTGAAAAAGTTGTGACTGACGATCTACGATCAGCTACTGCTTCTTAAATAGACGAGGCAGGAGCGTGCGGCTGCAGGTCCTGACTTGTCATAACTTGCCCTAACACCCCCATAAACAGTCATCCCCCTTCCTCTGTTTTGCCCTACCGATTCACAAAACTTATTGGCCGCCCCTCGTGTATATATATATATATATATATATATATATATATATATATATATATATATATATATATATATATATATATATATATATATATGTCGTAGAATAGGCTCCCGACATATACCTTTATAACTATTCGTTAAGGAAATTTTCTATATTTCGAGTGCGTGGTAATCTAATTGACCGAGGTTAGTTCAAAAGGGACGGGAGGGGGGGGGGGGTGCTGGAGAGGCTTATTTATCTTTAATATGCATAAGAAGTGGAACGGAAACAAGGATAAATAATATGGCTACCATTAATAAAATAGATTTTTATTAATTAAACTATCAACAACACACACACAAAAATGGTTACATAAACGGGGAATGAAAAGGGTCGGGGGAATATCTGACTAATCTGAGGATTAAGATTTGGAGAGATTTAAAACGGTAAACAAACAAAAAAAAAAGGAGAGGGAATGGTTCGCTAAACCATTTAAAGCACAGGGTTGCGTTGACAAAAGGTTAAATGATTAAAGGTAATGCTCAGCTTACGTAATTACAAAGTTGTTGTGCAGAAGAAGACGATGCGAAGGAATCTTCGGTCCACTGGCGACTTCCAGCAGAAGGGTTCTTCGGGGGGTTGTCCTTAACGAAGGGGGAGGACTGTCTTCGAGGAGTGAGAGCGAAGTGGGGCTCGGGAGTACGAGCGATCCTTGTGACAGCATATCGGAGATGTTCTAGATGAACAATGGAGGTTATTGTTGAAACCAAGCGTTCTCTTGAAGAACGTTAAAAAGGGGGGAATTAAACTATCCGGACGTGATGTCTTGGGAACGAGAACCGTTTCTTGACGAACGGGCTTGAAGAATAATGGCTGTTCTAACGTTGTTTTCTTTCTG
Source organism: Ceratothoa steindachneri (assembly GCA_963969495.1). Taxonomy (NCBI): domain Eukaryota; kingdom Metazoa; phylum Arthropoda; class Malacostraca; order Isopoda; family Cymothoidae; genus Ceratothoa; species Ceratothoa steindachneri. The sequence continues at coordinate 7,703,393 of OZ018335.1, read as the reverse complement.
AACAACAGGGGGGGGGGAGAACCGTTTCTTGTCAAACGGGCTCAAAGAACAATGGCTGTTCTAACGTTGTTCTCTTTCTGAACAACAGGGGGCTTTGTTGACTTGGCGTCTCGAAGGGCACGAACCTTGGCACTCAAGGGATATTGTCCTCTTCTGGACAATAAGATGTTTCTCGGCAGAGTTCCTAGGTGCACAAGGAAGACCGGATCGGCTTGATGCCTCGCGAAGATAATCTGGATCTGCTTCAATTGGGAAAAGCTATGGTATAAATAGCCGGAGCCATCTCCATGGCGTAGGGGATAATTGAGTGGGGGACTTCGGGGGAATGTCCCGGTGGCGCCTGCGAAAATACCTTATCTGCCCATAAGCCTAATTCAATCTGGCGAGATCGATGTATGGAGGCGAAACGGGGGAGTGAACTTCCTTGATTAAACATTGGCTATGATGGGAGATAACGCGCTTCTGCTTCCTCTCGCAGGTAGGATGCACATGGGTAAGCATGTGGGTAAGCATGGTTAACATGTGATAGAGGCTGAATTAAAGCGGCCTCAGACCGTTCTATCACAATACGGTTAAAAGGCTATTTTTGACAGACACAATCTTTCTCAAAGCCCTCGGAAGGAGCTCTTCTCACATATACGAAGCGTAAGTGTTTCCTTCTCGTGTATGTGAGAAGAGCTCCTTCCGAGGGCTTTGAGGAAGACTGTGTCTGCCAAAAATCGCCTTTGAACCGCATAATTAATTGTGTTACTGCAATATTTTTTTCTATATATATATATATATATATATATATATATAGGTTATGAGTGGTATATATATATATATATATATATATATATATATATATATATATATATATATATATTCGTTATTATTTTCTTTTCTCCATCCTGTAGATGGTAAATTTTTTCTCCTAGGTTCATCTCCCTGATTTCAAGTTATTGTGTTTGGTAAAAAACAAACTTTAATTGTTGAGTTTTCGATCTTGCGTGATCATCTTCAGGGTAGGTTTAGCTGTTCTTTTCCCTCCTTTACCGCTGAAAGAATGGTGAGAAAAGAATGAGTGTAAGTGCGCATGTGTGTGCAGGGGACAAAAGGTTGTGTGGGTAGATAAACAAAAATAAAAGTGGTGAAAAGAGAAAGTAGTAAGAGATTTGCAAAGAGATGCGATGGCGTTCAAGCCATTTGTCTTAAAAATTTTAATTTTCTTTGGGTATGTAGTATGCATATGCTGTTGTTATTTTTAAAATTACTTTATATTCTTTGCTTAGTGTTCATTGTTTTTTATTTATTTCGTGGTGTGTGTTATTGTGTTTTTTATTTCTTCTTTCTTCTTTATGTCACTTTTGGTTAAAAATGAGTCTTGATCGGTCAAAATCTTCGTCGAAATTAGTGATTTTTTCTTAGTGCGAAGTTTTGGTGTCTTTATCGGTTTTTGTCACGTTCTTAGGTAAATATACATTCCTTTCAGGCGTAGAATGAACAAAATACAACATCATATATTACAAAACAACAAAAGTCAGCAATCCCCTTATGAAAAATAACGTCTGCCAAGACTCCTCGAAACTCAAGTCTACCAACATAGTCTACGAATCCAAATGCCCACATGAAGACTGCAAGCTTCATAATAACTCTAAGTATGTTGGCATAACAACCACCACCCTTTCGAGGCATTTACCAATGTTTCTTTAAAACGGAGTGACTAAAAATCAGATGGAGAGCATTCATAAGCCCAGCCTTAACAAGAGATATATTGGTTGAGAACACCATGATAAAAAGAAAAGAGAGAAACCTTCCACCGTTCCACGAGGGTACGTGGAGGGAAGCGAATAGGGTAAACTGGCGGAGTCCGTTTCCCCCCACCCTCCTTGCCCGAAAGGAGCAGATGAGAGGTGGTAGGGAGGGGCTCCGACTCAAATCTTTTACTCTCTCTCACACCTTTTCTCCCAATCTATGTATTCTATTGACTGCTCGCTCTCGGCCCGTTCAGACAGACCAAATTTGAGCTCTCGCACCCGAAAGAACTCGATTAGGCTTCTTTCGCTTTTGACGCTGCTTGACTTTGGGAAAGAAGAAGACGAAGATCAGCGAAGTACAAGGGCAATTTTCGCTACTACGAGCCGTATCGACGAACTTGACATCTTCCAGTTCCCTCTTTCTTTCCCCTACGGGGAACTTAAAAAAAGAGATTTTTTTACCCAGGATGTCATAATTAATATGGCAGCCTAAGCTCATCACCCCCACCATCCCTGCCTTCTAAGGCGTAGCCGTGTGTATTACCACTCATAACCTAGTTCGAACTATGCCCGTCGTATGACAAGGCATAATTCGAGTCGGTGGGGAAAACAGGCTTGTGGACTAGCCTACTGTGGAACCCTCTGTCATAGGCACCCAGAATAAGAGGCGAAGCTGCAACCTTTGGGGGAAAGACATCTTTATCCCTTTAGACCCAGCCAGGTTCATCCCTCAATTTCAACTGGGCAGTTACACCGGCTGTGCTAAAGATTGTGGGGGCGGGGGGGGGGGGGGGGGTCATTTTTCATTCTCATATCATCACAAACTAAATTTCTTATATCCAGGCAAAAAAAGAATAGGCACAAGGAACGCACCATCAAGAAAAGGGTTCCCCACGAGCCACCATGGAATACCCTGGGAACGAAAAACCCACGAGGGGAAAAACCCTGCAGACCATATACGCCGAAATCAAAGTAATTTTGCTCAGGCTAAAGGACCAATACACTGGATACGTCACGCTCTGTGACACAGATAAAGATTTAAACCTCCTCCTATGTGAAGATGCAGCAAAATAACTGGCCAAGATCGGACTCGCACCTCGCACATCTTCAAATCTCCCAACAAAGAGATCCGTAATCTTCCGACGCCTCGACCTATGGGTCGGAACCCACTCAGCCACCGAAATCAAAATCGAATAGGGGAAAGACGAAACTGGGATACCATCGATGACATTGTAAAGTTTAAAAACAGAACGGAGAAGAACACACACACGTCTTCAAAGTCATTTTTAGAACCACCGAAGTGGTAAAGAAAGCTGCAGAACACGGTCTCCTAGCATTCTACACGAAAATATCCCCCGACCAGATTAAATGAGAAACGTTCGTCTCTGTTCAGGTGTGTTTCACCTGCTACATCCGGGACCAACACATGACAAATTAATGTTCATACGAAGGTAAAGCTTGTTCGGAGTGTGCAAGCAAAACTCATCGTTGTAACCAGTGTAAAAACTCAGAGAAAAGGTGCCCGAACTGCGGGAACGGCCACAGAACATTAGCAATGGAGTGCCCAATAAAGAAACAATTGATAAAGAAAAGGATGGGAGGAAGAACAGAACCTACGCCGCCGAAACAGCAGAAGTAACAACAAGGACACTTGCATCACAAACAACGACAGTGAACAAAGAGGAAAATGTACGACCAGACCTTATACTTTGCATTATGCACGCAAACAAAAAACAAACCCAACACCAAAAATTTTAAAAAGGGAAAAGGCAACGAACAGGAAGCAAGCTACTGTATCGGGGAAGGTCGTCCCGGCGCAGGAGCGTGCAACCTATAAGAGAAAAATTCAAAAAACAAAAACAAACAAAAGAAAACTGGTTAAATAAAAGAAAGAAGGCTGGCCTTTCCCCAAAAGTCTACAAGTCCACCAGTCAAGGTGCACGCACTCGTCCCGAGTACAAGGGACAGGCGTAGCGACCCAGCCCATCCTGGGACCGGGACAAGTAACGTGCGCGAAGATCACCCAGACTGGGACATTCAACAAGAATGTGCCGAACAGTCTGGAGGACGACGCAGTCGTCACAATAGGGCACAGGCGAGCGCTCCATCAAATGGCGATAAGTCACACGAGTGTGCCCTATTCGAAGACGGCAGAAAGCGACCTGAAGCCGTCGCGGCATTGGGGGATAGGTCCATGGGAACAGTCACGGCGCAATGGAACGCAACTTCAGGGTCCCTTCGACCGTCTCCCATCTTCTTTGCCAAGCAGCCCGAAGAGCTGCCCGTATTCCTGTCATGTAGTCGGTGTGAGGAAGAGCAAAACGCTGGTTCGGTCGCAGAGTCCTCGCAGACTCTTTGGCTCCCTCATCGGCGCGCTCATTTCCCGCAATTCCTACATGTCCAGGAACCCAGCATAAAATAATCTCGACATCCGGCCGGATCGCGAAAACCGTGGCGTCACGGATATCGAAAACCAGGGGATGCGTAGATTCCAATGCCCCGAGAGCTCTCAGGGCGTTTTGTGAGTCGCTATAGATCACAATCCGGTCTCTGAACCGGGCACGTCGCGTAATCTCCCGTACCGAGTGGTGTATTGCCACCAGCTCGGCCGTGAAGACAGACGAAGCACCTGGCAGATCCCCGCTGACTTCAAACAGAGGGGATACGGCGTGGAAGCCGACCCCTTCTTGGGACTTGGAGCAATCCGTATACACTGGTACGGTTCCAGCGTGACACGAGGAGTGCTCTAAAAAGGTCGAACGCAATACTCCCGGCGCTGTACAAGCTTTGGGAGCAAAGGCGTGGCGACAAATAACCAAATGTGGTACCCTCCAGGGTTGCATCCTGAGCAAAAGCAGGAGCGCCACCGACCCGAGAGCTAAACCTAGCTCTACAAGGAATTTCCTAGCCCTAAGCTCCAAAGGGTATGACTAGCGTCTCTCGGCGGCATAGGCAACGTCGAAATCAGCTGCGGATGCAGTGAGAGCTGTTGGCGACTGAGGGAGGCGCCTTGCTCGCGCGAACCAGCGGGTGATGCACTGTACACGCCGTAGAGCGAATGGCATCTCCCCAGCATCGACTAGTAGGCTCTCAATGAGGGAAGTGCGGAAGGCACCGGTCGCAAGGCGAAGGCCGGTGTGGTGGATCGAATCCACATTCCGCAATAAACAATCGGCTGAGGATGAATAAAATTCGCATCCGTAGTCTATTTTCGAACGAACAAAGGATCGATAAAAAAGTAAGACAGTAACCCTATTAGCGCCCCAAGCGCTGAACATCACGAAGCGGAGAATATCCATGGCGCGGGTACAAGAGACCCTAAGGCTGCGAATATGAGCCTCCCAGGTGAGGCGTCGGACAAATACAAGACCGAGGAAATGGGTCGATTCAACCACTTCCAGGGGTACCCCATTAAGAAACAAATCTGGGTCGGGGTGAAGCCGTGGATGGCGGCAGAAGTGCACCACCTTATTCTTGGCCAAGAAAATCGAAACCTGTGCGCTTCGGCATAGCGAGAGATGTGGTTGGAGTCGACGCTCCAGAGTTGGCATCTGGGCCGCGCCAAAAGAGATCGAAAGATCGTCCTCGTAGAGCGTAGCGAGAACATCTTCCGGCTAAACCCATGTTGAACAAATCTAAGAGGAAGGCCATGACCCGCTCACCCAGGTGTCGAAGCATGGCGGACGCGACATCGTCTGGACCATGGGCAGTTTACGCACACGAATCAAGAGCGGAACGCAACTTAGAGTAAACGTGTCGTTGAAGGGTTCTCCGCCTCTGGAGGTAAAGTCCAGCCAGTGGCCTTCGACGACATCACGACGTTCATTGAATGCTGGTGGAGCAGCATGCCAGCTAGAGAATATGTAGAAAGCGGTCGCGAGGATTCCGCCACGGACGCGGGGTCCGAGATTGCAGTCCCATTCTCCTGGAGAACAGGAGGGAGGTCCTACCCGAATCTTTTGACTCGCTTCCACACCTCTGCGAGAAGGGTCTTCCCGTTAAGTGAAGACACGTATGCCCGCCAAGAAGAGCGGCGGGCGTGCTTCGAAATATACCGAAACCTCACCCTAGCCCCACGAAATTCACAGACAGTGATATCGCTCGGGCGGCGCTTATAGCGCATGTAGGCATAACGCTTCTGTTTGAGGGCTCTCTCACACTCGGCCGACCACCATGGGAGTGGTGGGCGTGCAAAACGGCCAGATGTTCTGGGAAAATAGTCAGGCTCGCGGCGATGAGGTTACCGGAGAAGGACTCAACGGCCTCATCTACCGACCTATACTCCTCGACTGAGATAGAGAATTCAGTCATTTCCTGAAATGCAGGCCACCGCGCCCGCGTCAAGCATCAGCGAGGTCAGCTCTCAGGCGGCAGTTGCCTTGAAAATGATATTTGATTGGTAAAGTGACCACTACCATGGAGATCATCGACCCCCCCTTCCCCAATCAAAATGAGGCTGTGCATCCGAAGAGCACAAATATAAATCAAGGCAAGAAAATGAATCGGTTCTCGGACAGTGATGCGTAAACTCATCCACATTTAGGACACCCATCTCAAGCTCTTTGATCAGATCGGCAAGGACTTGGCCCCTGAGATTTATTGAGTAATTCCCCCAAAGAGGATTTCTGCCGTTCAGATCTCCAGGCAAGAGAAAGGGCCTCGGCGACCGTGTTACAACGCGGCCGAAGTACCCCGCGTCAAAGTCCGCTGACGGTGGAATACACGCAGAAATGATAGTATACCTCCTATCCAGGATCAGCTGGACAGCAACTGCCTGAAAGGAGGTATCTAAAGTGAAAGGAAGAACGGAGAAATCATTCCGGGTGTAAACCGCGCATCCCCTAGCCGGGCCATCTCGTGGTAGTGGGGTCGCAAAACCCTTATACCCCGAGAGGGTCGGCAGGGGGCACGCGCCTAGCATGGTCTGCAGAAAAATAGCTAATGAGGAACGGGACGAGACGAGCCTCCGCCACTCCTCCCAGTTGGCCCGGAGTTCACGGCAATTTCATTTAAGGAATATGTCTCCCAGGCCTAGCTCGGAGGAGACGCGGGGGCCCCTCTTAGAACAGAAGCCCCTTATGGGAATGGCTATACGATTCCCGGAGGCAGAACTCCGGGCGCTGTTGGCCGGACAAAGCGCTGAAGGCGCTGTCGCCTTCGAGGACTTATTGGGGAAGGATGGCTCGTCATGCGAGTCTTTTTCTCCCTCCGCCTCGAAACATTAGACGGGCGTTAGGGTTTCGGAGGTGGGGGACCCTTTTTTCGAGGATCCACAGTCTCCGAGCCACTCAGCACAACACTATGCGTGGGCGAAAGAGCCGAAGCTCCTTTGTTGCTGCCCTCCTTTCGGGGTACAGCTTTAGGAACCTCGGAAGATAACCTGGCGACCAACTTCAGGGGTGTTGCCTCCTGTGAGTGTAACGACTCGGTGGAGGCGCGTGGCCGTTTCGCCTTACGGGAAACGGTTACGCTGGGGGAAGTGGGAGGAGCCCTGATTTTAGCCAAGGCTGGGTGTGAACCCTTTGTGCCGCCAGCTTTACCAGGAGAGCCGCAGAAGGGCTCCGAATGGGCGCGGAAACAACCGTGCTCGTTGGCCTGGATGGGACAGAACCAGAGGGTGTCCTTTTCAACATAGAACGTCCCAGGCAGAGCCAGGCGCGCCAGGACCAAGTCTTTATCCTCGCGGAATGAGAGTTGATCCTGGGCCTGAACGGCTACGATTTCTTTCTCAAGGAGATATGCCCCACATTTCTTCGAAGCAGCGGGGTGCGGCTCTCCGCAATTAACACACTTGGCCACACACGATTTGGACTTATCGTGTGCAGCCTTGGAGCAATTCACACATACTTTGGGTGACCCCGACTTTGCACGTCTACATGAGCGATTCGTATGGCCGAAGTGGTGACAGTAATAGCACCGCCGCGGCAGTGGCACAAATACCTTCACGCGGAAGCGGTACTAACCGGCACGCACCGACTCGGGGAGCTTGTCACAGTCGAACGTGACGAAGAGTGTAGGGGTGGGTCTCGAGGCCCCTTCGTTTTCTCATCACACGTTCGACCTTGACTGCCCCATGGTCAGCCAGCTCTAAGGTGATGTCCTATATGAACTACTCAACGAGTTGCCTCGCATAAACTACTCCTTTCACAAAGTTCATGGTAGAGTGCGGCGTCACACTCACCAGGGTGTCATCAAGTGTCCGAAGAGCACTTATCTTGGCCGAATCGGAGGGATCCGCCGCATTCGCCAGAAGGCTCCCGCCCGAAAAACGGGTCACCTTCGGATATGCCGATCTTGGCTTGGTCGCTTACTCTAGTGGCCTCAGACCCATCCGTTCCCGCGGGTGCAGAGGAGCTCCGAGTCTTCTTATTCTTTTTCCTATTTTTTTTTCTTTTTAGGAGAGGAGGGCGGTGCATGAACCCGCTTCTTCCCTCCGCCGGCAGGAGCCCCCAGGCCAGATGGACCGGCCTCAGCCAGGTCTTTCTCCGAGATGGAGAAGATCCTGGCAGTCGCAGGGCCCGCGGTCGGAGGATATCCCTCCCCTCTTTGTACTGCCTTGCAAACTCAAGCCGTTTGAGGAGGACCTTACATAGGGGCGGACTCGAGTTGGGTGCTTGGCGCCGAGCCCTGATTCACTCACGCAGAAGGCCCTACCGTCTGAGGATGGGTTGCCTCAAGGACCATATCAATCTCGAGTGGGGCCTCCAGGTGGACATCACCACCCCCATGACATCACAGGTCCTATTGGCAGCAGCGTCATTAGTCATGTCTGGGGAGGCACAGGCCTTGACCCCCGCTAGGTTTATAATTCTAGCCAGCAGGCCTTTTGAGGGAAGCAACCGAAGGGGCCTTCCCTTTCCCCCCTAACAGGGTTTGCCCTACTGAGCCGCTTCACTGGGGAGCGGTCGGCTGGCTTTCTTTGCAGTCCCCTTAGAAAGTAAAGGGAAAGACTGTGGATTGGAAGAGGGAGGTGCCCGAAATCATCTCCAGAGAAGGGGGTGAGGGGGAGTAAGCCTCCTCTCCGGTTAGAGAGATTTGGAGGGTCCCTTGCGATTGAACAGGGAGGGGGCTGCCCAAGGGCGGTTTCGACGGTGGATTAGGGGAAATTGAAGGGAGATTTTTGTTTTTCTCATCATTGGGCATGGTGACCCCTATTTTTTTACGGGATGCAGAGGCTAATCACCCCTCGCAGTAGTCCCGCTAGGCAAGAGGTGAGTACAAGGCTTGGCAGAGCCAGGTGCCGCTATTTAAGGACACCCCTCTCGCCTGGTGACCTGGCAGCCCTTCAGCATGACGACTCCACCTTGGGCACGGCGTAAAATTGATACGAGTGTGAAGTGAGAAGGAAAGGGATGTGAAGTAGGTATGGTTGGAGATGAAGCAGGTTGTTAAAAACCCACCGTCCCAAACCGGAGCTCAGGGGTTAGAGGACATTGTCCCCTCCCCCCTCAGCCCCGATCCGGGATAGTTGGCTGAGAAGGTGAGCATTTATCCTGTGAAAATAGAGGCCGACCAGAGAAAGTTGTGGGAGAGGTTGTAGGGAAGGTGAGGAAGTAAGGGAGAAATACAGTCTGTCTGAAAGTAGGAGGCACACCTGAGACCGGACGGGGCGCTGAGTCCCGTCGGCACGGCGGCCAGGAAGGCAAATCGCCGCGCCCCAAACGGGGCCGCTCTAATGAGCGGGTTGAGCTCACTCTTCGACAAGGGTGGAGCACTCTCGCGGACAGCCTCTTGAAACACCGCGAGGGTGGCGGGGGACAATAAAGTCTACTTGAGAATAATTCTTTATTTAGAAATGTTTTTAATATAAGTATATATATATATATATATTTATCATTCGTACAATCACAGATATAAAAAGTTATTATAACAAAGAGTGGCATACAAAAATGCTGTTCGTAATAACAAAAATATACAGTAATACAGCCGTAATATTTATTCTAAGTTGAATTTAATATATACCCATATTCAAGAACGGCAGCATAATTCTTGTAATTAGATACAGATTACATATTTTTTATGGGAAATTGTTTGCAAATAATTCACTAAGAAGCAAAGAGACAGAGTGCCATAATGAAACCACGAATACAACCTATTACCGCTTCGGTAACTGACCCGTCTTTTAAGCGAAAACATGGAGGAAATTTCCCAATGGAGAGAGTAGAAGTGATCTTGTAAATGATTTCGAGAATTCTTCATTCAGATTTTTTTTCACATAAAAAGGCAACTATAACTCAAAAATCATATGAATTAACTAAATAGAATGACACTTCCGATTCTTCGGTTTTTATCTTTTGAATCGATCGAACCAATACTGCAACAGGACCACCGTATATTTACCAACCAACACACAAGAGGCATCAACAACGAATATTAACAGAACCAATCGATTTTACCGATGATTTTAATATTTATGTCGATACAAAACGCATAACAAAAGAGCGAGTAAAATTACATGCTCATATACTGAGATTTAGACCAGTCTTCAACCACATTTTCAGGGTTTGGAATTCAAGTTTTAAAAACTGGTCCTATAAATCCTTCGAATAACTTTCCATAATAGCAATAACAATAAAGGAGATCCTTATTCTTTGAGAAGAGGACGCCCAAACCACAAGGATTACGCGAATGAGAGAAAGAAACTTAGCTTGAAGTCATTCCTCAGTTTGGAGACTGTGAAGGCAATTTTTCAAAAGCTGGGTCTGTGCCTGCAATAAAAGGGGAGAGGATCAGAAAGAAAAGTTAAATAAAAGAAAACGAAGGAAAATGGGAATAAAACCAACTCAAAGCATTTTTTTTTAAATTAAATTTTACACTTTAGTGCTAACAATAAAATGGTGTCGTCTAGAGGCTATTCTTTCGCCTCAATAGTGCTAATCTTTACATTATCTTATTCAATGTCCTTTTCTTCTTTCATGCAAGTCAACCCCGCACTACGTTACTTATCACCCACCCCGAACTATTCCTCTTTCAAGTGTGAACTGTGGGCTCAATCGGTTAGAGATCCGAGAAGTACAAAGCGTTTGAAAGCACTGGTTCGAATCCTCACCAATTTCATATCAATTCTTTTATACGACAAGGCAATAGTATAAGTTGTAGACTCCAATTAAGAAGAGGGTTCAAAAGGATTAAGATCTCTAGCACATTGAAAGCTCTTTATTCAGAAACTAGTTTCAGTCTGACTATGATATTATGACTCCCAATGAGATCTTAAATAGGTACAATCTTAATGCAAGTTTAGCTAATGTACTATTAGTTATTTACTATTTGTAACTATTTAAAACCTCTCACTCTGAGTGCAATATCATGGTCAGACTGAAGATGGAAATCTATGCACTTCCCCAAACTAGTTTCTGAATAAAGTCCTCCCAACGTACTACAGTTAAATACAAGGATATATGTTTTAAAATAGGTCTGCTTCCTCCAAGGACTTCTAAATAGCACATACTAAATAACAAGTCAACCAAACATGTACAGTCGGATGTCCCCTACATAAAGGACGTTAAATAAAATGCAATAGTACTATGAAGAAGCAGTGTATAGGGTGAAAAGATGTTTATTTTGAACATCCGTTACTCAGTATAGTTTCTAAATCAGGAGATTCACTTCCTTGTACATCTTTATTGCGGAGATTAGTTTGGGAGATATTTTTAAAGGGCAATTCATCATTGACCCACTTTCCCATATGGCGAGGGTGGGTGTATCAACATAACGGCATGACGAAGGGTTAAGTTGAGGAAACTAATGTGCATTTGAAGAAGGAATGCTTCCCAAACTATAGAACGATAAGTATAAATGCAGCCATAAACAAAATAATAAAAAGTATATAAGGCTTTGTTCTGAATGACTTGAGCACATATTCATCCGCAGGACTTCCAAGTTGTGGCATTGTTCGGGCAAGATTTTTTTTTATTTAAGGGGAAATCTGGCGACTGCCGACTTAGGCATAAGTCGCCGTAAATAAACAGCCTAGTTCTAGGCTACTTTAAAAAATTGAACAGGAAACAATAAAAAGAAATAACAATAACAAAACAATAACAAAAACAATAAAAAAACAAAAATTAAACCTGGTTAAATAATGAAAGTGAGAATGCCGGCCTTCCCCCAAAAGTCAACAAGTCCACCAGTCAATGTGCACGCACTCGTCCCGAGTACAAGGGAGAGGCGGTAGCGACCCCACCCATCCGGTACCGGGACAGGTGTCGTGCGCGAAGATCACCCAGACTGGGACATTCGACAAGAATGTGCCGAACAGTCTGGGGGACTACGCAGTCGTTGCAATAGGGCGCAGGCGAGCGCTCCATCAAATAACGATGCGTCACACGAGTGTGTCCGATTCGGAGACGACAGAAAGCAGCCTGAAGCCGCCGCAGCATTGGGGGATAGGTCCATGGGAACAGTCGCGACGCAATGGCACGCAACTTTAAGTTCCATTCGACCGTCTCCCATCTTCTATGCAAAGCAGTCCGAAGAGCTGCCCGTATTCCTGCCATGTAGTCGGTGTGAGGAAGAGCGAAACGCTGGTCCAGGCGCAGAGTCCTCGCGGACTCTTTGGCGCGCTCATTCCCCGCAATTCCTACATGTCCAGGAACCCAGCAGAAGATAATCTCGACATCCACCCGGCTGCCCGCCAAAACCGTGGCATCACGGATATCGCGAACCAGGGGATGCGGAGATTCCAATGCCCCGAGAGCACTCAGGGCGCTTTGTGAGTTGCTATAGATACCAATCCGGTCACCGAACCGGGCACGTCGCGTAATCTCCCGTACCGAGTGGTGTATTGCCACCAGCTCGGCCGTGAAGACAGACGCAGCCCCTGGTAGAGCCCCGCTGACTTCAAACAGAGGGGAAACGGCGTGGAAGCCGACCCCCTCTTGGGACTTGGAGCCATCCGTATACACTGGCACGGTTCCAGCGTGACACGAGGTGTGCTCCAAAAAGGTCGAACGCAATACTCCCAGCGCCGTACAAGCTTTGGGAGCAGAGGCGTGGCGACAAATAGCCAAATGTGGTACCCTCCAGGGTGGCGTCCTGGGCAGAACCAGGGGCGCCACCGATCCGAGAGCTATATCTACCTCTCGAAGGAGTTTCCTGGCCCTAAACCCGAAGGGCTTAGGGTATGACTGGCGTCTCTCGGCGGTATAGGCACCATCGAGATCAGCTGCGGAAGCAGTGAGAGCTGTTGGCGACTGAGGGAGGCGCCGGGCTCACGCGTACAGGCGAGTGATGCAGTGCACGCGGCGCAGAGCGAGTGGCATCTCCCCAGCATCGACCAACAGGCTCTCAATGGGAAAAGTGCGGAAGGCACCGGTCGCAAGACGAAGGCCGGTGTGGTGGATCGAGAACACCTTCCGCAATAAACGTTCGGCTGCAGATGCATAAAACTCGCATCCGTAGTCGAGCTTCGAACGAACAAAGGATCGATAAAAAAGTAGGGCAGTAGTCCTATCAGCGCCCCAAGAGCTGAACGTCACGGAACGGAGAATGTCCAAGGCGCGGGTACAGGAGACCCTAAGGCTGCGAATATGAGCCTCCCAGGTGAGGCGTCGGTCGAATACAAGACCAAGGAAACGGTGAGACTCAACCACATCCAGGCGCACCCCATTAAGAAAAAAATCTGGGTCGGGGTGAAGCCGTGGATGGCAGCAGAAGTGCACCACCTTAGTCTTACCCAAAGAAAACCGAAACCTGTGCGCTTCGGCATAGCGAGTGACACGGTTCAATGCTTGTTGGAGACGACGCTCCAGAGTTGGCATCTGGGCCGCGCCAAAAGAGATCGAAAGGTCGTCCACGTAGAGCGTAGCGAGAACATCTTCCGGCAGCACCGATGTGATGCCGTTGATGCTCAGGGCAAAGAGTGTGACACTGAGGAAACTTCCCTGCGGGACACCCTCTTCCTGCTCCTTTGGGCCGGAGAGGGCTCCCCCCACCCGTACGCGGAATCGACGATCTCGCAAAAATTCAGATATAAACATTGGGAGGCGTCCCCTCGCTCCCATCGTGTGGAGAGTCTCCATGATACCGTATCGCCACGCGGTATCATAGGCCTTCTCCAGATCGAAAAACACCGTGACGTAGTGCTGTCTACGAAGAAAAGCATCGCAGACGGCATTTTCCAGTCGGAGCAGAGCATCCGACGTGGAGTGGAACTTGCGGAAGCCGCACTGTGCGGAAGACAGATGCCCTCCACTGTCCAAGAAAAAGGCTAGTCTAACATTTACCAATTTCTCCATCAACTTGCACACGCAACAGGTTAGAGAGATTGGGCGGAAACCGGTCGGAGTAGAGTGATCTCTCCCCGGTTTGCGAAAGGCGAGCACAGTAGCGATTCGCCAGGAGTCTGGGAGAAGACCTTCCACCCAGATCCTGTTGAACAAATCTAACAGAAAGGCCATGCCTCGCTCACCCAGGTGTCGAAGCATGGCGTACGGGACATCGTCCGGACCATGGGAGGTGTCCGCGCACGAAGCGAGAGCGGAATGCAACTCACTCACAGTAAACTTGTCGTTGAAGGGTTCTCCGCCTCTGGAGGTAAAGTCCAGCCGGCGGCCTTCCGCGACATCACGACGTGAATTGAATGCTGGCGGAGCAGCATCACGGCTAGAGAATGCGGAAAAAGCGGTCGCTAAGGATTCCGCCACGGACGCGGGGTCCGAGATTGCGGTCCCATTCTCCTGGAGAACGGGAGGGGAGGCCTGCGAGAACTTGCCCCGAATCCTTTTGACTCGCTTCCACACCTCAGCTAAAAGGGTCTTCCCGTTAAGTGAAGACACGTATGCCCGCCAAGAAGAGCGGCGGGCGTGCTTCGAAATATACCGGAACCTAGCCCTAGCCCGACAAAATTCAGCGACAGTGAAATCGTTCGGGCGGCGCTTATAGCGCATGTAGGCATAACGCTTCTGTTTGAGGGCCGTCTCACACTCGGCCGACCACCATGGGAGTGGTCGGCGTGCAAAACGGCCAGACATCCTAGGAATATTAGTCAGGCCCACGGCGATGAGGTTGACGGAGAAGAACTAAACGGCCTCATCTACCGACCTAAACTCCTCGACTGAGATAGAGAATTCAGTCATTTCCTGAAATGCAGGCCACCGCACCCGCGCCCAGCACCACCGAGGTGGTCTCTCAGGCGGCAGTTGCCCTGAAAATGATATTTGAATGGGAAAGTGATCACTACCATGGAGGTCATCGACGACCCCTCAATCAAAATCAGGCTGTGCATCCGAAGAGCACAAAGATAGGTCGAGGCAAGAAAATGAATCGGTTCTCGGACAGTGATGCGTAAACTCATCCACGTTTAGGACACCCATTTCAAGCTCTTCGATCAGATCGGCAAGGACTTGTCCCCTGGGATTTATGGAGTAATTCCCCCAGAGAGGATACCTGCCGTTCAGATCTCCAAGCAAGAGATAGGGCCTCGGCAACCGTGCCACGACGCGGCGGAAGTCCCGCGCGTCGAAGTCAGCTGACGGCGGAATGTACGCAGAAATGATAGTATACCTCCTATCCAGGTGCAGCTGCACAGCCACTGCCTGAAAGGAGGTATCTAAAGAGAAAGGAAGAACGGAGACATCATGCCGGGAGTAAACCGCGCATCCCGCGGTGGTGGGGTCGCAAGACCCTTATACCCCGGGAGGGCGGGCAGGGGGCACGCGCCTAGCATGGTCTCCTGCAAAACGATAGCTAACGGGGAACGGGACGAGACGAGCCTCCGCAGCTCCTCACAGTTAGCCTGGAGTCCACGGCCAATCCATTGAAGGAATATGGCCTCCAGGCCTAGCTCGGAGGAGACGCGAGGGCCCTCCTCGAAGCGTACGGCCATTCCTGGAGGCAGAACCCCGGGCGCTGTTGGCCAGACAAAGCGCTGTCGCCTTCGAGGACTTATTGGGGGAGGTTGGGCTCGCCATGCGAGTCTTTTCCTCCCTCCGCCTCGAAACCTTAGGCGGGCGTTGCGCCTTCGGAGGCGGGGGGCCCTCTTTTCTCTTTTGAGGAACCACCGTCTCCGAGCCACTCTCTCCACCTCGGGGCGTCGGCGAAGGAGCCGAAGCTCCTTTATTGCTGTCCTCTTTTCGGGGAACAGCTTTAGGAACCCCGGAAGATGGCCTAGAGCAATCTTCAGGGGTGTTGCCTCCTGTGAGTCTAACGACTCGGTGGAGGCGCGTGGCCGTTTCGCCTTATGGGAAACGGTCACGCTGGGGAAAGAGGGTGCCCTGGTTTTAGACTGCGCTGCGTATGAACCCTTTTTGCCGCCAGCTTTACCAGGGGAGCGCCCGGGTTGGGTAGAGCTCGCAGAAGGGCTCCGAATGGGCGCGGAAAAAACCGTGCTCGTTGGCCTGGATGGGCCAGGAGCAGAGGGTGCCTTTCTAACTATTGAGGCATATGACGTCCCAAGCAGAGCCGGGCGCGCATGGACCAAGTCCTTAGCCTCGCGGAATGAGAGTAGATCCTGGGCCTGAACAGCCAGGATTTCTTTCTCAAGGAGATATGCACCACATTGCATCGAAGAAGCAGGGTGCGGCTCTCCGCAATTGACACACTTGGCCACACACGATTTGGACTTATCGTGTGCGACCTTGGAGCAATTTACACAGACTTCGGGTGACCTCGACTTTGCACATCTACATGAGCGATTCGTATGGCCGAAGCGGTGACAGTAATAGCACCGCCGCGGCAGTGGCACGAATGCCTTCACGCGGTAGCGGTACCAACCGGCACGCACCGACTCAGGGAGCTTGTCACAGTCGAACGTGACGAAGAGTGTAGGGGTGGGTCTCGAGGCCCCTCCCTGTTTTCTCATCACACGTTCGACCTTGACCGCCCCATGGTCGGCCAGCTCTAAGGTGATGTCATCAATGGAGTAGTCAACGAGTTCCCTCGCATAAACTACTCCTTTCACAAAGTTCATGGTAGAGTGCGGCGTCACACTCACCGGGGTGCCATGAAGTGTCCGAAGAGCACTTATCTTGGCCGCCTCGGCGGGATTCGCCAGAAAGCTCCCGTCCGAGAAACGGGTCACCTTCGGCTCTCTACCAATTGCACTAGCTAATCCTCTCCTCTGATGGATCATGTTGCCCTTGGATAACATGGTGCCATCAGTGGAGCGAATAACGAGGAAGCGTTTGAAGCCAGCGGCCTCGAAAACGCCAGGTAACCTAGGAATCAGGGGCTCCGATGTCATCGAGGCTCCGCCCTGTGCACTCTTGGTCTTAGTCTTAGTCAGGGGCTCCGCACATGTGGGGTAGAGGGGCCGGATGTGCCGATCTTGGCTTGGTCACCTACCAAAGTGGCAGCAGACCCATCCGTCCCCGTAGCCCCCGCGGATGGAGAGGAGCCCCGTCTTTTTGGTCTTTCTTGTCTTTTTATTCTTCTTTTTAGGAGAAGAGGGCGGGGAATGAACCCGCTTCTCACCTCCGCCGGCAGAAGCCCCCATGCCAGATGGACCGGCCTCAGCCAGGTCCCTCTCCGAAATGGAGAAGGTCCCGGTAGTCGTAGGGGCACCTGTCGGAGGAGATCCCTCCCCTTCTTGTACTGCCTCGGATCCCTCTGCCGTTTGAGGAGGACCTTGCATAGGGGCGGATTCGGGTTCGGTGCTTGGCGCCGAGCCCGGATTCACCCCCATGGAAGGCCCTACCGTCTGAGGCTGGGGTTCCTCAAGGACCATGTGTGTCACAGGAGGGGCCTCCAGTTGGCCATCCCCTCCCAAGACATCGCAGGTCCCCTTGGCTGTATTGTCACTAGTCTTGTGTGGGGAGGCACAGGCCTTGACCCCGGCAAGGTTCAATATTCTTGCCAGCAGGTCTTTTGAGGGAAGCGACCGAAGGGGCCTGGCTTCCCTCTCCCCCCTAAGGGGGTTTGCCCTACCGAGCCTCTTACACGAGGGGCGGTCGGCAGTGGGCTGCCTGCTGGCTTTCTTGGCAGTCCCCTTGGAAATAAAAGAGGGGACTGCCGCTGGAAAAGGGGAGGTGCCCGAAAGCACCTCCAGGGAAGGGTGTGAGGGGAAGTCCCCTGCACCCGTAAGCGAAGGAGAGGAGTAAGCCTCCTCTCCGGTTAGAGAAATATGGAGGGTCCCCTGCGCAAGCACAGGAGGGGGGACCTCCATCTTTTCTGTGGAGCTGCACGAGGGCGGCTCCGTTGTTGTTATATGGGGAATTAAGGGGAGATGTGTTTTTTTTGCATCATTGGGCATGGTGACCCTCTTTGTTTTACGGGACGCAATCGCTCACCACCTCTTGCAGTAGCCCGCACTGCAAGAAGTGCTTACAGGCCAGGCAGAGCCAGGCGCCGCCATTTGGGACCACCCCTCCCACCTGGTGGCCTCGCAGTCCTTCGGCATGGCGGCTCCACCTTGAACACGGCTAAAAAAGATAGATTTTGAAGACGAGATTTTTTGACCGATACAATGCCTTGAAATATAGGACAGTGTCATTCCTTCACTCTTTCACTGGACACACCTACTTTCTGAAGGACGTGTGGATCTTAACTCGTATAGCCACCCGAATGAGTAAATAACATCATTTGCAGGTTATAATCAGTTTTGGATGCATCTTTTTCGTACATATACTACTTTCCTTCACTTTTTTTTCCCTAGTTCTATGAAATGAGACCTGGATACTATCAGAGACAAATTGTAAAGAATATTCTGTGCAATTTTTTATGGAAAATACAAATTTCAAATATAGATTTTGGTATTCTGTCTAGTTTTTGATGGTGCTGCAGATAGAACCCCTACTTCATCACTCACACGCCCCTTCCCTTTATTCACATTTGTACTCCACCACTAACCTCTCACCATGGCAGAATCCCCCCCCCCCCGAGGCCTGCATTACTTCAGCATTCAATACTTTATCACTAGCTCCAAACATAATTAGAACCAGCAAAAAATGCTTCTCTATCTTCACAATCCTCAGCTTTCTCTGGGTCCATGAACACAGCATACACTTTATACCCCCACTCTCCGGTTGGTTGGTTAAGAGGTACGTTGGGCCCCTACTCTTTGGATTCCTCAGTTGTTTGAGTGCAAATAATGGAGCCAGATACCAGTTCCCACTCTAAGCCTACCTTGCTCCTTCCCCTTCGTAGAGTGGTCAGTCATCCCCAGTAGATACAACACGACCACTCTACCGGGATGAATCCTATAGTGGGACCACCACACTTGGATCTATTCTATGTGGGGTCAAGTTGCAATAGAACTTCCACTCCCTAGCGGTTGTATGGACCGCTAGCACAGGGTAGTGCTATAAAATTCCAACAGCATGCAACAGCCTCCTTCCCCTCTAACCTGGTCGCTCAGGACAGTCTCACAGAAAGCGAGGCCGGTAACATTGCCAAGGCTTACGGGACAGGCATTGATTGGGGACAGCGTCCACAGGAACAGTCGCGGCGTAATTACATTTATCTTTAAGTTCTCAATAGCCATCTCCCATCTTCTTTGCCAGGCAGCCACGAGGGTTGTTGACCTGATTCCTGCCCTATAGTCAGTGTGAGGATGCGCGAAACGCTGGTCTGATCACCCAGTCCCCGCGGACTCTGAGGCGCCCTCATTCCCATGAACCCAGCAGTAGATAATTTCAACATTCGCCCGGCTCGAGACAAACGTGGCGTCATGGATACCGCAAACCAGGGGATGCGGAGATTCCAATGGCCAATGGACCGGTAAGGAACGTAACCCTTCAAATGTCAGCTGCAGTTTGAGTGCCACCATTGACTAACCTTTGCATGTTTGAGCTCCAGTTCTGCCAACTCCACCAAGTTCTTTTGGAACGCGGACACACGCCGGTTCTTGAAGTCTGTCAATTCTGAAAAACGTCCAAGGAAAAATTCAATACAAACACCACATTTTCATCATCAATCAACTGCTTCCCAACAGTGGGGTTGGTGTGCATTAACGCCACTACATGCATGCATGGGTGGACTATGCAACAACGCCCATTACCAAATTTGCATATAGTGCTCGCAGGCAAACTTTCAGTGGCACAGGTTCCAGGCCAGCAATCCCATATTCAGGCTTAGTCGCCATTAAGAACATGTGCTGGAAGATGGTACGACTTCCTCTTACATCACGTCACATTAAAAAAAACTAACCAACAAGGACAGTTTCATTACTTCGCAGAGAAATAATTGATAAAGGAAAAGCTGAGATAAAAGGAACAGAACTAACGGATTTCCGTTTTCACGGCCCGTTTTCTTCCACCTGAATTCACAGGCCTCCTGTTTGTTATTTGTTAAAATTTAGTCTGTAGGCCGAGGTGAATAATTTGGGACACCTCGATGACATTTAAAGCATCAGAGTTGCCAACTTTTTCTTCCATTATTTGCACCCGGCTCGGGCAGAAAGGGAGTAATGAATGCAAACCCTACAGTAGTAACCCCTTGAATAGGGGCTCACTCAGTGACTAACAACAGCCAATGAGAATTAACATTGGTATACTGGAAACATTATTTTGCTCTAACTGGCAGCCCTTATGAGAGGTCTCGTGCGAGGGTTCAGCTGTTTGTTCTATGGCACTGAGCGGATGTGCTGGGTTAAAAAAAAAAACTAGCGCATAATAATACCATGAAAAGCCATCCCTTAGCTCACAAACAGGCAAGGGTATCTAACAAAGCGGGAAGGAGGGAGGTTGCTTCTATTTACACCATCCAAACAAGACCCATGCTAGGCATACATACCGAGACCCTGACAGTCAACTGTAACGATTTGCACCCCACAATGTGGGGTAGACACGCATCAAAGCCATTAAGAAACTACCAATCCATTCCTACCTCTTTATATTCTATTAAACACAAGACAACCATCTTTTTCTCAC
This sequence comes from Ceratothoa steindachneri, assembly GCA_963969495.1. Classification (NCBI taxonomy): domain Eukaryota; kingdom Metazoa; phylum Arthropoda; class Malacostraca; order Isopoda; family Cymothoidae; genus Ceratothoa; species Ceratothoa steindachneri. The sequence goes on along the minus strand of OZ018335.1, from coordinate 7,682,854 downwards.
CTTCACATTGAGCCTTTATAGTGGTTGTGTGGTATATGCCGTTGCATCTCGAGTCAGACTCAGAGCATATCCCCTCACAAACTCCCTCCATGCAAACAACTTCCTCCTCAGTCAGTCCCTTCTCTGATATCACTCTCAAATATTCTCTTCAGTTAATTATTTTTTATCATTCTTTCATGCCTATACCGAGTAAAAAAAATTTAGGTCACAAATTGACTAACACCTGTCCTCGGGGTCTCATTAAACCTTTCACCATTCTTTCCTTACTCTATCTCACCTCACAACCACTATCCTATCAAACTGTTCATTTATACGGCTCTCTACTCTCAAACTTTCCTTGTCCTTCTATACCAAACAGAACCAAGGTCTTCATTCTATGGGCCTTAAGGTCAGAGAGGAACTGAATGAACTCCATGCTAGAACACCCCACCCCAACCCAAATTTCTAATGACCATCATATAGCATACCTTCCTTTGCTTTCTCCGACATAATTTCGAATCTTTCACAAGCTTGTTGCTGGCCTAATTCAGCCTAGAGGGAAAAGAAAGAAATAAACATTAAATACCTTGATATTAAACATTGAATTCAACTGTTACAAAATTATGGATCATTGAGTGACTAACAAGGGGAGGAGAGCAAAGAGTAATTACCTTTAAATGACAATGTTAAGATTATATAAAGAAATGCTAGTGGTTTGAAGCAAGACTACATGAGTAGACTCAAAAGGTGCTTGGGATTTATGAGAAGTAGAATCCATATGAGTGAGTGTACAGCTGCCAAAAGGGTTGGGAGATTGCGTAAAAGGTGGGTTGATTATGAGGACCGAGGGGGATAGTGATATCATTTATGATAGGTTTGCACCATGGAAGGGGCTTATGAGAGCGTGTGCCTGGGGCCTTCTACCCAGGGATGAACACTGACTGGAGGTAATGCTACAGCACATAGCACCATATTGCTATGAAGGGTCTTCTTTTGATTAATGGGGCATAAAGGAGAGGGGCAGGGTTTTATTTTTACTGACTTAGTACACTGACTCCACTTTGTGGGGGGGATGTTGAAGTCTGGAAGAAATCTATCCAATACGTTAGATATCAGCAAAGCCTTTGATGCCATTCCCCTTCAACAAACTCACGAAATAAAAATATACAACACAAAAAGATGGCTGGCCAACATGTCCAAGTGTCTTTTGCTGACCAGGCATCACACATTAAAGTTTCACAAACAGTGTACCACAGGGATCCGCACTTTCACCAACTCTATTCAACCTCTACATGCACAACATTCCTGCACCCCATACTCCCCACATAAACATTGCTTTCTATGCAGATGACATAACAATTACATGTACACACTATAATGTAGAAACACCCACTTAACTTCTTCAACCCTACCTAAACACACTTCACATATGGTTCACTACAAACAGACGAGATATCCCCAGCCAAATCTACAGCTACCCTTCTCACTAACCGGACAGCACAACATAACTACATACCTAATCTCACCCTAAACAGCACCTCCATACCACACCAAAACTAAATGGTTTCAGGATCTCTTGCTAGTACAACATTTGGACACAAGAAACAACAAACATGATACAACCAATATATACACTCAGTGATAAATTATGCAAGCCCTGTCTGTGGCCTCGTAACTTCTGAGACACCACAACACAATACAAAGCCCTAAAAAATCATCACTGGCTGCACAGCTACTACACCCAGACACAAACACCATGAAACAAAAGTGCTTAAGTCAAGGACCACACCTGGCCATGAGAGGCACACAAACACTTGCCGCCGCCTCCACAAACCCACAACACTATATGTCAGAAAACTAGCACATTAAGGAACAACAAATCAACACCTAGTACATGATATTATAAACAAATAATCTTATAATTCCCACTCTGCCCACCAAAAACCAGCCTCCAGAAACATATCCACACACAAATCACTCACTGCTCCATCCAATCACTCAAAAGCAACACTGTAAACTTCAAGCTAAGCCCCCAGAAATCTACCTTTCCGAATCTTCCCTACCCCAAAGACAGAGTCCACCTGACTAGGCTGCAAAAGACACCACTCAACCCTTGAGAAGTATCAGAGGCTGGTTGAGGCCATTGTGGATGTTTGTCCATGCTCAACACAGAACCCCACACAATCAAACACAATAGAAAACTGCATTGCACACAACCATATAATATACAGTCCATGCCACAGCCATTTTCAGGGGCTCACGGCTGTTCAGCAACCTGAAGAACAACAACAGCAACGACCCTAAACAGAGAAACAAGAAAGTGCTGCATTGAATGTCCATAAAAAAAAACAGGCTTATGTAGCATTGAACACTTCAAAGAAGGGCATAATAAATAAGATTTTTTAAACTTACTATCTCTAAGTGATTTTCAATATTTTTTTTCTTATTACTATATGTACATTTTATTTAGAATTTGCTTTTGAAGGAGGTCAAAAAAGAATTTTCATTACTCATAACACTTTTCAAGAGTCGTGAAGAAGGAGTTAAACATATTTACTAAGTGCTTTCCAAAACCCCCCTAGGATTTTATTACAAGTTGATATTATTTTCTAGAAAAATATTTGTTACTATCCAGAGTTAAATATTTAATTTACAGCTTGAGACCATAATTTCTAGTTGCCACTTGGTTGTCTAGCTCAAATATTGAGTAAATTTATATTAGTGACCCCATTTAGTATTAAAAACTAAGTTTATGGGAAGATGCCGATCTTCCAGTGAGAGTAAACTGACATGTCTCTGTAATTCTTCATACAATCTATTCCTAAATTCAGGAATTAATTTTGATGCTTACCTTTGGACACATTCTAATATTTCAATATCCTTTGCAAATATGGAGACCAGAATTACACCACATAGTCTAAATGAGGTGTTGCAAACAATTTATAGAAGGTAAGAATATTCTTCGATTTATATGCAAAATGTCTGGCTATGTATCCTCAAACCATATTCACTCTTTGTAATGTTACAGTGCATTGTTTGGAAAATTTTAAATCAAGAGTTTAATACTTAAATCCTTTTTCATGTTGACTGTGTTTGAATTACCTATAATTATCATTAACTATGTGCATTAACTTACGCTTGTTTACATTGCATTGCATCTGCTTTGTGTGTGTAATGTGAAAGAGCAGCAGAAATGTTTGTGTGTTATGAAAGGAATGAATTCACATCTTGACACCAATGGAGACATGAATAGGAATGGAAGTGTGGATAGATATTTTTATTTTCAAGTTTAACACCTTTCATCTACAGTCTGGTTTATGCAAGTATGCCAAAAATAAGGTTAGAAAGAAGAATAAGCTCTACTACAGATTATTAGAAGCACAAGATAAACCAACGAGGGCATTATCCCACAGAAAATTTGTAGGATTTTCAAAGAAAGCAACAGAGATGAAGGAAGTGAAAATGCGTGAAAGATATATTGCCACAGATACAAAGACCTGCGAGCAATGGAGTTGGCATGGTACACAATACATAAGATGACAGTGGTAGCATGCTGGTACATGCTGCACCCAACATTTTCTTCACATAGTCAATATTAAACAAACTGGTCATCAATGTTGATGCCACCAGACCATGTCCAGTAATGGCAGTGGCAATGATGCATGCAGACCCTACCTTGTAGGAAAGTGGGTGAAGAAAAAGAAAATGACACCAATCGCTTTCATTTGGGAGCGGCTACTCAACTGTATAATGAAACCAACATAAAGATCAGTTTTGTTTTGTTTCTATTTTAAAGGGCTAATCTGGCGAGTGACTACTTGGGCATTAGTACCTGTATTCAACACTGCCTAAAATTAGGCATCTTTAAAATAGGATGCAAAAAAAAAACCAATAAAATTTTTAAAAAGGCAATAAGCAGGAAACAAGCTCCTACGTTAGGGGGAGGTCCGCCTCCCCCAGGCGCAGGATCGTGCGACGTACACAAAATAACAAAAAAACAGGAAAAAAACTAGTTAAATAAAGGGAAGCAGGCTGGCCTCCCCCCAAAAGTCCACCAGTCACGGCGGATGCACTCGCCCCGAGTACAAGGGACAGGCGGTAGCGACCCCGCCCATCCCGGTACCGGGACAGGTAACGTGCGCGAAGATCACCCAGACTGAGACATTCGACAAGAATGTGCCGAACAGTCTGGGGCACGACGCAGTCGTCACAATAGGGCACAGGCGGGCGGTCCATTAAATGGCGATGCGTCACACGAGTGTGCCCGATTCGGAGACGACAGAAAGCGACCCGAAGCCTTCGCGGCATTGGGGGATAGGTCCATGGGAACAGTCGCGACGCAATGGCACGCAACTTTATGTTCCCCTGGACCGTCTACCATCTTCTTTGCCAAGCTGCCCGTATTCCTGCCATGTAGTCGGTGTGCGGAAGAGCGAAACGTTGGTCTGGTCGCCGAGTCTTCGCGGAATATTTAGCACGCTCATTCCCCGCAATTCCTACATGTCCAGGAACCCAGCAGAAGATAATCTCGACATCCGCCCGGCTTGCCAAAACCGTGGCGTCACGGATATTGCGAACCAGGAGATGCGGAGATTCCAATGCCGCGAGAGCCCTCAGGGCGCTTTGTGAGTCTCTATAGATGACAATCCGGTCTCCGAACAAGGTACGTCGCGTAATCGCCTGTACCGAGTGGTGTATTGCAACCAGCACGGCCGTGAAGACAGACGCAACGCCTGGCAGAGCCCCGCTGACTTCAAACAGAGGGGGGATACAGCGTGGAAGCCGACCGTCTCTTGGGACTTGGAGCCATCCGTCCACACCGGCGCGGTTCCAGCGTGACACGAGGTGTGCTCCAAAATGGTCGAACGCAATACTCATGGCGTTGTAGAAGCTTTGGGAGCAGAAGCATGGCGACAAATAGTCAAATATGGTACCCTCCAGGGTGGCGTCCTGAAAAAGAACCAGGGGCGCCACCGACCCGAGAGCTATACCTAGCTCTCGAAGGAGTTTCCTAACCCTAAACCCCAAGGGCTTAGGGTATAACTGGCCTTTATCGGCGGCATAGCCACCGTCGAAATAAGCTGCAGGATGCAGTGAGAGCTGTTGGCGAGTGAGGGAGGAGCAGGGCTCGCGCGTACAGGCGAATAATGCACTGTGCACAGCGTAGAGCGAGTGGCATCTCTCCAGCATCGACTAGTAGGCTCCCAATGGGGGAATTGCGTAAGGAACCGGTCGCCAGGCAAAGGCCGCTGTGGTGGATCGAGAACACCTTCCGCAATACAGGCTCAGCTGCGGATGTATAAAACTCGCATCCGTAGTCGAGCTTCGAACGAATAAAGGATTGATAAAAAAGTAAGGCAGTAGCCCTATCAGCGCTCCAAGCGCTGAACGCCACCGAACGGATAATATCCATGGAGTGGGTACGAGACCCTATGGCTGCGAATATGAGCCTCCCAGGTGAGGCGTCGGTCAAATACAAGACTAAAGCAACGGTGTGATTCAACCACTTTCAGGGGTACCCCATTAAGAAACAACTCTGGGTCAGGGTGGAGCCGTGGATGGCGGCAGAAGTACACCAACTTAGTCTTGGCTAAGGAAAACCGAAACCTGTGCGCTTTGGCATAGCGAGAGACGCTGTTCAATGCCTGTTGGAATCGACGCTCCAGAGTTGGCATCTGGGCCGCGCCAAAAGAAATGGAAAGGTCGTCCACGTAGAGCGTAGCGAGAACATCTTCCGGCCAAACCCAGGTGATGCCGTTGATGCGCAGGGCAAAGAATGTGACACTGAGGACATTTCCCTGCGGGACACCCTCTTCCTGCTCCATTGGGCCGGAGAGGGCTCCCCCCACCCATACACGGGTGGTACCATAGGACTTCTCCAGATCGAAAAACACCGTGGCGTAGTGTTGTCTACGAAGGAAGGCCTCGCAGACGGCATTTTCGAGTCAGAGCAGAGCATCAGACGTGGAGTGGAACTTGCGGAAGCAGCACTGTGCAGAAGACAGATGGCCTCCGCTGTTCAGAAAAAAGGCTAATCTAACATTTACCAATTTCTCCATCAACTTGCACACGCAAGAGGTTAGAGAGATTGGGCGGAAACCGGCCGGAGTAGAGTGATATCTCCCCGGTTTGCGAAAGGCAAACACAGTAGCGATTCGCCAGGAATCCGGGAGGAGACATTCCACCAAGATCCTGTTGAACAAATCTAAGAGAAGCGCCATGCCTCGCTCACCCAGGTGTTGAAGCATGGCGTACGGGATATCGTCCGGCCATGGGCGGTGTCCGCGCACGAAGCAAGAGCCTTCCGCGACATCACGATGTGCATTGAATGATGGCGGAGCAGCATCCCGGATAGAGAATGCGGAAAAAGCGGTCGCGAAGGATTCCGCCATGGACGCGGGGTCCGAGATTGCCCCGAATTCTTTCGACTCGCTTACACACCTCTGCTAGAGGGGTCTTCTCGTTAAGTGAAGACACGTATACCCGCCAAGAAGGGCGGTGGGCGTGTTTCGAAAAATACCGGAACCTAGCCCTAGCCCGACGAAATTCAGCGACAGTGAAATCGTTGGGGCGGCGCTTATAGCCCATGTAGGCATAACGCTTCTGCTTGAGGGCAGTTTCACACTCGGCTGACCACCACGGAAGTGGTCAGCGTGCAAAACGGCCAGAACTTGTAGGAATAGTAGCTAGGCCCGCGGCGATGATTGCCGGAGAACTCAACGGCCTCATCTACCGACCTAAACTCCTCGACTGAGATAGAGAATTCAGTCATTTCCTGAAATGCAGACCACCGCGCCCACGCCAAGCACCACCGGGGCGGGCTCTCGGGCGGCAGCGGCCCAGAAATCAGGCTGTGCATCCGGAGAGCACAAAGATAAATCGAGGCAGGAAAATGAAGTGGTTCTCGGGCAGTGATGCGTAAACTCATCCACATTTATGACACCCATCTTAAGCTCGTCGATCTAGTCGGCAAGGACTTGACCAGGATGATTAATAGAGTAGTCTCCCCAGAAGGGGTGTCTACCATTTACATCTCTGAGCAAGAGAAAGGGCCTCGGCAACCGTGCCACGACGCGGTGGAAGTCCCCCACGTCAAAGTTAGTTGATGGTGGAATGTACGCAGAAATAACAGTATACCTCTTATCAAGGTGCAGCTGCACAGCTACTGCCTGAAAGGAAGTATCTAAAGTGAAGAGAAAACAGAGACATCATGCCGGATGTAAATCGCATATCTTCCCCGCTCGGCCCGCATCCCGTGGTGGTGGGGTCGCAAAACTCCAATAACCCGGGAGGGTGGGCAGGGAGAATGCGCCCAGCATGGTCTACAGCAAAAAAGATAGCTAACGGGGAACGGGACGAGACGAGCCTCCGCAGCAACTCCCATCTGGCCCGGAGTCCGCAGCAATTCCATTGTAGGAATATGCCCTCCAGGCCTAGCTCGAGGAGATGCGAGGCCCCTCTTCAAAGTGAAGACCCTCACGGGAATGGCCGTAGGATTCCCGGAGGCAAAACTCTGGGCGCTGTCGCCTTCGACGACTTATTGGGGGAGGTTGGGCTCGCCATGCGAGTCTTTTCCTCCTTCCGCCTCAAAACCTTAGGCGGGAGGGGTGGCTTCGGAGGCGGGGGGGTGGCCCTCTTTTCGAGGATCGACTGTCTCCGAGCGACCCACCCACCACTGAGCTGGGTGGTGGGCTGTCCTCCTTTCGAGAGGCAGCTTTACGACTCATTGGAGGTGCGTGGCCGTTTCGCCTTACGGAAAACGGTCACGCTGGGGGAAGGGAGGGGAGCCCTGTTTTTAGCCGGGGCTGGGTGTGAACCCTTTGTGCCGCCAGCTTTACCAGGGGGGCACCCAGGTTGAGTAGAACCCGCAGAAGGGCTCCGAATGGGCGCGGAAACAACCGTGTTTGTTGGCCTGGATGGGCCAGGAGCAGAGGGTGTCCTTTTCAACATTGAGGCATAGGACGTCCCGGGTAGTGCCGGGACGTCCTGAGCTTGAATGGCCAGGATTTCCTTCTCAAGGAGATACACACCACGTTGCTTCTAAGAAGCGGAGTGCAGCTCTCCGCAATGGACACACTTGGCCACACACGATTTGGACTTATCGTGTGCGACCTTGGAGCAATTTACACAGACTTCGGGTGACCCCGACTTTGCACGTCTACATGAGCGATTCGTATGGCCGAAGCGGTGGCAGTAATAGCACCGCCGCGGCAGTGGCACGAATGCCTTCACGCGGTAGCGGTACCAACCGGCACGCACCGACTCAGGGAGCTTGTCACAGTCGAACGTGACGAAGAGTGTAGGGGTGGGTCTCGAGGCCCCTCCCTGTTTTCTCATCAAACGTTCGACCTTGACCACCCCATGGTCGGCCACCTCTAAGTTGATGTCGTCTATGGAGTAGTCCACAAGTTCCCTCGCATAAACTACTCTTTTCACGAAGTGCGGCGTCACACTCACAGGCGTGCCATCAAGTGTCCGAAGGGCACTAATCATGGCCGCCTCGGAGGGATTCGACGCATTTGCCAAAAAAACTCCCATCCGAGAAACGGGTCACCTTCGGCTCTCTACCAATCACACTAGGTAAAGCTCTCCTCTGATGGAGCGAATAACCAGGAAGCGTTTGAAGCCAGCGGGCTCGAAAATGCCGGGTAGTCTCTGAATGAGGGGCCCCGATGTAATCGAGGCTCCGCGCACTAGCACTTTTCGTCTTAGTCAGGGGCTCCGCCCCCAGGGGGGATGGGGCAGAGGGGCCGGATGTGCCGATCTTGGCTCGGTCGCTTACCGAAGTGGCAGCAGACCCATCCGTCCCCGTGGATGGAGGGGAGCCCCTAGTCTTTTTGTTGTTTTTTTTCTTTTTAGAAGAGGAGGGCAGGGAATGAACCTGTTTCTCCCCTGCACAGGAAGGAGCCTCTAGGCCGGATGGACAGGCCTCAGCAAGGTCTTTCTCTGAGCTGGAGAAGGTCCTGGTGGTCACAGGGGCACTAGCCGGAGGAAGAGATCCCTCCCGTCCTTGTACTGCCTTGGAGACCTGAGTTGTTTGAGGAGGACCTTGCATAACATAAAAATCAGAATGTCAAGCCCTGGCAGCCTGAGGCCACCAGGGGACAATTTTCATTGTGGGGGAAGTGGCAGGAAGAACAGTACTATTTGCCACTAGTATAAATATTTTTTAATTATTTTGCGGCCTAAGTGAGAGTCACCCATGCAGAAGAGGAGCAGTAGATTGAAATACCTCCAGGCTCCAAGAGATACTAGTGTGATGTGGTGCTTGAATAGGAAAGGAACTGGTATGGTACATTGGCAAGAAGCATGATGACATAAGAATGAAACTACCTGCTTGCATAAGACTCAGCACCCTTAGGCTTAAAAAAACAAAACAAAAACCAATGAGGGCAACTCTTGCAGAGTCTTTAAGAAGATGTAATTTCGTGTTAACCAACACCAGGATTCATCCCTAGTACCCAGCTGTGGAAATCTAGCACTTAATTTACTATCTGAAATGAAGGCATCAAGTCAAAGTAGAATTAACTATTTTAATAAAATGAGATCAACGATTTCTAAAAAAAAATGCTGCTTATAAACTTTATACCACAAATGTGTGACAGAACCTTGGAAAAATATAAGCAATTCAGAACTGTCACCAACACAAGAGTTTTAACTGATGTGCATAAGAGAATTGTGCAAATTTTATACAACATGCATGTACAGATGCATGCATAAGTATAGGAAACACATATAGGATTCATATTTTAAAAATATTTTCGGGCTTAGACTTCACTTGAATAATGTATAGGTATTACATAGGCTTCCTAATCCATTGGAAAATATATATAAAAAAAAAAAAATGGTAAAATGAAAGCGGGTATAATAATGATTAGGATTTATTTATCAGAAAACAAAAAAAATAATGGCAACATGAAATTAATATCTTTACTCCCTTTAGCCTCAATAACAGCTTTAAGGCATTTTTTATAAGATTGTATGATTCTAGCACATTTTTGGATGTCTTCAGAAAACTTTCCAATTAAATAATGTTGTGAGGGCCCCTTTGTGCACATGCTTCTTCAGTTCCTTCTACAGATGTTTGATAGACTTATAATCTGGGCTTTGAAAAGGACACTTGAATACAATAATGTGTTGTGCTAGGTATTTCAGAGTAGATTTGCTTGTATGTTTGGGATCATTGTTTTGCTGAAAGGTGAAATGCCTTTCAAGACCAAGTTTCCTTGCTAAATGCTTCACATTTTCAAGTATGCGCAGATAGTTTTCAAAATTCATAGTCCCATTTATTCACGTTTAATGTGTTAGTGCCAACAGCAGTGAAAAATCACCACAACATAATGAACCTCCTCATGTTTGACATCATGGACAGTGTTTTTTCTAGGATGGCTTTGCCAGATCTCCACCAAATGTACCAAAGATCTTGATTTTTGTCTCATCTGACCATAGTATTTTATCTAATTTAGTTTGGCATCTCCCAGGTGCTCTTTAATGAACACCAAATGGGCCACTTTATGAGCTCTTTTTAACAGAGACTTCCTTCTAAGGACATTTCCACGAAAACCTTCCTGGTGTAAAAAACATTGTAGTGTCGAAGTGTGTACATCTACGCTATGCTGTAAAATTTGCTTCTAGTTCATTTAATGAGGTTTAGGATGGTTTCTGTCATCATCATAAACTAAACATCTCTATGACTGTTTCTTTAGCCAACCACCATGAGGATGATTTACTGTAATGCCATTAGGTTTATACTTCACAATAAAGTTCAAGAAAAATTTGGAATATTCACAATGGAGGAAAGTTTTTATATACATGACCAGCCTTTTACTGTTTGGTAATATAGTTTCTTGCAGATTGTGAATGCTTAGCAGTCTTCACCAGTGCACTCTTGAAAATGTTTTCTCAGCAAATTCATGACAATTGATAACCTTGCATGTAAATCAACAGCTAACCAATCCTTCTCAACATTCTAGTTTACTCTAGAATCATTTCAAACACTATTTTTAAAACATTTTGAGCCAGTTTATATGAAAAAATAGTTAAAACCAAAGCTATCCATGTTGTCTATACTTTTTCACTCACTTAATATTGATTTGTAAATGATACCAGCATTGCTTCACTATAAGCTCTTCTCATTTAAATATACTATCCAAGAAATGGCATGCTCCTGCTGCAATATAAGCACATTAAAACGGATTCAAACTTATGAATATACAATTTTTTTAATTTTTTTATGGAGCCCATCTGGCAACTACCCATTTGGGCATAAGTCGCCGAAAAACACGACAGCCTAGAACTAGGCTACTTTAAAGTAAAAATATGAAAACTTAATGATATAAATTGGAAAAACTTAACAATCAAAGCAATCTCCGGCAGTGGGGGGAGGTCCCCCTCACCCCGGTGCAGGAGAGTGCAACCTACAAACAAAACAATAACAAAAAAAGGAACCTTAAATAAAGGGGAGAAGCCCGGCCTCCCCCAAAAAGTCAATGTGCACCAATCTGTCCCGAGCACAAGGGACAGGCGGTAGCGACCCCGCCCATCCCTGTACTGGGACAGGTATCGTGCGCGAAGATCACCCAGACTGGGACATTCGACAAGAATGTGCCAAACAGTCTGGGGCACGACGCAGTCGTTGCAATAGGGCGTAGGCGAGCGCTCTATCAAATAGCGATGCGTCACACGAGTGTGTCCGATTCGGAGACGACAGAAGGCAACCTGAAGCCGCCGCGGCATTGGGGGATAGGTCCATGGGAACAGTCGCGGCGCAATGGCACGCAACTTTAAGTTCCCTTCGACCGTCTCCCATCTTCTTTGCCAAGCAGTCTGAAGAGCTGCCCGTATTTCTGCCATGTAGTCGGTGTGAGGAAGAGCGAAACGCTGGTCCGGTCGCAGAATCCTCGCGGACTCTTTGGTGCCCTCATCGGCGCGCTCATTCCCCGCAATTCCTACATGTCCAGGAACCCAGCAGAAGATAATCTCGAATTCCACCCGGCTCGCCAAAACCGTGGCGTCACGGATATCGCGAACCAGGGGATGCGGAGATTCCAATGCCCCGAGAGCACTCAGGGCGCTTTGTGAGTCGCTATAGATCACAATCCGGTCTCCAAACCGGGCACGTCGCGTAATCTCCCGTACCGAGTGGTGTATTGCCACCAGCTCGGCCGTGAAGACAGACACAGCGCCTGGTAGAGCCCCGCTGACTTCAAACAGAGGGGATACGGCGTGGAAGCCGACCCCCTCTTGGGACTTGGAGCCATCCATATACACTGGCACGGTTCCAGCGTGACACGATGTGTGCTCCAAAAAGGTCGAACGCAATACTCCCGGCGTGGTACAAGCTTTGGGAGCAGAGGCGTGGCGACAAATAGCCAAATGTGGTACCCTCCAGGGTGGCGTCCTGAAAAAGAACCAGGGGCGCCACCGGCCCGAGAGCTATATCTAACTCTCGAAGGAGTTTCCTGGCCCTAAACCCAAAGGGCTTAGGGTATGACTGGCGTCTCTCGGCGGCATAGGCACCATCGAGATCAGCTGCAGAAGCAGTGAGAGCTGTTGGTGACTGAGGGAGGCGCCGGGCTCGCGTGTACAGGCGGGTGATGCACTGCACGCGGCGCAGAGCGAGTGGCATCTACCCAGCATCAACCAACAGGCTCTCAATGGGGGAAGTGCGGAAGGCACCGGTCGCAAGGCGAAGGCCGGTATGAATATACAAATGGAGGTCCTACATTAGATTTCATGTCTGTTGCCTAAATTTATGCACACAGCTGTATATGAAACCACCATATTACAAACGCATACCTAGATTTGTGTAAGTACAGATGCATTTCTTTTGGTATACATGTGAAAATCCCACAAAGTAAATTTTAAATGAATAGATTCCTCTTTTTTTTTCTTCAACTTAACTCTGGCCACATGGAGGGGTAGGCACCCGACCTGACTACAATTTAATATATTTTGTTAAATTAATATACAAATGAGTGTCCTATAAGCTCAAATTCCCCTATTTATTGCATTTAGTTCCTATAAGACACGGCTGATGGTTTGTTCATTTACATAAACACCATTTTTTTTTTTTAGCTTGAATTAATTCAACCATTTGGCAAAGTCTTGTCACACATGACACACACTTCAGAAATTAATACACAAAGGAATCTGAAGTTTACATAGTAATATCAACAAATAGTAGTAGACCCTTCTTGAATTAGTGGAGGATTTACATGGTTTACTTTTTAGAAGTTGTTATTCACACGAGGTTTCACTAATTTTTAATAAAAAAAACTAATACCCAACAGATAATGGTATCATAACTTCCCTAATTCTACCAAGCATATTGGGTAAATTTTCCACAAACAAAATTAGTTGAATATATGTTTTCATGTATTTTTAATCATGGTAACATTCAGAAATGAAAAGCAGCTTAACTAAAAGTTTGCTAGGAACATCTCAGACATATATAATGCCTAATAACTGAGAACCAGGGGAGGAAAAAGATAGGTAAATAGAAGCGAGTGCATTTTGTCCATCAATTATGACCTTGGAGTCTCTTTCAAGGACCACTAAAGGTAGAAGAAACACAAGAACTAGTCACCAAAGATGACACAAAGTTTCCATATTGGTATGTATGACTGCATTTAGTTCAAGTTTTCCCTAACCAGCCCACCTTTCAAAGAAGCAGCACCAACATGCCAATTAATGCTTGAGTAATCTACACTGTTCACCAATTACATTAAAAGCATTCATATTTTACAGCCTCTGAGGCAAATGTGTACAACAGTTAATAGAGAATAAGTCCACATATCCTTAGCAGGTGCAAATTGTTAGCACTTACTATAAGAAAGTTGCAGAAACCCACACAATACTTACATCAGCAACATCCAAGGGCTGTTTATGCAACAAAACAAAAAATAAGGATTAGTATAAATGCACTATTAGTAATAAACCCAATAAAGGCAAAGCATATTTATGTTCAAACTAAATTGAAAAACAAAAATGAAAGAAAAATGGCATAAAACAAAAGGATCAACTAATCTCTAACAGGATGACAATCACATGACTGGAAGTGTGCGTTTCTTGAGAATTTGACGCTATACTGAATATCCCATACAAATTGGGCGCAATCAGTTATTTAAATAATAGCAGCCTAAAAATGGACAAAATCTTTGAAATGTGTTCAATTAATATAGTTGATCCATTCAATCATTTAGCAACAGAATAATATATAAAGCTTCATTAAATTAATAGCATTGCTCATCTCACAAACATGAAAATTTGAACTATGCAATAAGATAAAAAGGTCCACATCATGCCATCCCACGGCAATAATTAATCTAATAAGCAAAAGGATTTCAAGCCGACCTCAAAATACACACTTTTCACCACCTGCTCTTTCTCATACTTGGTCAAAGTGGCCCCTCTTTTTTCCATTTGGCAAAAACTTTACCAGTCATTATACACACTTGCATACATCTTTTCCAAAGCTCCTCGGGGTCCATGTTTGATATGCCCACACCAATCAAAATATTATAATCACTAATATTTGCTTTTTACTCCACACACCCATTCTATTGACTCTTCCAATGGTGTGCATCCACTGCATGCATTTCTTTCACACATTACCCATTCTATCCTCGCACTTGGTATTCACTGCATGCATTTCTATTTAGCCAGGTCAACTGCATGTCCTACACCAAGATGGGCATTAAAGTGAGAATGGATGGTAAAAACATACTAGCCCAATGCACACTACTATTGCAATCCTAATGAGTAAGGCATTGGAAACTCCACAATTATTCACAGGGTTTTTTTGAATTTAAGAATTCTTCTCAGGCAACCACCACCAAGGTCAGGGTTGCAAAATAAATAAAAAAAATCCAGCCTATTTTTAGGCTAATTTAACAAAAACAACAAAAGGGCACGCTTGGGCATCAGAGACCCACTCTCACAGGGCCTGAGTATGCAACATTTAACCTTTCAAAACTATATACAATGGGGAAGCCCCCCCCTTACCCCCTAACACTCCATTATACCATAGTTCAGTGTGCAAGAATCCATCCCGAGTACCAGGACTGAGATTTAGGGACTACACTCATCCAGGTACCAAGTACAGGGTTTAATACTAGTGGGAGCCAAGACAAGAAAAAAGAAAAGCATGCTAAGGGTGTTAGTCACCTACTGGTTGGAGCTGAATCTCTACACACCATCACAACACTTTCTCATACTCCCGCTTCTCTACACACACCCACATCACACCACTCTTCCACACTGGAACCAGCAGGATGAGTTTTCATATCCACACTACCCTGATGCAGAATGAGTGACACTTTCTTGGACAATGGAGGGTTCCCTGTCTGTTAGTTGGGGACAAAATGGCTACTATCACTCATCCTGTGTATTCCCTGGCAAGCCTTTCTGATCTTTATGTTAATTTCATTAATGAGCCAGGAAACTTCATCCATGAATGAAAAGGAGACAGGTGACCTTAGGTAGGAATTTATGGCACTAACTAAACCTTTAAGACCTTAAACATAGGAGGGGCGGTCAATAAGTTTTGAGAATCGGTAGGGTAAAACAGAGGAAGGGGGATGGCTGTTTGTCAGGGTGTTAGGACAAGTTATGACAAGTCAGGACCTGCAGCCGCACACTCCTGCCTCGTCTATTTAAGACACAGTAGCTGATCACAGATCGTCAGTCACAAATTTTTCAACAATGGATAAGGTTGAGCACTGCGCAGTGATCAAATATTTGACCAAGGAAGGAAAGAATGCAAAAGAGATCCATGAATGCATGGTTGCAGTGTACACCGACACCGCCCCTTCCTATGCAACCGTTGCTCGCTGGAATAGGGAGTTCCGTCATGGTCGTGAGTCCCTTGAAGATGACTCCCGTTCAGGACTCCCGTAGGACGTGACCAATGAGGACAATGTGGCCCGTGTGGAGAGGAGGATCCTCGAAAATCGACGGGTGAAGGTCGAAGAAATCGAGCGAGAACTTGGAATATCACATGGAAGTGTTATCAACATCATCCACGACAATTTGGCTGTGACCAAGGTCTCTGCCCGTTGGGTCCCTAGAAACCCTCACGCCCCATGATCGACTTCAACGTCGTCAAAGTCCACAAGGCCAGAGTTGCACAAGCTGCCGTGCGCGAGTGCGGATTCGAGGAGCTCAACCATCCCCCTTACAGTCCAGATCTGGCCCCTAGCTACTACTTTTTATTCCGCCAGCTCAAGGCTGCACTGCGTGGACGGCGGTTTGGGGACGATGAAGATGTCCAGCTTCAGTTCAGGAGAGGATTGAACAGCAGTCGGGATATTTCTGGTTGTCGGGAATTCGAAGCCTCAGGGACAAGTGGCGCAAATGCATTGAAGTCGAGGGTAGTTATATTGAAAAATAATAAAACACTTTTCCTCATATCCGAATTGCAAAACTTATTGACTGCCCCTCGTAGCTCCTGACAAGCTCCTTCCTACCTCTTGAATTTAAAATTCACAGCTTTGTACATTCCCATGCAATTCACTAAATTTGTAGACACCACTGACACAAAAGATGCCATTAGGGCCTATTTGTTTTGATTCTCCTCCAGCTCAAATTGAATTTTGATAAACTAAGGCATAGAATTTTACTCATAAAATAATTTTACTAAATTAATTATACATAGTGAAATTAATTCATGCACTCCAGTTCAACACCTACAAATCGTTTTAGTGAATGTGTAATTCTAGTTACAGCAAGGGAAGGGCCCTCCTGTTTGTTTTAATTGCAAAATGTACCTCAAATCTCACACTGATTGGAATGTGACTTTAAATTATTTAAATTATCAGACATGTTCAATCACATCTGGAGACATGCATACATCATTCCCATCTTCAAATCAAATAAGTCCCCAAACTTTCTTCCTGGTCCTAGTGACCTATCTCACTCCTCTCAATCATCACAAAAACACTTGAAAATCTAATTTGACAGAATTAAACCAATCACACACTTAATATCCACAACCACACTACTTAGCACCTTAACTAGACAGATCTTATAAGGCTTTAACCAAAACTGACCCCACAATACTCAGGCATGGCTGAAATAAGCAACAGAGCCATGAAATGGCAAAGTCCACTGTCAGGTATATACAAATCCATCCCGAGTACAAAGGACAAGCAGTAGTAACCCCACTCATCTCTCTAGCAGGACACTCAAGAATGTACCAGACAGTCTGGAGGACCAGACAGTCATTGCATAAGGTGCAGGGGAAGGGAGAGCTCTATCAGATTGGGATGCATCAGGCAAGTGTGCCCAATTCTGAGATGAGATAAAATGACCTGAAGTCATTGAGGCATCGTGGATATGTCCACAAGTTGCAGCACCATAGAGTGCAACTTTAGGTACCAATTGGACACCTTTAAATTTCCTTGCTAGGCAGTATGAAGGGTGGACCTGATAGCTGGTATGTAGTCAGTGTAGGAAAGAGTGAATGAAGCATGGGTCCACTCACCCAGTCCTTGCAGACTGTTTCGCACCCTAATTTCCAGGAGGAGATAATCTCAACATCCTCCTGCGAACCAGGGGTACAGAGACACCAATGTAATGAGAGCACTGTCACTATAAATCACAAGCTTGTCTAACTGGTGTATTGCAACCGGCTCATCTGTAAAGACAGACGCAGGACACAATAGAACCCCCTCCAACTTCAAACAAGTGGGACAAAGCATGAATGCAAACCCCTTCTTCCGATCCAGAATCATGGTATCCAGCAAGGTGGCATCCTGGGCAGAACCAGAGGCACAACCAACCTGAAAGACTTAAGGTATCTTCGGGTGGCATAGACGCTCAAGATCGGCTGTGGATGAAGTGAGAGCGGTTGGTGACTTAGAGCAACACTGGGTTTGTGTGTACAAGGGCATAATGCCCTGTGTACAGCATAAAGCAGGTATCATCTCCAAAGAAGCTCTCTACAACCAGCATGCAGAAAGCACCAATCTCCAAGCAGAGATGAGTGGTGGATCAAATCCACAATAAATGCTTGACTGCGGATGTGTAGAACTTGCACCCATAGTCTAGTTTAGAATGAACAAAGTAGTAAAACATTAGCAATCAGCAACTCAAGGCTGTGAATATGCTCCTCACAGATTAAGAATGTGCTGGTCGGATCCATAAAACTCTCCTGCATTTTTTTTTAAAATTTTAAGAGCTCATCTGGCGACTGCCTACTTGGGCATTAGTCGCCATATTAAAAACGGCCTAGTACTAGGCTACTTTAAAATAAGATTAAAAAAACAAGCAAAAAAAAAACCCCAATGCTAAAAATAAAGAAAAAGAAAAGGCAATGAGCAGGAACGTGTGACCTATAAAGAAAACAAAAAAAAAATAGTTAAATAAAAGGGAGAAGGCCAGCCTCCCCCCAAAAGTCTATAAGTTCACCTGCATAGTCAAGCTTCCATGCTGCCTAGCAGCATGGAACAAAGAATGTCCATTGCAGGAGTACAAGAGACCCTAAGGCTGCAAATATGTCTCCCAGGTTAGGCAGCGCTGGAAAACAAGACCAAGGAAGTGGTGTGAATCTACCACTTCCAGGCAACCCCAGGTTGAGGTGAAGCAATGGATGGTGGCAGAAGTTTAGCACCATAGTCTTGGCCAAGGAAAGCCAAAACATTGTGTTGGCGCAGTGAGAGATGCAGTTCAATGCCTGTTGAAGTCAATACTCCAGAGTTGGCATCTGGGTTTTTGGGGCGGTTTTTAAGAGGCTATCTGGCGACTACCCACTTGGGCACAAGTGGCCACACTCACGACAGTCTAGCACTAGGCCACTTTAAAATAAGAATGAAAAACAATAACAACAACAAATCAGGAAAAATCGCAACAAGAAGGAAGCAAACTCCGGTGTCTGGAGAAGGTCTTCCTGGCGCACGAATGTGCTACCCAGAAAAAAAAACCTAGTTAAAATGGAGAAGGCCAGCCTGCCTCCCCCCCCCCCAAGTCTATAAATTCACCAGTCAATGTGCACACACTCATCCCGAGTACACGGGACAGGCGGTAGCGACACCACCCATCCCGAGTACAAGAGACAGGTAACGTGCGCGAAGATCGCCCAGACTGGGATATTCGACAAGAATGTGCTGAACAGTCTGGGGGAAGTTTTTTTTATTTTTTATTTATTTAAGGGGCTATCTGGCGACTGCCGAATTAGGCATAAGTCGCCGTAAACAAACAGCCTAGTTCTAGGCTACTTTAAAAAATTGAACAGGAAACAACAATAAAAAGAAATAACAATAACAATAACAGCAATAACAAAAACAATAACAAAAACAACAACAACAATTAAACCTGGTTAAATGAAAGGGAGAAGGCCGGCCTCCCCCCAAAAGTCAAAAAGTCCACCAGTCAAAGTGCACGCACTCGTCCCGAGTACAAGGGACAGGTGGTAGCGACCCGACCCATCACGGTACCGGGACAGGTGTCGTGCGCGAAGATCACCCAGATTGGGACATTCGACAAGAATGTGCCGAACAGTCTGGGGGACGACGCAGTCGTTGCAATAGGGTGCAGGCGAGCGCTCCATCAAATAGCGATGCGTCACACGAGTGTGCCCGATTCGGAGACGACAGAAAGCAACCTGAAGCCGCCGCGGCATTGGGGGATAGGTCCATGGGAACAGTCTTGGAGCAATGGCACGCAACTTTAAGTTCCCTTCGACCGTCTCCCATCTTCTTTGCCAAGCAGTCCGAAGAGCTGCCCGTATTCCTGCCATGTAGTCAGTGTGAGGAAGAGCGAAACGCTGGTCCGGTCGCAGAGTCCTCGCAGACTCTTTGGCGCGCTCATTCCCCGCAATTCCTACATGTCCAGGAACCCAGCAGAAGATAATCTCGACATCCACCTGGCTCGCCAAAACCGTGGCGTCACGGATATCGCGAACCAGGGGATGCGGAGATTCCAATGCCCCGAGAGCACTCAGGGCGCTCTGAGTCGCTATAGATCACAATCCGGTCTCCGAACCGGGCACGTCGCATAATCTCCCGTACCGAGTGGTGTATTGCCACCAGCTCGGCCGTGAAGACAGACGCAGCGCCTGGTAGAGCCCCGCTGACTTCAAACAGAGGGGATACGGCGTGGAAGCCGACCCCCTCTTGGGACTTGGAGCCATCCGTATACACTGGCACGGTTCCAGCGTGACACGAGGTGTGCTCCGAAAAGGTCGAACGCAATACTCCCGGCGCCGTACAAGCTTTGGGAGCAGAGGCGTGGCGACAAATAGCCAAATGTGGTACTCTCCAGGATGGCGTCCTGGGCAGAACCAGGGGCGCCACCGGTCCGAGAGCTATATCTACCTCTCGAAGGAGTTTCCTGGCTCTAAACCCGAAGGGCTTAGGGTATGACTGGCGTCTCTCGGCGGCATAGGCACCATCGAGATCAGCTGCGGATGCAGTCAGCGCTGTTGGCGACTGAGGGAGGCGCCGGGCTCGCGCGTACAGGCGAGTGATGCACTGCACGCGGCGCAGAGCGAGTGGCATCTCCCCAGCATCGACCAACAGGCTCTCAATGGGGGAAGTGCGGAAGGCACCGGTCGCAAGGCGAAGGCCGGTGTGGTGGATCGAATCCACCTTCCGCAATAAACGCTCGGCTGCGGATGCATAAAACTCGCATCCGTAGTCGAGCTTCGAGCGAACAAAGGATCGATAAAAAAGTAAGGCAGTAGCCCTATCAGCGCTCCAAGCGCTGAACGTCACGGAACGGAGAATGTCCATGGCGCGGGTACAAGAGACCCTAAGGCTGCGAATATGAGCCTCCCAGGTGAGGCGTCGGTCGAATACAAGACCAAGGAAACGGTGAGAGTCAACCAAATCCAGGCGCACCCCATTAAGAAACAAATCTAGGTCGGGGTGAAGTCGTGGATGGCGGCAGAAGTGCACTACCTTAGTCTTGGCCGAAGAAAACCGAAACCTGTGCGCTTCGGCATAGCGAGAGACGCTGTTCAATGCCTGTTGGAGTCGACGCTCCAGAGTTGGCATCTCGGCCGCGCCAAAAGAGATCGAAAGGTCGTCCACGTAGAGCGTAGCGAGAACATTTTCCGTCAGCACCGAGGTGATGCCGTTGATGCTCAGGGCAAAGAGTGTGACACTGAGGACACTTCCCTGCGGGACACCCTCTTCCTGCTCCTTTGGGCCGGAGAGGGCTCCCCCCACCCTAACGCGGAATCGACGATCTCGCAAAAATTCAGATATAAACAGTGGGAGGCGTCCCCTCGCCCCCATCGTGTGGAGAGTCTCCATGATACCGTATCGCCATGCGGTATCATAGGCCTTCTCCAGATCGAAAAACACCGTGGCGTAGTGCTGTCTACGAAGGAAAGCCTTGCAGACGGCATTTTCCAGTCGGAGCAGAGAATCCGACGTGGACGGGAACTTACGGAAGCCGCACTGTGCACAAGACAGATGGCCTCCGCTGTCCAGGAAAAAGGCTAATCTAACATTTACCAATTTCTCCATCAACTTGCACACGCAACAGGTTAGAGAGATTGGGCGGAAACCGGTCGGAGTAGAGTGATCTCTCTCCAGCTTGCGAAAGGCGAGCACAGTAGCGATTCGCCAGGAGTCTGGGAGAAGACCTTCCACCCAGATCCTGTTGAACAAATCTAACAGAAAGGCCATGCCTCGCTCACCCAGGTGTCGAAGCATGGCGTACGGGACATCGTCCGGACCATGGGCGGTGTCCGCGCACGAAGCGAGAGCTTAACGCAACTCACTCACAGTAAACTTGTCGTTGAAGGGTGCTCCGCCTCTGGAGGTAAAGTCCAGCCGGCGAACCTTCCGCGACATCACGACGTGCATTTAATGCTGACGGAGCAGCATCACGCCTAGAGAATGCGGAAAAAGCGGTCGCTAAGGATTCCGCCACGGACGCGGGGGCTGAGATTGCGGTCCCATTCTCCTGGAGAACGGAAGGGGGGTCCTGCGAGAACTTGCCTCGAATCCTTTTGACTCGCTTCCACACCTCAGCTAAAGGGGTCTTCCCGTTAAGTGAAGGCACGTATGCCCGCCAAGAAGAGCGGCGGGCGTTCTTCGAAATATACCGGAACCTAGCCCTAGCCCGACGAAATTCAGCGACAGTGAAATCGTTCGGGCGGCGCTTATAGCGCATGTAGGCATAACGCTTCTGTTTGAGGGCAGTCTCACACTCGGCCGACTACCATGGGAGTGGTCGGCGTGCAAAACGGCCAGACGTCCTAGGAATAGTAGTCAGGCCCACGGCGATGAGGTTGCCAGAGAAGAACTCAACGGCATCATCTACCGACCTAAACTCCTCGACTGAGATAGAGAATTCAGTCATTTCCTGAAATGCAGGCCACCGCGCCCGCGCCAAGAAACACCGAGGTGGTCTCTCAGGCGGCAGTTGCCCTGAAAATGATATTTAAATGGGAAAGTGATCACTACCATGGAGGTCATCGACCACCTCCCAATCAAAATCAGGCTGTGCATCTGAAGAGCACAAAGATAGGTCGAGGCAAGAAAATGAAGCGCTTCTCTGACAGTGATGCGTAAACTCATCCACGTTTAGGACACCCATCTCAAGCTCTTCGATCAGATCGGCAAGGACTTGTCCCCTGTGATTTATGGAGTAATCTCCCCAGAGACGATACCTGCCGTTCAGATCTCCAAGCAAGAGATAGGGCCTCGGCAACCATGCCACGACGCGGCGGAAGTCCCCCGCGTCGAAGTCAGCTGACGGTGGAATGTACGCAGAAATCAGAGTATACCTCCTATCCAGGTGCAGCTGCACAGCCACTGCCTGAAAGGGGATATCTAAAGAGAAAGGAAGAACGGAGACACCATGCCGGGTGTAAACCGCGCATCCCCCAGCCCGGCCGTCCCGCGGTGGTGGGGTCGCAAGACCCTATACCCCGGAAGGGCGGGCAGGGGGCACGCGCCTAGCATGGTCTCCTGCAAAACGATAGCTAACGGGGAGCGGGACGAGACGAGCCTCCGCAGCTCCTCCCAGTTGGCCCGGAGTCCACGGCAATTCCATTGAAGGAATATGCCCTCCAGGCCTAGCTCGGAGGAGACGCGGGGGCCCTCCTCGAACTGAAGACCCTCACGGGAATGGCCGTACGCTTCCCGGGGGCAGAACCCCGGGCGCTGTTGGCCGGACAAAGCGCTGAAGGCGCTGTCGCCTTCGAGGATTTATTGGGTGAGGTTGGGCTCGCCATGCGAGTCTTTTCCTCCCTCCGCCTCGAAACCTTAGGCGGGCGTTGCGGCTTCCGAGGCGGGGGTCCCTCTTTTCGAGGAACCACCGTCTCCGAGCCACTCGCTCCACCTCGGGGCGTGGGCGAAGGGGCCGAAACTCCTTTGTTGCTGTCCTCCTTTCGGGGAACAGCTTTAGGAACCCCGGAAGATGGCCTAGCGACCATCTTCAGGGGTGTTGCCTCCTGTGAGTCTAACGACCCGGTGGAGGCACGTGGCCGTTTCGCCTTACGGGAAACGGTCACGCTGGGAAAGAGGGGGGAGCCCTGGTTTTAGCTGGGACAGGGTATGAACCCTTTTTGCCGCCAGCTTTACCAGGGGAGCGCCCGGGTTGGGTAGAGCCCGCAGAAGGGCTCCGAATGGGCGCGTAAACAACTGTACTCTTTGGCCTGGATGGGCCGGGAGCAGAGGGTGCCTTTCTAACTATTCAGGCATATGACGTCCCAGGCAGAGCCGGGCGCGCCAGGACCAAGTCCTTTGCCTCGCGGAATGAGAGTCGATCCTGGGCCTGAACGGCCAGGATTTCTTTCTCAAGGAGATATGCACCACATTGCTTCGAAGAAGCAGGGTGCGGCTCTCCGCAATTGACACACTTGGCCACACACGATTTGGACTTATCGTGTGCGACCTTGGAGCAATTTACACAGACTTCGGGTGACCCCGACTTTGCACGTCTACATGAGCGATTCGTATGGCCGAAGCGGTGACAGTAATAGCACCGCCGCGGAAGTGGCACGAATGCCTTCACGCGGTAGCGGTACCAACCGGCACGCACCGACTCAGGGAGCTTGTCACAGTCGAACGTGACGAAGAGTGTAGGGGTGGGTCTCGAGGCCCCTCCCTGTTTTCTCATCACACGTTCGACCTTGACCGCCCCATGGTCGGCCAGCTCTAAGGTGATGTCCTCAATGGAGTAGTCAACGAGTTCCCTCGCATAAACTACTCCTTTCACAAAGTTCATGGTAGAGTGCGGCGTCACACTCACCGGGGTGCCATGAAGTGTCCGAAGAGCACTAATCTTAGCCGCCTCGGCGGGATTCGCCGCATTCGCCAGAAGGCTCCCGTCCGAGAAACGGGTTACCTTCGGCTCTCTACCAATTGCACTAGCTAATCCTCTCCTCTGATGGATCATGTTGCCCTTGGACAACATGGTGCCATCAGTGGAGCGAATAACGAGGAAGCGTTTGAAGCCAGCGGGCTCGAAAACGCCAGGTAACCTCTGAATCAGGGGCCCCGATGTCATCGAGGCTCCGCCCTGTGCACTCTTGGTATTAGTCTTCTTTGTCAGGGGCTCCGCAACCGGGGGGGCGGATGTGCCGATCTTGGCTTGGTCGCTTGCCCGAGTGGCAGCATACCCATCCGTCCCCGCAGCCCCCGCGGATGGAGAGGAGCCCCGAGTCTTTTTTGTCTTTTTATTTTTCTTTTTCGGAGAGGAGGGCGGGGAATGAACCCGCTTTTCACCTCCGCCGGCAGAAGTCCCCAGGCCAGATGGACCAGCCTCAGCCAGGTCCCTCTCCGAAATGGAGAAGGTCCTGGTTGTCGTAGGGGCACCTGTCGGAGGAGATCCCTCCCCTCCTTTTACTGCCTCGGAGCCCTCAGCCATTTGAGGAGGACCTTGCATAGGGGTGGATTCGGGTTCGGTGCTTGGCGCCGAGCCCGAATTCCCCCCCATGGAAGGCCCTACCGTCTGAGGCTGGGTCTCCTCAAGGACCATGTCTATCACAGGAGGGGCCTCCAGTTGGCCATCCCCTCCCAGGACATCGCAGGTCCCCTTGGCAGTATTGTCACTAGTCAGGTGGTGTGGGGAGGCACAGGCCTTGACCCCAGCAAGGTTTAAAACTCTTGCCAGCAGGTCTTTTGAGGGAAGCGACCGAAGGGGCCTGGCTTCCCTCTCCCCCCTAAGGGGGTTTGCCCTACCGAGCCACTTGCACGAGGGGCGGACGGCAATGGGCTGCCTGCTGGCTTTCTTGGCAGTCCCCTTAGAAAGCAAAGGAGGGACTGCCGCTGGAGATAGGGAGGTGCCTGAAAGCACCTCCAGAGAAGGGGGTGAGGGGGAGTCCCCTACACCCGTAGGCGTAGGAGAGGAGTAAGCCTCCTCTCCGGTTAAAGAGTTATGGAGGGTCCCTTGCGCAAGCACAAGGGGGGGGACCTCCATTTTCTCGGTGGAGCTGCCCGAGGGCGGCTCCGTCGATTTTCTTGGGGAAGTTGGGGGTTGGGTTTTTGGGGGGGTTTTTTCATTCATGGGCATGGTGACCCTCTTTTTATTACGGGACGCAATAGCTCATCACCTCTCGCAGTTGCCCGCACTGCGAGAGGTGCTTACAAGCCCGGCAGAGCCAGGCGCCGCCATTCGGGACCACCCCTCCCGCCTGGTGGCCTGGCAGTCCTTCGGCATGGCGGCTCCACCTTGAACACGGCGTAAAAAATATAGGTTGTGAAGAGGAGAGGAAAAGGGATGTGAGGAAGGTATGGGTGGGGATGAAGCAGGTTGTTAAAAAAACCCCATCTCGAACCGGAGCTGAGGGGTTAGGGAACAATGTCCCCTCCCCCCTCAGCCCCGATCCGGGGTGGTTGGCTTGAGAAGAAGGTCAGCATTCTACCCTGTGAAATTAGAGGCTGACCAGAGAAAGTTGTGGGAGAGGTTGTATGAAAAGCGACGAGGTAGGGGAGAAATCGGGCTATCTGAAGGAAGGAAGAGAGGCTAAGCTGGGGCCGGACGGAGTGCTGGATCCCGTCAGCACGGCGGCCAGGATTGCAAATCGCCGCGCCCCTTACGGGGAGTTGATGGTGGAATGTACGCAGAAATAACAGTATACCTCCTATTTAGGTGAGGCAGCACAGCCACTGCCTGAAGGAGGTATCTAAAATGAAAAGAAGAACAGAGACATTATGCCGGGTGTAAACCGAGCATCCACGAACCCAGCCCCGATCCCATGGTGGTGGGGTTGTAAAACCCTTATACCCCGGGAGGGTGGGCAGGGGGCATGCGCTTGAAAGACTATGCCCTCCAGGCTTGTTCAGAGGAGACGCGGGAGCCCTCTTCGAAGAGAAGACCCTAACGGGAATTGCCATATGCTTCCCGGAGGCAGAACCCTGGGCGCTGTTGGCTGGACAAAGCGCTGAAGCTGCCATGCAAGTCTTTTCCTCCCTCCGCCTCAAAACCTTAGGTAGGCATTGCAGGCTTGGAGCTGAAGGACCCTCTTTTCGAGGATCCACCATCCCGAGGCACCCAGCCCACCACTAAGCGTGGGCGAAGGAGCAGAAGCTCCTTTATGAACCCCGGAAGATGGCCTGGCGACCAACTTCAGGGGCATTGCCCTCTGTGAGTCTAACGAGTCGGTGGAGGCGCGTGGCCATTTTCCTTTACGGGAAACGGTCACGCTGGGGAAAGTGGTGGGGGAGTCCTGGTTTTAGCCTGGGCTGGGTGTGAACCTTTTGTGCCACCAGCTTTACCAGGGAAGCACCCGGGTTGAGGAGAACCTTCAGAAGGGCTCCGAATGGCCGAGGAAACAACTGTGCTCGTTGGCCTGGATGGGCCATGAGCAGAGGGTGTCTTTTTTAGAATTGAGGCGTAAGACGTCCCAGGCAGAGCCGGGCACGCCAGGACCAAGTCCTTAGCCTCATGGAATGAGAGCTGATCCGGGGCCTCAATGGCCAGAATTTCTTTCTCAAAGATAGATTGATTGATTGATTATTGATTGTTTAAGTGGTACGCAACTTCAATCAAGAGTTATTGTCGCCCGTCAGAAGCAAGGAGAAGAGGCTAAGCTGGGGCCGGACGGAGCGCTGAATCCCATCAGCACGGCGGCCAGGATGGCAAATCGTGCCCCCCTTACAGGAAGACGAAGTAGGGGTTAGCAGAAGGAGGAAAATGATGCTAAGCTGGGGCAGGACGGGGCACTGAATCCCGTCAGCACGGCGGCCAGGATGGCAAATCCCCACGCCCCTTACTGGGTCTTTTTCAAAGAGATATGCACCACATTGCTTCGAAGAATGGGTTGCGGCTCTCCGCAATTGATACACTTGGCCACACACAATTTGGACTTACCATGTGCAGTTTTGGACCAATTTACACAGACTTTGGATGACCCCGACTTTGCATGTCTACATCAGCGATTTATATGGCCGAAGGGGTGACATTAATAACACCTCCACAGCAGTGGCACAAATGCCTTCACGCGACAGTGGTAACAACCAGCACGCACTAACTCAGGGAGCTTGTAACAGTCAAACGTGACGAAGAGTGTAGGGGTGCGTCTTGAGGCTCCTCTCTGTTTTCGCATCATAAGCACGATCTTGACCGCCCCGTGGTCGGCCAGCTCTAGAGTGATATCTTCTATGGAGTACTCAATGAGTTCCCTCACATAAACTACTCCTTTCACAAAGTTCATGGTAGAGTGTGGCATCACACTCACTGGGGTGCCATGAAGTGTCCGAAGAGCACTTATCTTGGCCGCCTTGGAGGGATCCGCCGCATTCGGCAGAAGGTTCCCGTCTGAGAAACGAGTCACCTTCGGCTCTCTACCAATCATACCAGCTAAAGCTCTCCTCTGATGGATAATGTTGCCCTTGGGCAACATGCTGCCATCAGTGGAGTGAATAACTAAGAAGCGTTTGAAGCCAGCGGGCTCGAAAAGGCCAAGTAATCTCTGAATGAGGGGCCCCGACGTAATCGAGGGTCCGCTCTGCGCACTTTTGGTATTATTTTGGGATTCCCCGCCCCCAGGACAGCAGCAGGACCGGACGTGCCGATCTTGGCTTGGTCGGGTTTAAGGATGGTAGTGGCCTTGTCTGTCCCTACGGGCCCCGTGGGAGAAGAGCCCCCATCCTCGTCTTTTTTATTACATCTTTTCTTTTTCGGAGAGGAGGGCGGGGACTGGACCCACTACTCCCCTCCCCCAGTAGGAGACGCCAGGCCAGATGGGCTGGCCTCTGCAAGGTCCTTCGCTGAGATGGTTTAGGCCCCAGCAGTTGTGGGAGCACCGGCCGGAGGAGGAGATCCCTCCCCTCCTTGTGCTGTCTTAGCAGCCCGACCCTTTTGGCAAGGGCCCGGCACAGGAGCAGACTCAGGCTCACTGTTTGATGCTGAGCCGGAATCTGCCCCCATGGAAGGCCCCACCTTCTGAGGCTGGGCTGCGTCAGGAAGCATGTCTATCTCAGGGAGGGGGGAGCTCCATTTGGCCATCCCCCCCATGACATCACAGGTCATATCAGTCTCGTCCATGTTCTTTGGGGGGAGGGGGCATAGGCCTTCAACCCCGCTAGATTCAATATTCGGGCCAGCAGATCTTTAGAGGAAAGCGGACGATGGGTCCTTTCTTCCCTCTTTCCCCTTAAGGGGGTTTGCCCTACCGAGTCGATTCAATGGGGAGAGGCCGGTTATGAGCTGCCTGCTGGCTTTCCTGGCAGTCCCCTGTGAAAGCAAAGGTGGTACTGCCAGATTTGAGCTGGAGTTACATGGTGACTCCAAGGAAGGGAGTGATGGGGATCCCCTTGCACCCGTAGGCACTGGAGAGGAGTAAGCCTCCTCTCTGGTCTAAAGGTTATGGAGGGTCCCCTGGGAAACCACAAGGGTGGGGGGGCTCCATTTTTCTGTGGAGCTGCATGATGGCAGCTCTGTCATTCTTAATGGGGAAATGGGAAGAGATTTTATTTTTTTTTTAAATTATCATCATTGGGCATGATGACCCCTTTTTTTATGGGATGCAAACACTAATCATCCCCCGCAGTGGCCCGCTCTGCGAAGGGTGAGTACAGGCCTGGCAGAGCTAGGTGCCGCCATTTCGAACCACCCCTCCTGCCCGGTGGCCTAGCAGTCCCTCAGCATGGCAGCTCCACCTTGGACGCGGCGTAAAATGGATAGTGTTTGAAAATAGAAAGGAAGGGGAGGTGAGGAAGATATGGGTGGGGATAAAGTAGGTTATTATAAAACCCACCCTCCCAAAATGAAGCTCAGGGGTGAGGGATCATTGTCCCCTCCCACCTCAGCCCAGATCCGGGATAGTTGGATGAGAAGAAGGTAAGTATCTACCCTGTGAAATTAGAGGCTGACCAGAGAAAGTTGTGGGAGAGGTTGTATGAAAAGCGAGGAAACAGGGGGAAACACAAGTGTTCTGAAGGAAGGAGAAGAGGCAAAGCTGGGGTCGGACGGGTTGTTGAGTCCCGTCAGCACGGCGGCCAGGATGGCAAATCGTTGCGCCCCTTATGGGGGCATCTAGGTAGCACCAAAAGAGATCAAAAGGCCATACACATAGAGCATAGTGAGAAGTTCTTTGAGAAGCATGTAGGTGCTTCTGGAAACTTCCCTGCATGACACCCTTTTCCTGCACCAGTGGGTGAGAGAGGGTTTTCCCCACTTGTAAACAGAAGAGCCTATCTCGCAAAAACTCAGAAATAAAGATTGGGATGTATCCAATCGCCCCCAGTGTGGGGTCTCTCCAAGATACTGTATTGCCATGTGGTGTCATAGGCCTTCCAGATTGAAAAAAAACTTGCATAGTACTGTGTAGGAAGGAAGTCCTGGCAAACAGCGTTTTCCACAAGGAGCAAAACATCTGATGTGGAGTGGAGCTTGGGCAAGCTGCACTGTGCAAAAGAGAGGTGGCCTGCCGCTCTCCAGGAAAAAGGTTACAACTTGAGTAATTATATTAAATTTATATAAATTAAATTAACTTAGAAACTAACTTAAGAAAAAAAAGAAGCTAAACACAGCTTAAATCTAGGGGGGAAGAACCCTGTTAAAATATAATTTACCACTCTCCTTGAAAATTACCCCCAAAAAAGTTCCTGTATTTTACTGGGGTAGTGTTTATGATATTGAAATTGTTAACCTCAAGAGTCATCTACCCAATACAGTAAGATTCTAATTAAAAGGCAAAGCCTTGTTTAATGATTGTTGCTGTTTACATATAAAAACAGGACAATTTGTGCAAGTACAATAATATGGAAGAAAAAAAGTGACAAAAAGAACAAAAAAAGGCTACATTATAATGTTTTCTGGACTGAATTTATAGTGGTAAACAGCACCTGAAACTACAATTTAACTTCTCTTTTAAGAGAAAAAATCATGCAAATGTTATGGAAAACTCAGTGCCAAGTACATGAGATGAAAGTTTTTACAATCACACAAACACAAAATTGGCAGGAAGAAATAAAATCCCAAAAGTAGGACTTATGTCAGCACTTGTGACAGAATCTACAATATGAGGAGTAGGGCGGGCATGACTTGATGGGATCTGCAACAGCCATACCCAAGCTGCCAGTGCGTATCACTTGCAGGAAGTGGCTCCTATCCAGCTTAGTTGCCTCATACAACAATGCCCTACTGTTGCTTCTTCCTGCTGTTCTCATGGATAACAGAGAATTTGCTGATGAAAAGAGTAAATAGAATGAGGAATGAACATATCAGAGTAATGTAGGAAAAAGATTGAAGTGATTGTTGGAAGCAGTTCAAGAAGGTACCAAAATGGACTCAGAAAGGTCTGTGAAAAGGATGGTGTATTTAATGTGTACCAAACATTTTTGTTTTGATTTTTCACACAAGCAGGGAAGAATTGTGTAAGATAGGAGTACTCAGAAGTAATGGTAATAGGGCATCAGGAAATAATCCCTGGCTGACAAAGACAAAAGAAAACCTACATCCAAAATGACATGGCCAAACCATGACCTGAATTAGGCATATAGAGGAAGGCCAGTCAGCATAAACAAAATAATGGGTAGTTTTGTGGATGATAGTGCATAAAGGTGGTGGGTAGCTTTCGTGGCATTGATGCAAGCCGAAACCAATTTGTGAAAAAGTGGTTTTTGTTGTTCCCTAAGTTGAAAGTGAAGAATAAACAAGATCCTGCTTAATTTATACCCTTTTTCTCACCCTAAGGCCTGATACATAACGGGTATTTTGAACTGTAATGATGCGAATGGACAAATGGTTATCAACATGAAAGCCTAGATGGATGGAATACTAGTGCACACTTGGGAAAAGTTAAGCCACATTGGTTAGGTCCTCAATGGAAACCCTTAGTTTAGAACCTGTGTAAATAAAATAGCATAGCTTACTGCATGAACATCTTTATTTTTCCCTCTAGCTCGGTCCAGATTCTTGTTTGCATGTTCATAGTTTGCTAAACATCTTAGCCGACGGTAGAGGAGATTCTTGGCTGCCGTACAGTCCCGCATGTAATACCTGAGTGTGTCAGATAACTTGAGGTCCTCATCCGATGACAGACGACCTTCAACTTTCTGTTTTAATAAATCTTCAATGAGAAATCAGACCAATTTTTGTGGGTTTAGGGGTTATCACAACTCGCCAAACCAGGGTACAAACAATTGTTTAGTGCCAATTTTAGTGCAAAATTGAAGCTTTGGTCAATATAGGCTGAGTGGTGACTTGTAAAACAATCCCATGATTGGGGACTAACCAGTTCTAACCTGTCTTAACACATTTTGTGTGATGGTTCCAAATATAATGGTCAATACAGTTTCACCTTTAATGTTTTACTACTTTATTGCATTGGCTTCCTACACTAAAATCATATTAAAAGAGTATATTTAATGTATTAAGGAAGCTTATTTATCATCAACCTCTCTCCCACAGTGGGACTGATGCACATCAATGCCCATTCCTTATTGCACATGCAGGAGCAAAACTTTCGAGTGCGCACCTTGCCCATTCATCCTATGGCATAAACCCATAACAATGGGAAAGATTTTGGATTGCAGCATTTTAGATGAAAACAGATCCATAACCCTTTGCATTAATGGGTCAGGTAGAGAGCATATTCCAACCCACCCACCGTCTCTTCTTTATAGAATACTCACCCTGATTTTTTCAAAGCTGTCTGCCATTTTTATCACAAACTTCTCCAATCTTGGCCCCTCAATCGTCCCTAACTGACAAAGGCCACTGGATAACTGAATATAGGAATCAGCAACACCTGAACATTAGGGAATTAACTGAATATAAGAATCAGCAATATATGAACATTAGAGAATAATGGTCTTACTCTAAAGGCGCTTAAAGAATAAAAGTAAATTCACTAAAAAAATAAATTTCACAGGTTTTATCTTGGTATTCATTTTATATAGTTAATTCATTTGTCCTTACAGGGCTGCTAGTAATAATAATAATAATAATAATAATGAGATATACAAAAAATAACATTCATAGGGAACATAGATTGTCTAAATGGAGTCATGAGTAATTCAGGCTCTGAGACAATTGTCACAATTTATGTATAAAAAAGGATAACAAAAGAGCATTGTTACTAGCAAGCTTTGAAAGGTGTTTGTTAAACAGGAAAAAGGTGTGAAACAGATTATAAATAAGGAGAAGAGTAATAACAAAATTCATTAACACTAAATACAATGTAAAATGGGACAAGTTTTAACTTGGTTGAACATGGCTGAGAGCCAACAAAGTGCTTAATAATAGTGAAAAAGTGAGTTGCTTTCACCCCAAAAAGTGAGCAAAAGTGAGTTTTCCAACCCCAAAAAAGTGAGCAAGTGACTACATTGTTTAACTACCTTATTTTTTAAAATATTTAAGTAAAAATAACTTATTTTTATGTAACCCAACCACGTATGGCCGGTTAAGATCAAAATAATAGAATGCAATTGAATTAATAAAAAAAAAATCAACATTTTGAAAATGTTTAAGCAGATAAAGTAAAGGGTAAATTTAATCCATTCTATTTAACTATGGATGGGGAATTGCATGCTATGTTTTATTTAATAAATTTTAAAAAGTTATACATTGATAAAAAAGTTAAGATATTACATAGTTATAAACACTAAGTTGTTATCTGCTTTTTAGAAAAAAATTGTTATTAAAGAATTATGCTTTCTATTGATAGATTTTTGCACTGAATTTGATTTACACAAATTTTCTTCAACTTCTTTATTCATTTTTTATAACTCTTCTAGCATTGCCTGTGCAACAACATCAAGGTTATTATTTTTTTCACTGTTTTTTTTTCAATTTTTCCGGTGCCTCATACAGCAGTGTGCTGGCAGCCTTTCTTTTCTGAGAGCCCTGTCTTTTCAAAACATTTAATTCCTCTTCTTTGCTACTTACAGAAGCTGCCGTTTCTTTTAGTTTTCTAAAGCTTCTTCTATTCTCTTTTTATTTCCTATTTCTTCCTTTTCTTTTAATTCTTTTTCTTGAAGGAGCCGCTTTTCTTCCATGTAAGCCTGATATCTTCTGTGAGCAGAATAGGCTCTATTTAGCAATTCCTTATCAATTGGAACAACTTTAAGCTTATTTTCATAAATAGATAAACCATCTTTAACACCCAATATTACATTTAAAGTTCTCTGACACAATGAAGCTCTCATATCAGTTAAAATTCTACCAGAAGCAGATAACCTTCTTTCTATGTCTGCATTTCCATGCAAAACACAAAGACAAGCTTTCACAAGAGTATTACCATAGAACACCCAGACAGTTTTAGTTGTAATGGTTGCAGCTTTGCTTTCACTTCTTTTAAATGCTTCTCTGTCAATGAATGTTGTTACAAGGCTGAAATGCCTTTTTTTTTTCCCACAGATATTACTGAAGAGCAAACTGTGCACAATATTTGCACAAGACTTTTTGATGGCCCCCTCTAAAATTTGATGCCCCTGAGAATCCTTTTTTCAAACCAAGTATTGTTAACAGAACACTTTACCATTTTGTAAGCTTTATAATAAATAAACAAAATATCTTTCTCAGAAAAAATTTATTACTAAGAGTGTGTAAAGAAACTAGAGATTTAAATAGATTATATATACTTCCTCAGTAAGCATGTATATATATCTGATGAGAATCAACATTAGCTCTCCTAGGACAGAACCTTGAGTCACTCCACTAGTAATGGGCACACACTCAGAAGCCTGTCCATTCACCACCATCCGTTGCCGTCTGTCATTTAGCCAGTTCTCTATCCAGCCTGCTACTTTTCCATCTATGCCCAGCGCTGGCACTTTCCAGAGAAGGCGGCGGTGTGGTACTAAATCAAAGGCTTTCTGAAAGTCTAAGTAGATCACATCCACCGCCTTGTCCCGATCGTGCTCACTGAACACGAAGTAAAAGAATTCCACAAGGTTTGTCAGGCATGACTGTTGCCTTCGGAAGCATTGCTGGGAACTCCTCAGTAGCAGCTTTGACTCTAAATGAGACGTCACTTTGTCTACCATCATGCTTTCCATGAGTTTACCGACTATCGAAGTCAGACTGATAGGTCGGTAGTTCGATGGTTGGCTACGTAGTCTCCTTTCTTGAAGATAGGAGTCACCTCCATTTCACGCCAGTCTCTAGGAACGCATTCGGTCCGGATTGATTTTTTTTTTTTCAAGGGGATATCTGGCGACTGCCCACTTGGGCATAAGTCGCCGCAAACAAACAGCCCAGTTCTAGGCTACTTTAAAATAAAAGATTAACAGAAACAACAATAAAAAGGGGATAACAATCAGGGAGCCTGCGACCTACAAAAACAAAACAAAAAACAAACGAAAATAACAAAAAAACAACAAGTTAAATACAAGGGAGAAGGCTGGCCTCCCCCAAAAGTCAACAAGTCTACCAGTCATGGTGCACGCACTCGTCCCGAGTACAAGGGACAGGCGGTAGCGACCCCGCCAATCCCAGTACCAGGACAGGTAACGTGCAAGAAGATCACCCAGACTGGGACATTCAACAAGAATGTGCCGAACAGTCTGGGGGACGACGCAGGCGTCGCAATAGGGCACAGGCGAGAGCTCCATCAAATAGCGATGCATCACACGAGTGTGTCCGATTCGGAGACGACAGAAAGCGACCTGAAGCCGTCGCGGCATTGGGGGATAGGTCCATGGAAACAGTCGCGGCGCAATGGCACGCAACTTTAAGTTCCCTTCGACCATCTCCCATCTTCTTTGCCAAGCAGTCCGAAGAGCTGCCCGTATTCCTGCCATGTAGTCGGTGTGAGGAAGAGCGAAACGCTGGTCCGGTCGCAGAGTCCTCGCGGACTCTTTGGCGCCCTCATTCCCCGGAACCCAGCAGAAGATTATTTCGACATCTACCCAGCTCGCCAAAACCGTGGCGTCACGGATATCGCGAACCAGGGGATGCGGAGATTCCAATGCCCCAAGAGCACTCAGGGCGCTTTGTGAGTCGCTATAGATCACAATCCGGTCTCCGAACCGGGCACGTCGCGTAATCACCCGTACCGAGTGGTGTATTGTCACCAGCTCGGCCGTGAAGACAGACGCAGCGCCCCGTTGACTTCAAACAGAGGGGATACAGCATGGAAGCCGACCCCCTCTTGGGACTTGGAGCCATCCGTATACACTGGCACGGTTCCAGCGTGACACGGTGTGTGCTCGAGAAAGGTCGAACGCAATACTCCCGGCGCCGTACAAGCTTTGGGAGTAGAGGCGTGGCGACAAATAGCCAAATGTGGTACCCTCCAGGGTGGCGTCCTGGGCAGAACCAGGGGCGCCACCGGCCCGAGAGCTATATCTACCTCTCGAAGGAGTTTCCTGGCCCTAAACCCAAAGGGCTTAGGGTATGACTGGTGTCTCTCGGCGGTATAGGCACCATCGAGATCAGCTGCGGAAGCAATGAGAGCTGTTGGCGACTGAGGGAGGCGCCGGGCTCGCGCGTACAGTCGAGTGATGCATTGCACGCGGCGCAGAGCGAGTGGCATCTCCCCAGCATCGATCAAAAGGCTCTCAATGGGGGAAGTGCGGAAGGCACCGGTCGCAAGGCGAAGGCCGGTGTGGTGGATCGAATCCACCTTCCGCAATAAACGCTCGGCTGCGGATGCATAAAACTCGCATCCGTAGTCGAGCTTTGAGCGAACAAAGGATCGATAAAAAAGTAAGGCAGTAGCCCTATCAGCGCCCCAAGCGCTGAACGTCACGGAACGGAGAATGTCCATGGCGCGGGTACAAGAGACCCTAAGGCTGCAAATATGAGCCTCCCAGGTGAGGCGTCGGTCGAATACAAGACCGAGGAAACGGTGCGATTCCACCACACCCAGGCGCACCCCATTAAGAAACAAATCTGGGTCGGAGTGAAGCCGTGGATGGCGGCAGAAGTGCACCACCTTAGTATTGGCCAAAGAAAACCGAAACCTGTGCGCTTCGGCATAGTGAGAGACGCGGTTCAATGCCTGTTGGAGTCGACGCTCCAGAGTTGGCATCTGGGCCGCGCCAAAAGAGATCGAAAGGTCGTCCACGTAGAGCGTAGCGAGAACATCTTCCGGCAGCACCGAGGTGATGCCGTTGATGCTCAGGGCAAAGAGTGTGACACTGAGGACACTTCCCTGCGGGACTCCCTCTTCCTGCTCCTTTGGGCCGGAGAGGGCTCCCCCCCCACCCGTACGCGGAATCGACGATCTCGCAAAAATTCAGATATAAACATTGGGAGGCGTCCCCTCGCCCCAATCGTGTGGAGAGTCTCCATGATACCGTATCGCCATGCAGTATCATAGGCCTTCTCCAGATCGAAAAACACCGTGGCGTAGTGCTGTTTACGAAGGAAGGCCTCGCAGACGGCATTTTCCAGTCGGAGCAGAGCATCCGACGTGGAGTAGAACTTGCGGAAGCCGCACTGTGCAGAAGACAGATGGCCTCCGATGTCCAGGAAAAAGGCTAATCTAACATTTACCAATTTCTCCATCAACTTGCACACGCAACAGGTTAGAGAGATTGGGCGGAAACCGGTCGGAGTAGAGTGATCTCTCCCCGGCTTGCGAAAGGCGAGTGCAGTAGCAATTGGCCAGGAATCTGGAAGGATGCCCTCTACCAAGGTCCTGTTGAACAAACTAACAGAAATTGCATGCCTCGCTCACCCAGGTGTCGAAGCATGGCGTACGGGACATCGTCCGGACCATGGGCGGTGTCCGCGCACGAAGCGAGAGCGGAGCGAAACTCACTCACGGTAAACTTGTCGTTGAAGGGTTCTCCACCTCTGGAGGTAAAGTCCAGCCGGCCGCCTTCCGCGACATCACGACGTGAATTGAATGCTGGCGGAGCAGCATCCCGGCTAGAGAATGCGGAAAAAGCGGTCGCTAAGGATTCCGCCACGGACGCGGGGTCCGAGATTGCGGTCCCATTCTCCTGGAGAACGGGAGGGGGGTCCTGCGAGAACTTGCCCCGAATCCTTTTGACTCGCTTCTACACCTCAGCTAAAGGGGTCTTCCCGTTAAGTGAAGACACATATGTCCGCCAAGAAGAGCGGCGGGCGTGCTTCGAAATATACCGGAACCTAGCCCTAGCCCGGCGAAATTCAGCGACAGTGAAATCGTTCGGGCGGCGCTTATAGCGCATGTAGGCATAACGCTTCTGTTTGAGGGCCGTCTCACACTCGGCTGATCACCATGGAAGTGGTCGGCGTGCAAAACGCCCAGACGTCCTAGGAATAGTAGTCAGGCCCACGGCGATGAGGTTGCCGGAGAAGAACTCAACGGCCTCATCTACCGACCTAAACTCCTCGACTGAGATAGAAAATTCAGTCATTTCCTGAAATGCAGGCCACCGCGCCAGCACCAAGCATCACCGAGGTGGGCTCTCAGGCGGCAGTTGCCCTGAAAATGATATTTGAATGGGAAAGTGATCACTACCATGGAGGTCATCGACCACCCCCCAATCAAAATCAGGCTGTGCATCCGAATAGCACAAAGATAGGTCAAGGCAAGAAAATGAAGTGGTTCTCGGACAGTGATGGGTAAACTCATCCACGTTTAGGACACCCATCTCAAGCTCTTCGATCAGATGGGCAAGGACTTGTCCCCTGGGAATTATGGAGTAATCTCCCCAGAGACGATACCTGCCGTTCAGATCTCCAAGCAAGAGATAGGGCCTCGGCAACCATGCCACGACGCGGCGGAAGTCCCCCGCGTCGAAGTCAGCTGACGGTGGAATGTACGCAGAAATGATAGTATACCTCCTATCCAGGTGCAGCTGCACAGCCACTGCCTGAAAGGAGGTATCTAAAGAGAAAGGAAGAACGGAGACATCATGCCGGGTGAAAACCGCGCACCCCCCAGCCAGGCCATCCCACGGAGGTGGGGTCGCAAGACCCTTATACCCCGGGAGGACGGGCAGGGGGCACGCGCCTAGCATGGTCTCCTGCAAAAAGATAGCTAACGGGGAACGGGACGAGACGAGCCTCCGCAGCTCCTCCCAGTTGGCCCGGAGTCCACCGCAATTCCATTGAGGGAATATGCCCTCCAGGCCTAGCTCAGAGGAGACGCGGGGGCCCTCCTCGAACTCAAGACCCTCACGGGAATGGCCGTACGCTTCCCGGGGGCAAAACCACGGGCGCTGTTGGCCGGACAAAGCGCTGAAGGCGCTGTCGCTTTCAAGGACTTATTGGGGGAGGTTGGGCTCGCCATGCGAGTCTTTTCCTCCCTCCGCCTCGAAACCTTAGGCGGGCGTTGCGGCTTCGGGGGCGGGGGGCCCCTCTTTTCGAGGAACCACCGTCTCCGAGCCACTCGCTCCACCTCGGGGCGTGAGCGAAGGAGCCGAAGCTCCTTTGTTGCTGTCCTTTCGGATAACAGCGTTAGGAACCCCGGAAGATGGCCTAGCGACCATCTTCAGGAGTGTTGCCTCCTGTGAGTCTAACGACTCGGTGGAGGCGCGTGGCCGTTTCGCCTTACGGGAAACGGTCCCGCTGGGGGAAGAGGGGGGAGCCCTGGTTTTAGCCGGGGCTGGGTATGAACCCTTTTTGCCGCCAGCTTTACCAGGGAAGCGCCTGGGTTGAGTAGAGCCAGCAGAAGGGCTCCGAATGGGCACGGAAAACACTGTGCTCGTTGGCCTGGATGGGCCAGGAGCAGAGGGTGTCTTTCTAACTATTGAGGCATATGACGTCCCAGGCAGAGCCGGGCGCACCAGGACCAAGTCCTTAGCCTCGCGGAATGAATGTCGATCCTGGGCCTGAATGGCCAGGATTTCTTTCTCAAGGAGATATGCACCACATTGCTTCGAAGAAGCGGGGTGCGGCTCTCCACAATTGACACACTTGGCCACACACGATTTGGACTTATCGTGTGCGGCCTTGGAGCAATTTTCACAAACTTCAGGTGACCCCCCGACTCTGCAGTGGCACAATTTCCTTCACGCGGTAGCGGTACCAACTGGCATGCACCGACTCATGGAGCTTATCACAGTCGAACGTGACGAAGAGTGTAGGGGTGGGTCTCGAGGCCCCCCCCTGTATTCTCATCACACGTTCGACCTTGACCGCCCCATGGTCGGCGAGCTCTAGGGTGATGTCCTCAATGGAGTAGTCAATGAGTTCCCTCGCATAAACTACTCCTTTCACAAAGTTCATGGTAGAGTGCGGCGTCACACTCACCGGGGTGCCATGAAGTGTCCGAAGAGCAATTATCTTGGCTGCCTCGGCAGGATTCCCTGCATTCGCCAGAATGCTCCCGTCCGAGTAACAGGTCACCTTCAGCTCTCTACCAATTGCACTAGCTAATCCTCTCCTCTGATGGATCATGTTGCCCTTGGCCAACATGATGCCATCAGTGGAGCAAATAACGAGGAAGCGTTTGAAGCCAGTGGGCTCGAAAATGCCAGGTAACCTCTGAATCAGGGGCCCTGTGCACTCTTCGTCTTAGTCAGGGGCTCCACACCGGGGGGGCAGAGGGGCCGGATGTGACGATCTTGGCTTGGTCACTTGCCAAAGTGGCAGCAGACCCATCCGTCCCCGTAGCCCCCGCGGATGGAGAGGAGCCCCGAGTCTTTTTCTTTTTGGGAGAGGAGGGCGGGGAATGAACCCGCTTCTCACCTCCGCCGGAATCAGCCCCCAGGCCAGATGGACCGACCTCAGCCAGGTCATTCTCCAAAATGGGGAAGGTCCTGGTAGTCATATGGGCACCGGTCGGAGAGAACCCCTCCCCTCCTTGTACTGCTTGGGAAACAACAGCCGTTTGAGGAGGACCTTGTATAGGGGTGGATTTGGGTTCAGTGCTTGGCGCCGAGCCCGGATTCCCCCCCATGGAAGGCCCTACCGTCTGAGGCTGGGTTTCTTCAAGGACCATGTCTATCACAGGAGGGGCCTCCAGTTGGCCATCCCACCCCAAGACATTGCAGGTCTCGTTGGCAGTATCGTCACTAGTCTCGTGTGGGGAGGCATGGGACTTGACCCCGGCAAGGTTCAATATTCTTGCCAGCAGGTCTTTTGAGGGAAGCGACCTAAGGGGCCTGGCTTCCCTCTCCCCCCTAAGGGGGTTTGCCCTACCGAGACGCTCTTATGTGGAGCGGCTGGCTAAGTGCTGCCTGCAATTAAAGCAATTAAAAGGTAGTCTTTACCTAATTAATAAATATAAATTTACTGTTATAATTAAGTTCTATTTATTAAAAAAAAAGCCTTGCAAATAAATTTATTAAGATATTTATAGGTATTATATACCTAATTTGCACTACACTAGTTAACCATACACTACAAGCACCAAAACCAATGAATAAACTATAAAATATCCCTAAAAAATCTACCTCTGAATAAATTTTTAAAAATATAATCTTTTCTAATTTATTCATGAATAGAAAAGGATATCACCTTTTTTCATGTCACATGAGGATAAAATGACAGCTAATAATGTAAAGAAAAGTGAGGATAGTGAATAATTATTCTAGATAGTGATTAAAAGTGGAGTAAGATTGAGAAAAGTGAAAAACAGTAAGAATGGTGAGTCACTCCCAGCCCTGGTTGAATGAATAGAATGATATGAGAGGTCTTGAAAAATTATATAAAAGTGCCCATTAGCCATTTATGTGGGGCAGAGAATACCACACCTTCCTCTTCACATGTAAAAGTCCACTCAGACCAAATAGGGAGGGGGGGGGTCACACACCCAAAGTTTGTTCCTGTGAGTGCAATATGCAATAATGATAATGTGCAGGGGTGTTACAGACTTCATCCAGTCATTATATAATGCATGGCTTTGATGCCCACCAACCACACATTATGGGAAATTAGTTGATTATGATGAATCAACCCCAAAAACTAAGCATTAAGTTTCATCCATGTTATGGTGTGTATAAAGACCAAGGGATGAAGTGCCCCCAAAACACCTTGTAATAGTATTCTAACAGACCAGACTGCTACTGACATTAGGTCATTTAGGCTTTCTTCAAGTCTTTAGTTTGATTTTTTAAATTATTAAAATATAAAAAAATGCTAAGCAACAAAACCAATGACATTAGGTTGTAAAGAAACTGCTGATTTTCTTAAAATTAAAAGATAAGACCAAATGTATTTTCTATGAACATCAACAAAAATGTTGGCATTATTTTTAGCAAAATGGTAATTTTTAAAATTAGTGGTGCATGTTTTTTCTTGCTGATTTTTGTTTTGGGGGGACATCATATTGTATTATATATCAGTTTGAAGGGAATCTTAAAATGGGAGCAAAGCAAAGCCCCCCCCCCCATACACCCCCTACTATTCTTAATAATCTAGTATCATTTCCTAGTAGTAATCGCTAACAAAATCATGCGCCACTAATCTTAGCAATTACCAAAAAACTCTCAACTCCCCAGACAGTGGAGGTACAACTTAAAAAATCTGCTGGTTTTGATAAACTATAGGTATTGATATTTTCCATCACCTTCAGACCTTTTTGCATTGATATATATTTTTTTAATGGTAGGAGTTTTATCACCTATTTTGATACCCAAATTAAATTATATAAAATATAATATCCTTTAAATCAATATATATTAATAGTCAAAGTGGCTTGAAATTATGTGGTTCCACATGGCACCATAGGCCCTTAAGGTTTATGCCTTTTAGTTCTTAGTGGGTACCTACTAATGTGGGATCTGAACCATTGTGAGAATGTTGCAGTAATAAAAATAAGGGAGATGGTTCAAGATAAGGAGAATAAAGGAAAACTTCATGGGGGGGATTTATAGTTTCCTCGGTTACACGAACATGTGGATGGCCAATGACATGAGGAATTAATTTTGTTCCCTGCCACTACTGATAGAGGGGTCTAACAATTTCAGATTTAAAATTAGTCTATTAACAGAGCTCTGAAATAATAATAGAATTGGAACAGTTTACAGTATTCTAGGATCTTTTATGTCAAATTCAAAACAATTCCTTGAGAACCTTATCAAAAGAATGAAGACAGGACCTGGAATACTTACTTTTATGGCAGGAAGTCATTTTATCAGCTTTGAAACAACTATCCTTAATAGCAATAAAATATTCAAGGAGAAATGCCTTTTCTTTGTCAAAGTAATCATCTACATCCTTTTGCCTCGCTGAAAGCAATATTTCATCCGTGGACTTGTTGAAACTTCGCAGAAACCCCTCCATTTTCTCTTTTTTATTCTTACTCCTGACAGACAACTGGGACAAAGGAAACCGCCATGATAAAAAAGTGAAACATCTTTCTTTTAACAGCAGATCTAATTCAATAAAGGATACTCACATCTTCTTCATATTCCAAGAACACTTTAAAATTATTATCTTTTCTAAAAATTGGATGTTGAGCAAGCCGTGTCAAAAACACTTCATGCATGGCAACAGTTTTTTTGAAGATAGCTAGATATTCCCTGCAAAGAGATTTTTCTTAATTAAAAACTTGGAAGATTGATATTGTATGCCAGTCTTAACATATGGCAGCTGCTGTGAAGGTGACCCAAATCAGAACTCCATCCAGTAACTAACCACACCCAATGTGGCTTAACTTTGCTAAAATAAGAAGCAGTGTTTCCAATCGGCTAAGCTGCAGTTATTGAAAATGTGAATTTAAAAAACCCTGATATATATTGGCAGGAAATGTTTTGATGGCATACCAAATACAAAAAAAAAAGAAAAGCCGTTTAAAAATAGTTCTCATTGAAGCAACATAATGTGTGTCAAAATTGATCAAAGAACATTGAATGCCACGCCAGTGATTTCTTCTTGGTTGGTGAAAAGCCAGCACAATAGCCATTTGGCATGAGTCTGGAAGAATAACCTGTCCAGATCCTGTTGAACAAATCTTATTCAAAAAGATATGCCTTGCTCACCTACATGTGGAAGCATGGCATATGAGACATCATCTAAACCAGGGCTGGTGTTGGCACATGAAGGGATAGTAGAATGCAACCCACTGTAAACATGCCATTGAAGGGTTCTCTGCCTCAAGGTAAAGTTCAGTCAGCAACCTTCAGTGACATCACAATGTGCATATTGAATGCTGGTAGGGCAGTTCTATAGCTGAGAATGTGGAGTAAGCAGTCACAAAGAGCACCAGATGCAGGGTCTGAGATTGCCCTGAATCCTTGAATCACTTCCAATCCTGTGCAAGTGGGTTCTTCCTATTAAGTGAATTCATTTATGGCTCTTAACATACCAGAACTTAGCTCTAGCTTGATGAAATTCAGTGTTGAAATCGTGTAGGTGACTCTAATAACACATGTTATCATATCCATTCTCTCTGAGGGCTGTCTCAGAGTGAATGGCATGCAAAGGCCAGATGTTCTCAGGATAGTAGTTAAGCCAACAGCGATGAGGTTGTT
Organism: Ceratothoa steindachneri; assembly: GCA_963969495.1. Classification (NCBI taxonomy): domain Eukaryota; kingdom Metazoa; phylum Arthropoda; class Malacostraca; order Isopoda; family Cymothoidae; genus Ceratothoa; species Ceratothoa steindachneri. The sequence continues at coordinate 7,639,166 of OZ018335.1, read as the reverse complement.
GAACTCAATGGCCTCATCGATGAACCTAAACTGACTTGGACAGAGAAATCAGTCATTTCCTAAAATGAGGATTAGTGCCTGTTCAAAGCACCACTAATGTAGTTTCTCAGATGGCAATGGCCCAGTAAATGATATTTGAGTGGGAAAGTGGTCACTACTATCTAGATGATCAATCGCTTCACACAAAAGAGAGCTGTGCATCTGGAGCACTAAGAGAGATCAAGACAAGAAAATGAAACATACCTCGGCAACCTATCTCTAACTCTTTGATCAGATCAGCAAGAACAAGACCACTGGAAATGATTGTGTAGTCTTCCCAGAGAAGGTAACTATCATTCAAATCCCCAAGGAAGAGAAAGGACCTTATGAAATATGCCACAATGTGGCAAAAATTCCCTTGGTCAAAGTAGACTGATAGTGGAATGTATGCAGAAATAAAAGCACACCTATCCAGGTATAGCTTCACTGACACTACCTGAAAAGTATTTATATGGAGTAGAAGAATGTAGACTAAGCTGAGGGTAAATCACCATCCTCTTGCTTGGCCCCTCATCCAGAGGTGGTGGGGGCACAAAATTCTTATACTCCAGAGTGGGCATGGGCCCAACATGGTCTTCCTACAAAAAGATAGCAAACAGGGAATGGGAGAAGATAAGCATCCACAGCTCCTCCCAGTTAGCCCAGTTCACAGCAAATTCATTGAAGGAATATGCCCTCTAGGATCTAGTTCGCACAAGATTAGGGGGCCCTCCAATGCTTCTAGGAGGTGGAACTTAGAGAGAGCTGTTGACTGTTGAAAGCACTGTCACCTTTCAGGACTTACTAGAGGACGTTGGACTTGCTGGGCAAGCATTTTCTCCCTTTTCCTGTAGGCCATGATGAGAATCTAGGAGGAGTATGGGGGAAGACTAAAGGAAGTTTTATTATAGGTGAGAGAAGGGATGAAAGAGACTGTGGAGAGAAGAAAATTGATTGTTGAAGGAAAGATAAATGGATTTTAATTAAAATGTATATATTGAAATATATATTCTAATCAATTTTCTATCTATTTATAGACAGACAATTGGAGATATAAAAATTTTGATAATAAAAGTGGATGATATCATATAGGATATATAATTAAGAAATTTGTCAATAAGTGAAGTTGTATTTGACAAATCATGGATAAGTGTGTTTTTGTTGTTACCTGGTGGTGGTGGAGCTGAATAATTCGTAGAAGAGGAGTTAATATATTCTTTTACTATTTTTTCTGAACTAACTCTTGCATATAACACTCTTACACACCCTTACATATTATAATTTATTTCTTTAACTGATGCGGATAAGCTCTTTAGTAGAAAGAAGAGGACAGCAAATATTGAGTTTATAAGTAGTTTTTTTTTGTTTAGAAATAAGAAAACCCTTTAATTTTTTTCAGGCCAGGAAGCTTCAGGGCTTGAGATCCCCATCTCCGAGTTGCCCCATCCAGCATTGGGTGGGGGCGTGGTAGCTGATGATCTCTTGTCCTCCTTTAGGAGGACAGCACTAGAACCCCCTCCCCAAGGTTGGTCTCACAACAACATGGGGGGGGGTGTACATACTATGAGTATAATGACTCAAGGGAAGGGGGGTGCTGGTTTAAGCTGGGGGTGAGCCTCAAGAGTGAGAAACTCTACCCATTTCATGACATTAAAGATAAGAGTGCAGTGTCACCTGCACAGGCAAGCCATTGTTAGAAGAGCACCAATAATGGCTGCCTGTGAAGTGCCCGCCACATTCACCAGAAGGTCACTTTATGATGGAACATGTAACCTGTGACCAACATACTGCCATCAGTGGACTATCCCCAGGAATGTTTGAAGCAAGCAGGCTCAAAAACTACAGGTAGTCTCTCAATGTCATCGAGGCGCAGCATATCCCTTACCCTACTTACAGCTTCTTTCTTGGTCAGGGCTGCCAGTCTTGGCTTGTTGAAAGGGAACAATCTATTTTTTTATGTCTACCTCTCTCTTCAATTTTCCCTGAAGTTAATTGTATGTATTCTTGACAATAGTTTCATTTATGTAAAGATAGAAACATTATTTTTTTTTAGGCAATGAAAGTTTAGCTCAAAGGAAACTTGAACAACACTTATCACTTTCACTGATTCTGGGAATTTGAAAATTGCACCAATATTGTCACAATTGTAAAGCATGTAGGCAAACTGTCAGGTCAATTTTCTTATGTACAATTGATACCGGTTGAGAAAAAAAGTGTCCTGGAGTTTAGCAAGTGACCTCAATAAGTCAATCAAAACTAGTCTTTTTGTTCACAGTCTATGTTGTGCTACTGTGGGCTTGGCTCTTATTAGACTAGTAGTAAAGCATAGAGCACTAGTGTAATAATTGTATGTTACTGTTTTTGGGGGGAAAGTAACCAGTATCCCTGTATATAATTTTGGATTCATTGGATTCAAAGTGCTCTTGGGCACAGACTGAAGTGAAGTTTCTTGGACATTTGGTAGGTTGGCCAGGCCTGAAGAAGCACCCTGATTATGTTAAGAAAATTAAGGATTTCAAGCCACCTACTACTGTCTATGAATTAAGAAAGTTTTTAGGCTTTGTGAACTTTCAGAGAAAGTTTATCCCAATGTGCTCTGTCATTGCCAAACCCTGGGCTTGTTTAACAGGAGGGCGTAAAAGTCAAGGAAAGAAGAAAATCTCTTGGACGGTTTGAAAAAGTTAAAGAGGTACTTCAACAGGAGAAAATAATAGCATATCCTGATTATTCACCTGATGCTAAACCTTTAGAGTTGTATGTTGACACTTCTGGGAAAAGAGCTGGAGCCTGTCTTTGTCAGGAACAAGCAGGTAATAGAGTAATTATTGCTTTTGACTCAATGACTTTCCTTGATTGTGAGACATGCTACTCTACCATTGACTGGAAGTTGGCTGCTCTTCATTGGGCACTTCAAACATTTAGACCTTTTTTGTATGGTCAGTTTCTTTATATTTATTCTGACCATGGTCCTCTTATGTACTTGAATGATATGAAAATGATTGACAGTCGTCTGAGTAGGACTTTGGAAGAAATATCAGATTTTGATTTTGTTGTTCGGTATTGTCCTGGTGATCTTAATACCACTGCTGATTGGTTGTCTCATCTTCCTGGTCTGCCACCTCATGAGATAACTCATATTTGAAGTTACCTGTTGTTTGAAAGTGCTTAAGGAAATGAGGAGGAGGTCCTGATCTATTAATTGAGTCTCTTCTATGTGATCTTGAGCAGTTGTTTGAAGAAAAAGGCAAAGATTTTTTGATGTTGCCTAGTGTAACCAAGCTCTGGGAACTTCTAGTAGAGCAGTTTTGAAAGATTGCACTAAACTTGGATTCAAGTTAGATAAGACTGTCCCAAATAGAATCCATGCAATGAGGTATTCTGGCTGTGCAACAGCTCTTGAATTGTTGTTAGCATTTTCAAAGTGCTTTAATCTACAGGTATGGGTGCATTATGGCCCTGCCTGTCCAGTTGTGTATCGTCACCCTGACATGAGCGATGGACCTATCATTCAACTTCATCTTTGGGTGAGGTACATTTTAATCCTGTGCTAGTATTAAAGAATTTTGCCATTCTAACAAAAGTTTTTAGTGGTGGTAAACTACTAGTTAAGGCACCAGAAAATAATGCCACTGTTCCTATTGTGGAATTGGAGAATACTAGTGAGCCTGACATTGCAGAAATCCTGTACACTACGGAAGTGGAAAGTAAACCACAGTTACTGTGTAATCATATCAAACACCCTTCTAGATGTCAAGTATGGGTCAATGGTCGGGTCTTTTGTGCCTGCATTGATACTGGAGCCAAGTAAATCTGGTATCGGAGTCTGTAGTGTCAGAGTTGAATTTGATTAATTCTATTGAGAATTATGAAGAAAGGGGCTTCATTGGCATAACTGGTGAAACTGGTAGTAATTTAGGGGCTATTCTAATGATTTTGTCTTTCGATAATGGTGTTGAGCTTCCTGAATTTGCTTATGCTGTAGTCCAAATCAGACTACAGATCTCTGTTTCATTGTTGGTCAGAATGTATTGGCTGAGGCCAGTATAGTGATTGACTTTTGCCATATGAGATTGTTGTTGGAGAATGAGATAGTTGCTAGATTTATTGATTCCTCGAAAGTGAGTTTTAACAGTGCTGTTGATTCTTCGAAAGTGAGTTTAGGGGTAACCATGATGACTGTAGTTTATCAAGGAATGAACCTTATGATAATGTCTTGGTTTCTGGCGATCACTTGAGGGAAATTCAGGCTAACCATAGGCAACTACAGAATGTAATAAGGATGGTTAACTCAGGAACGAGTAACAAGAATCTTCCCCATAATTTTAATTCTTTTAAAAAGAGTCTGGTCAGATTTTGAGGTTCATGATGGTCTTCTGTATAAGAGAGGCAAAGAAAGATTGGTAAGTGTTGTCACTTTTAATTATTTAGTGAGTTTGGTAATGAGTGCTCACCTTCAGCACTGCCATATTGGAATCTTTAAATTGTTTACCATTTTGAAAAAAATATGTTTGGCATCAGTCCTTGATATAAGTAGTAAGGGATGTTTGTAAAACTTGCAGCATATGTAAAATGTGTAAAGTTTCAAGTCAAGTAGTTGTTCCTCCAACTTTGCGTATTACTACTTCAGGCCCATTTGATTTGGTTGCAATAGATTTGGTAAGTCTACCAAATACATCCTCTGGTTATATAGGCTGTCTTATGGTGGTAGACCATTTTTCAAAATGGGTAATTGGTATCCCTATAAGGAATAAGAAAAGCCAGACTATTTGTCATGTTTTGGAAAGAAATATCCTTCCAAATATACCTCTCATACTTGTTAGAATCCTAACTGACAATGGTCCGGAGTTTATCTCTGAAGAATTTAACTTGACATTGGAGCGGTGCAATATTGTACATTTGCGATTGATACCTTATAAAGCTTCTACCAATGAAGCAATTGAGCAGGTAAACCGAACCATTGGAGATTATTGAATAAAGAACCTCATAAATGGGACGATTCACTTGCCAGTGCTTTACTTGCCTATACCCTCCCATGTCACACACTGGTCACTGTGGCAGTCATAACACAAAACTTATAAACATAGAAATACTGCACAGGCTTGATATCCACTCCTGCTCCCAACTTGCTACCCAGTTTCTGAGACAAAATCTTAAAAAGTAGACTGAAATTGAGTGTAAATTAAGTGGAAAAATATGGTTTGGGAATAATTCAAGTTCTACAACGTTAAAAAGCATGTCACCAGACACTCTTTAAAGAAACAGTGGAGGATAGAAGCATTAAACAAGATTTAATTAGAACAAATACTGGTTATGAATTTTGGAACTAATTACAAATGGTTTTCCTAAAATTTCTATAAATGGGTTGGATAATTAAGATGATTTTTACATTTAAATGTAATCCCATGCAATTTACTTACGCCTCCAACTCTTGTTTCATTTTCTTGAATTCTTCATTAGTCATGTTACCCTCTCCTTCCCCAAGTTTCTGCAGCTTTTCTCGTGAGGCATCAAAATCTGGACGGGGTGGTGGGGGAGGAATCTAGAAAAGAAAATCTTATTGATTCAACCAGCTTTAAAAATAGCTATTATTCCAACCCACACCTGAGATTTTCGCTTTTGATCTACAGCCAATCTCTACCATTCAGAAGTAACTACACTACTAGGTATCACCCTAAACCTACCCAACCTTTGCTAAACAGACAAAACCACCTGAAAGGTCATCTCTAAACTGAAAACCCTAAGACCACTCATAAGCATGAACCCTGGTCAAAACAGAGAAGCTCTGGGAATCCTACACACAGTTAATTGGCATGAAACTGAACTATAATTCCGATAGCATAGGCACCAACTATATCTAACACACACCTACACAAGATATAGTCTAAAATAGTGGCCTCCACATAGCAGCTGGCTGTATGAAAAACACCCCCAATACACCACACCTTCAGCATCAAACAAAAATTTTCCTAATCAAAGATCACCTAAACAAGATAAGCACACGATTCTTCAGCATATTGTGATGAACCATTACACCCCCTACACATCCTCTCCACTTCTACCACCATCCCAGAACCCCTAACACCACCCCTGTTGCCAACTACACTCAGGTATTAGCTAACCTCCACTAATCCCACTGAACCAGAACAGTTTAAAAAAACACATGAATACAAAAACACCCCCCCCCCCTCCTAACACTACCATTGCAATCTGAAACCAATGCCCAATCCCATTCTACCCCCACTCCCCCTAACCATCTCAGAAGCAATTTCAGCATAGCCTCTCTAAGAGCCCCCCCCCCCCAAAAAAAACTCCATGCTGTAGCATCTTTTCTGAGCATTGTCAACACCACTACCTCCCCCAATCCCCCATTATATTGACAATACTTACAATATAGCCTGCATAATCTTCATTTTCATCAAATCTATCATGCAGCCATATAAATTCTTCATGCTGTCGTACAACTGAGAACTCTTTCTTAGTGTACTCAGGAAGATTGGTCTGCAATAATCAAAACATACATAAACCTCATGAATGTAAATTCATCATAGGCAAATTTTCAGCATACATTCTTCAAGAAAATATAAAAGGGTTCTAATGCAAGATATAGTCGGATTATTTTGAAAATAAAAATAATTTGCAAAAATAAGGACTCCTAATAGCATGATTTACAAAGGATAAAGAAAATATACTTTTTTTTAAATGTGAACTTAACTCATTTTTAAAACCATATACCCACTCTACCCTTTTACATACTCTTATTTCCTGAATCCCATTTGACCTTTCCTGTTTAATTTTACATCATTAAAGACCAGGATGACACCTCTGTCACTGCAACAAGATCCGGTAACCTGACCTGCAACCTAACACTAAAATATCACAACTGCTTTCACACAAAGTAGGGGGTTCACCTGCATCAACAATGGGATTTTTTTTTTAAAGTAATAAAAATGTCATGGTCTCAGGTTGCAGGGTTTGAATTGTGTAATTATATCAAACCACACAGACCAGACAAACACCATAAATTGGCAGACATTTATGCCATATGATAAAAGAAACCGATTTTTTATAGTTGAATTTAAAGTGAAGAGCAACACAAATTTAGGAAGGAGCAAACGGTAGAGACAATATAAAATAGCAGAGGTAGATGAATTAAAAATGGAAGAAGTAGATGAAGTGAAAAATAGCAGAAGTAGATGAAGTGAAAAATAGCAGAAGTAGATGAAGTGAAAATAGCAGAGGTATGTGAATTGAAAATAGAGGTAGATCAAAGGAAAATAGAGGTGGTAGATAAAGTGAAAATAGAGGAGTTAGAACTAGGTGATGGGGTACCTATATCTACATACCCCTAATGCAGAATGCATGCCCTATTCTGGGTTATCTGATTGCTGGTTGGTATTATCAAAAATTACTGCAAAGCACCTTCCCCAACAAGATGAAGTCCCTAATGTCTTCAATGTTGCCAGCAAGTGTCATTCTGATCTTTATACAAATTCTATCCTCTGATCAGTATTTCAGCCATGATTGAAAAGATTGTGAAACTTCTTACTACTACGTTGTACCATAAAATGGACATACACCTCATGCTCCCACATACTCCAAATACCTAGAGTCAACTTCTTGGGAACAACACATCCTACATCTAAACACAGTGACCAACATAACTCAAGCACTCAGCTTCTTATGCAAATACAACATAACAGAAACTTAACAAAAACCAACCACTTTTCTGTTAATACATTATCCACCATGACAAGGGCATATAGTCTCAACACTAATACAGTAGTCAATCCCTGCAACAAAAAAAAAACGTGCTTAACTATGCGCCATTCCTAAAACCACCCAACTTCTGAACCTTTTCATCTGCAGTAATTTCAATGCACATCATCAATAATGGCTCAAAACACAATTGGCAGATTTATTGATTTTGAGTGGCACAACTATTAGGTTATTGCCTCCAGTTAAACCTTTTTACATGATTTGTGAATTTATTATAGGTGGTTAATGCGAGATGGATGGATGATGGATTCATGATAGATGGTTGAATATCTAAAATTGTTGAAAATTTAAAATTATGATTCAATAATTTTTTTAAAAATTTAAAAATAATAAATCATAAATTTAAAACTGAGTATTTGCAGATGTAGTACAAAGCTATGAATGAATGAGTAATAATTTATGGATGGATGAATGAATGTATGAGAGATGGTGAAGGTGAGTGGGTGAATAAAACTGAATAAATGAATTAAGACTGATGAATGTATGCAAAATATTTTATTTGAAAAATGTGTAAAAAGTTATTAAGATATTTACAGAATAATGTTTTGATGGATGAATGAGAAGGATGGGAATGAACGAGTGAAAGATGATCAGTGAATGGGTGAGAGATAAAATATATGGAATATAATTAAAGTTTATTTTAAAATCACTTTGTTTCAAAGTATTTATATTTGGAATAAAGTAATTTTTAAAATTTATTATATATACTCAAGGAGGCCAGACTCCTTCAAAAATATAATCAAATCCAGATCCAATCCAATCCACCATCCTGGCTAAGCATGGAGAGTAAGCAGTAGACACCATCTGCTCCCTGCTGGTCCACCAGATGGATGTTGCGGAGACCTCCCAGGCTGGGACACTCCACTATAATGTGGAACACCATAAGGGGCACCAAACAGTCATCACAATAAGGGGATGGACCCCTTTCCATAAGGTGCCTTTGAGTAATTTTGGTTTCGCCCACCTGGAGATGTGTAACCACCAACCTGCAGGCAGCGTGGCAGACTACTGCACTCCCATCTCTCCATGTCTTCACAAATCGATCTTAGTTTGTTTCAATCTAACAAGGTCCATTGTTCTTTCCATACCCAATGTATGGTATGGCGGAAGGTAGGCTGGAGATCACGTGCTGGTATTGCGAGGCAGGTTGTTGCTGATCTCGATGCAGATGCATTAGGGAGGGTATCCACCAACTCATTACCAGGGACCAAACAAAATTGCACAGTGCAACCTCTGTTCTTCAGTAGATGAAGCCACTCTAAGATCAATCTAACCAGCAGGTGGTTGGGATTAAAACAATTTATCGCCTGAAGGGCACTTAAGAGACTGAATTAATTACATAAGACATCAGTCTTCAGGAAAATAAGGCTGCAGGCAGTCAAGATTGAATTAAGTGCTGCTGTGAATATAAAGGCAGCTCTAGGAAGACTGCCCCCTTTCCTCCCTGCGGGAAAGATAACTCTGACTCCCTCGTCAGTTTCAGAGCCATCTGTGTAGACTGGTATAGATCTCTCATGCAGACTGATGGCCTTTAACCTAGAGGAGCTCAGCTTGTGCCGAGAGTGATCCTTTTCTCCCTCAAAGTCTACTACAAAAAGACCTACTCTGGATTGCTCTCATGGGTTTATTTGCATGGTGAGGTCCGGGTGAGTATCAAGGAGCATATGGACTCGTGCACCAAATGCCTCTGGAGTGGAGCGAGCCTCTACCAAGGTGTTGGGCAGCATTGACATCAACCCACACCATTTGGCTGGCCACAGAGTCAGACAGTCTCTGGAGGCAGCACCAGCACCTGATTAGTGCTGAGTGCCTGCAGAGGTCCAAGGGAATTGCACCTTCATCCACTAGAAGGCTAAGGATTGGGGATGTCCTGAATGCCCACTTCTCTCTGATGGACAGAATCCAACGCCTTCAGTCTGGCCTGGGTAGCAGAGGAGTACAGTTTGCAACTGAATTCAATTTTGGTAATATTATTGCATTGTGCAGTCCCAACATGATGTTATAGTCTGCACCCCAGGATGTGCTTGATATTAGTTTTAGAAGGTTCATTGCCCTCAGGCAATCAACCTTCAGAGAATGGAGGTGGGGAGCCCAGTTTAGTCTGATATCAAAGACCAACCCTAAAAACTGAGCTTCATCCATGCACAGGATCCACTTGCCATAGAGATACAGAGCAGGGTTGGGATGTATGCTACATATCCTGCGATCATCTTTTTCTGCAAGAAGCAGAAACTCCTAAGGGTAGCCCACTCACAGACTTTCTCTAGGGCAAGCTGAACCCGTCTTTTAGCCACTGACCTCTGTGAGATTGCAAATGATATTGGCAGGTCATCCACATATAAGGTGCTGATCACTCCCTTTGTAAGTACATCTACTTATGTCATTGATCACAACAGCAAACAGTTACACTCAAGACACTGTATTGTGGAACCCTACCTTTGAGTTGGTAGGGGGAGGAGAGGACTCATCCGGTACAAACCCAGACAATCGAACAATTCTATTGGCCATGAAGGCCTTGTAAGAAAGATTGCATGCTCCTCCTTAGACCAACTCTGTGAAGTGTCATAAGCTTTCTCCAGTTCAAAGAAAACTAATGTGATGCTGCTCCAATCTAAACGCTCTGCAGATTGACAACTTCAATGTCAAGAGAGCATCTGAGGTGGAATGAAGCTTGTGGAATCCAAATTGGCAGCTTGCGAAGAACTTCTCATGTTCCAGGATCCACATCAGTGGGACATTGACCGTCTTCTTGAGCAGCTTGCACATGCACAGCGTGAGTTAGATTGAGTGGAAGTTGGTAGGCTGCGAGTGATTCTTTCCAAGCTTTGTGATCGGAATCACCACTGCCATGCCCCAGCCACTCAGGAAGGCTCCCTCCCTCCAGATTCAGTTGTAGAGGCTTAGTAAAATGGATATCCCCTCTTGCGGAAGATGCTGAAGCATTGCATAGATGTGATTATGCCACAGGCAGCTGTCCTTACATATTTTCAAGGCCCCTCTTAATTCCTGTACAAAGAGCACATTGTACGACTCTCCACCTCTGGATGTGAAGTCAATGCCCTTCCATTCCTCTTGGAGTCATCGTATAGCCAGAAGGGAAGTAGTGTCGCACTGGCCTACCTAAGCAAAAAAAAGTGTCAAGAGGCCTCAGCCATATTGGCAGGGGCAGTCACAGTATTCCCATTCAGCAACAGAATTGAACATGATGGAGGAATGTCCTCCATTTTACGGACTCATTGTCATATCTTTGAAAGTGGCGTGGACGGTGAGATGGAGCTCACATAAGATTGCCAGGAGGAGCCTCGGGCCAACTTCATCATCCAGCGATAGTGAGCCCTAGCTCTGTGGAAGGCAATCTTATGGGCTTGAAAGATTGGCCCTGGTGTACAATGTCATCAATTCATGGTAGATAGATGGAACAGACTGTGTAGTTGGCACCTAGGTAGACGCATCTTGCCACAGCATGCAGAGGGCATTGTAATTTCATTTCTTGGAAGAAGACATCATTATGGTGGTATAAACAAAGCTGGCACAATGTCCTCCTCCATCACGGGTAGAGGTTTGCATCATCTCATATCCCATCAGCAGGGACAATTGCCCTGCCTCATCATGCTCTCTTGAAAGCAGATAGCTGCTGGGGAGGAGTCAGCCACCAGAGTGGAAAGTTCCTCCACTGCAGGATCATCGCCATACTTATTTTGATTGAGGTTTAAGGAACACTAGGCCTGTCATTTTGGCCACTGTTCCTGCAGTGGAACAACTTTTTTTTAACCTCCCCTTGAGGTGAAGGTTGGAATTTTTTTTTTATCTCCCCCCTTCTTTTAGGGAGCTTAATGGTTTTTCATGCAGCCCCAGTGGACCCCTTTGTGGGGGGATCCACTGATGGCTGCTCATCTCCTGGCTGTGTCATTATGTTCTTGGAGACTACCTCCCTGGGGCACGACAAGAGGTCATCCATCTCATGGGGCGCCAAGCTGAGCTTCAGGTTGGAGCTGGTGGCAGAGTTGCTCTCCTGCTCCTCCATGTCTCCATTACACAACATGTCAACGTCTTGGTCTTTGTCAGCTGGAGGTTCAAGAGATGTAAACTTTGGCTGGTGATGGTGCCTCCACCAAGTCCAAAGACTCTGAGGAGGACAGACGTCTCTTCTGATGTAAGTATTTTGCAGACAGGTCCCTCTTGGGCTTGGGCTCTGGAGCCTAGACTGAGTTGAGTCAGTCTGTGTAGACTCAACCTCATTTTCTAGATCTGTTCCTCACTGCTGCACAAAGAGATGCATCTTCTGGGTGTGGAACTGTGGCACTCTTTTGGGAGAGTAGCTTTTGTTTCTTTGGCAAGGTGGTTAGTGACGGTGGAGAAGGTCTTCACTCCTCCCTCCTTCCTCTATTGAAACATCAGCTATCTCCTAGCATTCCCCAGGCTGATTTTTTTGTGTGTTGGCCAGGTGTACGATGTCCTGCTCCTATTTATAAGTTTTACATCCGGGAGTTCACAGGATGATTTTCCCTGCAGTGGAAGCAGTAGACCTCTTTACCGAGTTCTGCAGTGGCATGATTATCTAGTGCAGAGCAGTTGGCGTATCATGAGGCATTATTACAGTGCTTCCTCCCATGCCTATAATTAAAGCACCAGTAGCATAGGGGGGCTTTTCTGTGATGGGCTTCACCTTAATTGATTGAGAGCTAATCTTGACCCTGTTGGGTGCAAAGTACCAAAGAAAGTAAAGATAATCAGGGGGGGTTTTAGCCCTTTTTTGTGACATGGCTCAGTGTCAGGGCATATCAACTCTCTCCGCTTCAGATAAGTCAAAGAGGTCACAGCTGTATATGTACCCTTTACTGAAGTTGAAGGTCTTATGAGGCTTAACAGTTGTGAACATGCCATCAGATGGTCATAGGAGGCTAGAGAGCATTTTTGCCTGTGTGACATCTTAGGCGTGTACGAGAACTCTCTTTCCATACTTTTTTAGATGGCCTTCAGGGATGAGTCCTATCTCTCTCTCTTTCCAGATACCAGGCAACTTGGATGAAATTGCCCTTGCCTTCTTTGTAGTAGGCTATGAACCAGTATGGAGTGTGTACTTTTCATGGCCTTGCTGCCTTCTCTGCCAGATGCTCTTCAAATATGTTTGGACAATAGTCCTGATCTGTCACTTCCAGATTACTCAATCTTATGTCTCATAGAGAAGTTCTTGTCTTATATGGGTAGAAAGGTTGCATATTCAAGGGCTGCCTTAATGGCCTCCTTTGTCAGGAAGATCACACATCTCATAGATTATTCTCATAGATGATGATTCTCATTACAGTACCAAAGTTCTTCATGATAGTGTGTATTGCATTGTATGCAAGGCTTTGTAGGATATCAGTCTTCATAGAGTATGTCTATTTTGTGATGATGTAGAGGTCCTAGCAGGTGTATTGTTACAAACTTTCTCATTCTGGATTTTTCATCAGCAGCACAACAACCAGTAGATGTTGCAGGGGCCTGGTAGAGTACCTCCCGAGGAATAGAAGTTTTTTGTTTACAGCCATATGCAAGTTAATTTCCTCTTGGCCCCAGGAGCCAAGAGTCACCACCTACTGGGTCTGGGTGCTAACTGATGAGGTTGGGTACATTGTACCCAGAGAGACCGCTTTTTTAAAAAGTAGCCCCAGTGATGCTAAAGTTCATCCATGCTGGAGCTGACCCCCTCCTCACACACATCCCCAGCCCAGAAATCCAACACAGGACAACTATAGAAAGTGGTCCCTACAGTGGGCAGCCTGCTAGCCCATACTGAAAGACTACATTGAACCATTTGGTCTGGTCACTAGCTGACAACCCATCTAGAATGGGTGACCTCTCCAAAGATGGGCGGAGTAGGGGACCCAGCCCCCCTAGCAGGGCTCGCCCAGAAAATTGGTGACCCATCTAGTATGGGTAGCCCTCTCCCACAATGCTGGGTGGAGTAGGAGGCTAGGTCCCCCACCTAGCACAGCTTGTCAGATCATCTGGGCACACAATCCTCCACCACATATAGGCAGCTCCCATTAGAGGGAGCATAATTGGCAGATAGAATTACAAACATCTCTGAACAAGATCACACACCACATTAAACAACACTGCTCAGCCAACTAGACAACCGCTTCAGCCCAGCCAAAATTCTGCAAATTTAATTTACACACCAGAACTATAAAAATAGCAGACCTCCCCTCACACCACCTTCCCAGCATTATGACATTCCAAACCACCTAAACTATGAACCTCGTTCCAAACCACATAAACTACAAAAAAGCACATTGCACAAGATACACCAACTGAATAGAAAATGACAATTTCACCATTGACAACCCCTCCTTAGAAAAAGCAGTAGCACACAGCCAAACTTCTGAAAAAAATCTCAGACTATATAAAAAGACAGAAAAACTAAAAAACATTTCAGAGCACCTAGGTGATAAGAATGATAAATCCAATAGCTCAAGAGTTGTCAGATTTTTTACCATAGGCAAATACCTTGCAAAAAAAAAAGATTCTAGGGTAGAAAAGATATAATTGCTCCTCCAATGATTTTTTAGTATCCCTCTAAAACCCTCCATTTTCTTGGGATAAATGTGGAAATGAGCCACTGAGAGCATCAATACATCACTCTTTTTTAGCAGCTTCTGTTTAGAAATAGCTTTTGCTCCATAAGCATACTCCCCAAGCTTTTTCATTGAGAAATTTTCTGTAAATCAGTGAGGTGATTTTGCCAGCTTGGGGCAGAGAAATTTAACAGATTAAGTTGTAATTTACTTGAATTTGCTGACCTAGGGATTGCTAAAGATTTCATGTAGGAATCAATTTTCCCCTACCTACCTTAAATGATAATCAGATACATAAACTATTACATAACTTCAGCAAGTTCCCTTGTATTGGGGTTATGGGTTTAATTTAATGTAAACCTTTGCCTAAATCATTTCAAGCATACCACCTCTTTATGTAAGTTGGCGAGTGGATCAGGCTTATTGTTTTTCCTTGAATGCAGATATAACTTAGGGGGAAAGGTGGGATTTCTGGCCTTTCAATTTGCACCTGTACCTGTATTTTTGGCAACTTTGTAGTGCTCTGGTTATCTGGGGCACATTGCTCAAAAGTTTGGGTTGGTTACACAGTAGATTTTTTTTCTTTATGATCCAAGGTTTGGAACAAGGTTTAAAATTTTTAATTGTGTGGATGAGAGAATCAATATTTTTTGTATAGTTTATACTTATGGGATAAATGGGTATTTGGTTTGTTTTACATTTGGTGTGCTAAGAATTAATTATTTGTATAGGAAGCCTCTTCTTTCATTTAAGGAAACCTCTTACTTTATTCAAACAAACTTGTTTTGTCCTAGCTTTATTTTAAGATATTTGTTTTATTTTACAATGCTTGTTTTGTCATTGTTTTATTTTATGATGCTTGTTTTGTCTTTGCTTTATTTTAGGAAACTAATTTCTCATGCTCATTAAATTGGAAATTCATCTTGTCTTTAACTAATTTTAACGCACCCCATTTTTCAGAGTTGTTTATGTTCAACCTCTGGCATCCATTTTAATAGGTAGTCATACTAATATTATCCTTTCTATAAATTATAATTATCACGATGTTCTACTCAAAGTATGTGTATTTAGTTATGGGTGCACAGTAAAGGGCATTGATAGATTGTTGTCTATCATAATTTTAGGGCATTTTATGACATTTGGCTATCATTAAGACTACCCCTTCAGATTGTACACTCCCAAGGAGATATGTATGTTTTTTTTCAAGATTTACAATCACAAGGAGCACAAAGAAGTTAGATTCCTTGTGTATTGAAGTATAAAAGTTTTCTAGTTAACGAACCATGAACCAGGGTTGGGTTTCATCAAGGATACCTATTTCTATAAGTCATTGATGGTGCTTGACTAGGCCCCCTAATGGTAACCTATCCAGCTTCATTACAACCACTGCAAGAACCCTCTTGCTCCAGTAGGAAATTTTTACAATACTTGCATCACCAAACTAATAATAAAAACTGGAATCAATACACAAACACAATAAATTACAAAGTGGAAAACAACTCTAGAGAACCCTCAAGAAAATATACACACCAAATTAAAGCCTATAACATAAGACCAAGCTCTCCCATTCACCCTATAAAATGTTAAATTAGCCATCAAATCCCTAAAAATATCAAAGCTACAGGCCCTGATAATATATAAAAAATATACCTCAACCACCTAGGAAACACAGCAATCGCAACCATTAAAGATATTTTCAACCAATCCTGGCTTACCAATACCATTCCTTTAATGTGGAAAAAGCATACACCATACCAATACTGAAACTATGCATCCCCCAACACAGCCAACTTTACCAAAAAAAACTAGAATAATTGATGCACAGAAGAATAGGCCCAGACATGCCCCTTTCACAAACACAACATGGATTTAGAAAAGATCACTCAGCTAGAACTCTCCTAACAAACCTCACAGAATATTCAAGATGGCTTCAAATAACAAGTTCCTCCCTCACACACAATACTTGCAGCAATCAGCCTTTGATACTACCCACACATATCCTAGCATGAAAAACCCTAGAATAATAAATAATGGCTAACTTGTTTTTCAGCAAACAAGCCATTCACAAAACACAAATCACCACTTTGCAATGGATCTCCAAGGGTGCCAGCCTCTCACTCCTACTTATCAGCCTATTCACTCATGATATTCAGCAACTACAATCCCCAATTATTTTAACACCTACACTGATGACATTTCAAGAACAGCACAACAACACAAAATCAAAATAGCAACCAGAACAATAAAATAATGTATAAACAAACTGGAACAATGGTTCATACAAATCTGAATGACATATGCTGCAACAAAGACCTTACCGATTGGAATACATCTAAACATGATAGGAATTCAACAGTTCAACAGAACATTAAATCAATATCACCCCAACTACTACCTCACAACAAAACTATCTCCACCCAGACTATAAAAAAGTACCCCCAGAGTATTACTATTAACTCTAGTACAATAATTACCTACCCCTAACCAAAACTACATCCTGATAAAACATCTACACTACCCTCACCCAGACACAAACAACCTCCCCAAATAGACAGCTAAGAGAAATCACTACCTAAGAGAGAGCACTAATCCAACTAAGATCTACTTAACCATATTCCAAAAATACATGCCCCAACACTAGGACTGTTCAAGTTCATATTGTGAAAAATATAAAAATTGTGGGAGACTTCAGGCCACATGTTGTTCTAGTTCACTTGGGGCATATAGGTGCAGATAAAATTTGAACTTGATTGGACAAGATATAAAGGTTCCCCAGAGCAACCGCCACCTAGTCCATTATTGAGGTAACATTGGCAGTCAGTCATGTGGATTGTCCTTTGGAAGTGTTTGTTTGGTGTCTAGAGGTCACCAACTTACTGAAAGTTATGATTTTCAGTCATGATCACTAACAGAACAGAGAACTTCAATATTCCCATTTTGTCTTTCACAGGTGTGATGGTTTCTATTCACAAACAGTGGTGGTTGATCGGTCACCCGGAGAAGAACATCACCGGGAGCCATCTCCACTCAAAGGGGGCAAGTGCTCCAAAAATTCTACTTCCACCACGGTCTGGAAAAGAAAACAAAGGCAGAGGCTGTGAAGGAGACCATGGAGGAAGTCCTGGGGATTTAGGAGAAGGCGGATCTCCCTATCTCCACACTGCATTACAGCAAGGAGAAGCTGCTCAAGTTAGTGAAGGCCTACGAGGGTCTTCAGAAGCACAAGAAAAGAGCTTCGGGAATGGCAAAGATGAATGAGATCTTACAAGGGGACCTTGATGACTTGTTTGATGTGGTACACAGAGATGCCCTTGAGAAGACCACAAATGAGGAGGACAGGGCCTTCCTGATCAGAGAGGATCAGGCTGCAGAGATGGAGAAAAAGATTACCTTAAGTGTTGTACCTTCAAGCCAGGTGGCCTCATTGTCTTTGTCCTCTTGTGGGGAAATGGATAGAAGCATTGCCGAGTTCAAGTGCCTAAGTCTTCCTAATAGAAGAGCTGGAAAGAAGTCAGCCATGATCCTGTCAAAGGAAGTGAACACCAGACTAGACTGCTTCAAGGTCCCAGATCTGGCTGCGATGGCAGTGGTAGGAGCCCTGGCCAAGGCAACCAGTCAGAACATCAACAACATCACACTCTCTACGAGCTCCATCCGGCGCCATAGGAGAAAGAGCCGAAAGGAAGTGGCCACTGCAGAGAAGATCAAACTCTCAGGGAGATGCCTTGTGCTACTTCACTGGGATGTGAATGCATTGAGAGGCTCACCATTCACGTACAGGTGGGTCTGGGAAGGAATCTCCTCTGGTTTGCGTGCAGGCACCACATCCTGGAAGTGATCCTTGGGGAAATTTTCAAACACTGTCATGGACCATCTGACAGGCCTAACGTCCCTCTCTTTGTCCAGTTCTGGGCCCAGTGGGACTTCCTTGACCAGAAATCTTGGATGCCCTCCATGAATGAAGAAAGCCTCCTTCCTCTCCTGACAGGCGAGCTGTCTGATGCAAGGGAGACAGCTATGAGCGAGCTCAAGAGTGCCATCAAACAAAAAATACATCCTACATCTTCCTGAGAGGCGATATTGGGACAACTTTCAAGATAGGGCACCATGAGCGTTTCATCAAGCGAGATGGATGTCAAAGGGAATCTACGCTCTCAAGATTTTCCTCTTCAGGTCTCAGTTTCAGCTGACCTCTCACAAACTTCAAGCCATGGAAAAGGTGTCCGTCCCTCTTTGTCACCCTCCTTTACGGCATTCCATGGCATGAGGCCACGGTTCCTTTCCATGTTTCCTACAACAATCTCCTCTTCATGAGGGAACTTTGCAGAGGAATCCCAAATAAGTGCATTGCTGAAGTGGCCTTAAAGGCCACAGGTTACAAAGGAAGAGAAGGCCTCCATGGGCTAGAACATGTAGAGGGAGGGCAAGGGTCTGAAACATCCGGACAGAAAGGCCTTCAATCCCAACAAGCCTCTTTCAGGCTTCTTCAGTTCCTGGTCACACTCTTGGCTAAGAGCCCCGCCAGTTGGGAGGGGGATCTTCTCTTCTGCAAGATGAAGAAGGCAATTGACCAGGTGGTGATCAACGAAGTTGCCGAATAGGGAGTGGCCCTGATGACCATCTTCAGCGCGGCCTTTTCCGGCAACTTATGCCCAAGTGGGCAGTTGCCAGATGGGCTCTAAAAAAAAATAAAAAATTCAGCGCAGCCAAAGAAGCAGTTCCTTCTAAAGGCGGTGGCCAATGATAGGAGGGAATGCCCCACAACCTCCAGGGCAGCCCTACTGAAGCCCGAGCGATCGAACTCTGAATAAAGCAAGGAGGTCCTTTCGGAACTTCTTTTTTCATATTTGCTAACTTTTTGTTTGTTTTGGAAAAATTGTTGTTTCATGGTGGACCCCTAAGCAATGTGCGATTACAATAAAATTTTGCACAAATCTTTTACTTTTTTAATGGAACAAAAACTACATGTGGCCCGAAAGTGTTTGCAACATGTAACATTTTGAATAGGTCTACCCAACACCAACTTTCATTTGAAGTAATAATACAGTAAAATAACACTAAACATCTCCTTGACTGCCCAAAAGTCAGAGGTAATATATAGTCAAAAAGAAATTGCTAGTAGCACTGATCTGCACTTTAACAGTAGATTTAGTTTCTAGGCTAAATAGGATCTATTAAAAATGAATGTGATGTTAAAAAAATAACATTTTGTCCATTTCTTACTGGGCAAGAAAACTAATATTTACCACTAAATTCCTTCTCAAACCCCAAACCTGGTATTAGGAAGCAACTTCAGTGCATATCACCCAGAGGTCATCTGCTCTTGGGGTCAATTATCAACAACCATCCAACCAAATCTCCATATATTACAAAATGGAAGTTGCTTCCAGAAAGCAACAGACCCTCCAACTGCTCAGTGTCTGAATAGTTTTCTCAGGCCAGCCTCACTCCTTGTACTCATATGTTTTCTGGTATCAATGCTCTCAAGTGTTTATTTTTTTAATAAGCAAAAATGTCACTATACTCATTTAACTTCTAGAGCAAACCCATAACATTATCAGTACACATCTCTAGATATAGGTTTTGTAGACCCATCTACAAATACAAACCTGACAACTTAAATAAGAGACCATACCCTATACCACTAGAAATTATTTAGCAAAATCTTATTATAATGATCCTAGTGTGTGTGCGTATATGTGTTTGTAAAATTATTTTTTCTTGCACCCAAATTTTGAACGAGTTATGAAATAAAAAAAACTTTTTTCTCGCATATTTTCTTGATTTCATGAGCAAGCGTCACAGGCCTAGCAAAAAATGCCTATAGGGCAGATTTTTTAAATGACAATACTTAAGGAAAAATTTAATATTGTATGGATGTTTATAAACCTATTAAAATAAATTATTACATAGGTTACAGAAATTAAATAAAAGTGCTTACTTTAGTATGCACAGTAAACTTCACTTTTTCTCGTTCACTTAAGGCATCTGATATATCGACTTGCAAGGCATTTTCACCAAGGTCAACCGTATCTGATCTTCCACTCTGAAATATAAAATTAAATTAAAAACATTTTGAGGGAAATATCATCTCCCTCATTATAAAAAATATCAGCAACATTTATGTCCTAATTTAAAAGTTACCTTTAATATTAATAAACATACTGATCCTTAAGCTGATTTGTACTTTTATGGCTTAGGGTACATATAGGTCTGAGAGCAAATCATTTTTTTCTTTGATAAGTACAATCAAGCTACACAATAAATAATTTGGAAGGGTTTTTTTTTACTCTACCAATCTGCACCCATTCAAGGTGCCTTTTTATTACTCAGTGATGACCTATAGTTTAATGTGTGATCCGAACAATGAACATGCACAGTGTGGGAGCCAACCTAAAGTCACCTGGAATTGGGGCTCCATCCAGCAACTTAAATTTTTTTTAAAGACTTTAAATAAAATTTAATATAGGGGTGAAGCAATTAATCAGTTAATAGGAACTGACTGATGTTAAGCCTGTCAAGCAGGCTTAACATCAGCTGAATGACCATCTAGAGTTGCAGAGAGGCTCAAGAATAGGAAAGGCATAAAAGATCAACCTTATTCAGGCAGACATCAAGTTGTCAACTGTTTGGCTGTGAGAAAGGCCTTTGAAAGTGCTCTGATGCTCAAAATGACTGCACTCGCGAAGAACATCTCAGTGGTTACTGTGTCTAGGGCCATCAAGGAGGATGGCAGCAGAGCTTGAGGTACATGGAAAGGCCTCTGCTCACCAACTGTATGCGAGAACAAGGTTGGAAATGCTGTCATCACCTTCTCAATGACTTAAGTCATGGCAATCAAATTCTCATTTTTTCTGATGAAAAAACTTCACTATCAATCCGATTGTCAACAAGCAAAACAATGTGTGGTAAGCTTTGGCCGGGACATCTCAAGAGGTCAGCTATGTGCCCACAACCAAGCTTCCAGCTTCTGTGATGATGCTCAGCATTGTGGCTTCGAATGGTGAAAAGATCCCTCCCCCCTTCCCGGCGTGGTTCGAAGTTGGCTACAGGCTCACTGTGGCTGATTACAGGGACATTATATCAAGAAAGTCCTGCCGCGAGTGAGAAAGATCGCAACAAAGGTGGACTATGTCTTATGGGAGGACAGTATCCCAGCCCATATGGCCAAGACCATGCAACAGTGGTTGGGTCAAAGGACTTTTGGCCATGGTAGTCACCTGACTATAATCCCTTTGACTCGGGCAAGGCCTGCAAAGTCTGGCACAGCAACGTTGATGAGCTGAAGTCCTCCATCAACTGCATGTGGGTCAGCATAAGCAAGGACTTTGTCTACAATGGTGCAGCCTTCATGTCTCGCCTAGAGCAAATGCTTGCCACTGAGGGTGGCCACATTGATTAATATTGCAATTTTAACACATTCATATGTTAAAACATTAAAAATGTATCCAACTACATCAAAACTATCCATATGTCCTTTGTAGAAGGCACCATAAGGAGTGCAACAGGACTAATGCAATACCTAGTTTCATAGCATTTACACGTCTTTTTCCAAATACAGTTATAAGAAAGTACTTTTGTTTGCAATAGTTATTAATCTGTAAAATTAACCCAATTTTAAATGTTCATAGGTATGTATCATAGCCAAGTTGTTATTAGTACATGGACAAAAATCTTGAATATTTCCTCTGCCCAAAACTTTAATTCTGAAAGTTCAAATGAATTTGATCAAAATGGTGTTGTTGCATTCAGGAAAATTCACCTGGCTTATCATTGACTGTTAGCTGAAATTGTCACATTTATTGTAGATTTTAGTCAGTGTTTGTCCAGAAGTATGTTGTTGTTGTTGCAAATGACCTCTGCTCCCACCAACCACTTGGGAGATTAAGGGAGAAAGCTTTTGATGCTACAACCTGCGTTGTAGGCCCTGCCAAAGTTACCACAATTAAGTGGGGCCGCACCTTCTCTGAGACAGTCCTGAGGGACCATGTTTGACTGGAGGGAGGCTGTTGCATGCTGTGGAAATTTTATAGCATCCCCTGTGCTAGCTGTCCATGCAACAATTAGGAAGTCAGGGTTGCAGCTTAATCTTGCACAGATTGCATCTACTTGGAAATGACTGGCCACTCTACAACTCAATTTATTCTAGCCCTAGGTCGGGCGGTTTAAAAAATGCAGCTTTGCCTGCTGGGAGTAATCCAGAAGTAACTATGGCATATATGAACACAATAAAACCACTTGGTGGGTGATTAAAAATCACTCCTCAGGGTATCATCATGCTACATATTTATGGAAGCAGCAGCACAGCAAGAATTTATTTCCACAGCATATCAATAAAATTGGCAAAATATATTAGGTATATGATGATAGGGAATTTTTAAACAGCCATTTTTTTCATTAATGGAGCTTCGTCTAGCTTAAATTACTCAGTAAGAAGTAAATTAGTTTTTAGTTTACTATATAATAGGTTGTTAGTTCATAAGATAAATAAACAGTAAATTGAGATGATGGTGCCGTCATTCCAAAGGTTTTAGAGCCTTCTAATCAATACGAGTTATAGAATAAATGTTATTTGGCTCACCAAATGACATAGGAACACCCGTTTTGGGTGGAATTCTGATAAAATTAAGTTCAGCGATACTTTGTTACTTTTTCTAAGTTCTGACAAAAAATAAATAGGCTGCCATCTTGGGAGCCAGTAGCCACATCATTAATTGGAATCACATATTATATTATATATCATTTTCAAGGGAATTTTTTTCTGAATTAAAATCTGATGTGGATATTTCATTTAATCAATTTTAAAGAAAATACGATTGATTTAAATAGCATTCAGGTGTGAGGCTTATGTCTGAAATCAAGGAACGTGGTAGAAAAACTAGGCTTTTGAATTAGGAATATTAGTAGTTTATTTAAAAATGGAGGGGGGAGATTTTTCAAAATTACCATACCATATAAATGGCAGGGATGTACATCCTGTCCCAGCTATGAAATAGATGGGCATTGGCTGAATTCAGTTGAGGATGAGAAGGACTTAGGTGTAGAAGTAGATAGGTCACTGAAGTTTTCAAAGCAGTGTATTGAGGCAAAAAATAGAGCAAATAGGGTGCTAGGATACATTAACTGGAATGTTAGCTACAAGAGTAGAGAGGTTATCCTTAAACTCTACAACTCGTATGTCAGGCCACATTTAGAGCACTGTATACAAGCATGGTCACCACATTTTAAAGATGACATCAACCTGCTAAAGTCAGTACAAAGGAGGGCAACAAAAATAATACCTTCCCCGAAGCACCTTGAATATGAAGATAGACTGAGGGTACTAAATATGTTCTCATTTGAGAGAAGATGTGTGAGGGGAGATGGAATGGCTAAGTTGGATTTTAGCAAGTCATTTGAGTTGGAAGGTAGTAATAGGACTAGGGGTCACCACTTAAAAATAATTATATGGGGAGGGAGGGTTAACTTTAAGAGGGTATTCTGGACTCATTCCTGTGGATGCAGTTTTTTATTATTGTATATTACGATTTATTTGGATTGTGACGATTCTTGATGACGATGCTTTTTGTTTTTGACACATTCCTGTGTATGGTTCAAATTGTATATTGTAGATGCATGATCGGACACAATCCTATGGATTGTTTAAATTGTATATTGTAGATGCATGATCTGACACAATCCCATGGATGAATTTTGTGGGTGGGTTTTGACAGATGTGGATGACCTTTGATAGGCCCTTGTGGCTTTTGTCATCCGTCATATTATGTTACTGTTGATGCAGATCTTAGATTCCACTCCCACATCAGAAACACAGTGTCCAAAGCCGGAGGGCTGGCCACTAACCTCAAGTCAACCATCTGTCACTCTACTTCCTTTATGGTCTCCCTTTCACTACTGACATCAGACCGCTTCTGAATTTTACTTCTCCCATTTGGAACACTGGATTTCAAGTTGTCCTTACACTTCTGGAGTCAGTCTAGAGCTGAGAGACCAAACAAGTGGATAATCTCACCAACCTGCTTTACAAGGATCGACTAACTTAGCTCAACATATTCTCAATTAGGGGCAGACTTTTGAGGATGGACCTTGTTCTTTGTTACAAAATCTTCCATGACCTCTCTCCCATTAAACCTAGGGACTTGTTCACGATGTCATCTCACCCTGGAACAAGAAGTCACAGATACAAGGTATTTGTCCCCCATGCTGCCACAGAAGCCCAGATGATGTTGTGGACTCCTCATCCCTCCCACTATTTAAATCAAAACTATCATACTATTTACATGAACAACTGTTCAATCCCATCTCCTCCTAACCCATTAAATGCTACAAATTCACCTCATTCCATGACTATACCCACCACCAGTCACATAAATACAGTAAACATGAAGATCAGCAGCGTGCCTGAAAAAGTGTATTTTTCATTCACCCGCACATGCATATTCATGCATGTTAGAACATTATTCTATAAACAATTATGATTATATACTGCCCCCTAAACTCAGGATCATCGTAGGGGATTCCCCCTGCAGTGATAAACCCCCGACAAGCAGTCTCCTTGAATTTACTCAAAAAAGGTGAAACATATTGGAACACAGACAAATATTTTGCGTCCAATCATTCGCGCCGCCGATCTTCATGTTTACCATAAATAGACTAACTTTAACTATAACATTTGACTGGCATGTCATAATCTTATCCAGGCTACTTGACATCGGACATGCCATGCGCTGCCATTTATTCTCTCTTGCCTATGAATTTGAAACTGCTACCATAACAAATAACTTTTAAACTCTAACATGACATTAAATGCTGTACGTCTAATTCAATTAAATTAGTCCTAATATAATAGAAGGCCTGCCTGAGAATATTCTGCTTCGAAGAATGAGAAGATATACTGCCCCCCAAACTCAGGATCATCGTAGGGGATTCCCCCTGCAGTGATAAACCCCCGACAAGCAGTCTCCTTGAATTTACTCAAAAAAGGTGAAACATATTGGAACACAGACAAATATTTTGCGGCCAATCATTCGCGCCGCTGATCTTCATGTTTACCATAAATAGACTAACTTTAACTATAACATTTGACTGGCATGTCATAATCTTATCCAGGCTACTTGACATCGGACATGCCATGCGCTGCCATTTATTCTCTCTTGCCTATGAATTTGAAACTGCTACCATAACAAATAACTTTTAAACTAACATGACATTAAATGCTGTATGTCTAATTCAATTAAATTAGTCCTAATATAATAGAAGGCCTGCTGAGAATATTCTGCTTCGAAGAATGAGAAGATATAGTAGCGTTCGGACATGTTCTCTGCGAGCTCTTTATTCAGTGACATTTTTTCATTTTTGACTTTTTGGTGTAATATATTTAAGTTCGGGAAGATAGTTAACTCTGAGTATTAGACATAATACTAAAGGAATTTTTAATTATATTTTGAAAAGTTTCCCAATATGGCTGTTGCTTTGGATGATGTGAGTATGCCTTTTGATGTAAGCTGTGTGTATGTAGTTTGTGATTTTTGTGGTATTGAAAGAAGAGCAAATGTATCTGAATGCCCGGTTAGTTATGTGACTAGTGCAAATGTGGCTTTGGTAGAGGAGGTGAATCAGTTGCATGATGAGTGCAAGAGATTAAGCGAGTTGGTGAATGAAGTTGGGGAATGAAGTGTACGCATGAAGAATGTGCCTGGGACCAGGAGGGTGGAAGATAGGCCTAGACTAGGGACTGATGTGAGTGAAGATGAATGGTGGGTGAATATGGATAGAATAGATAGGTTAGGACAGGTTAGGTCTTTGAGTAAGAGGGACATGGAACATGTTAGGTTGACTAACAGATTTGATGCCCTGAGTTTGTTCTACCCTTAACTATTTGCAATTAAACCGAATCATCTGATGATCACTGTTTCCCAATGATTCCCCTACACTCAATCCTTGAACTAAGTGATCATCATTTGTTATATTATATTGTGGGGGACTTTGATTTTGTCTTCCCCTGGCGATGGTGCTTTTTGTGGGTGGGTTTTGACGGATGCGGATGACCTTTGATAGGCCCTTGTGGCTTTTGTCATCCGTGAAATTATGTTATGTTATGTTATGAGGAAGAGGTTGAAAGTGATTTGTCTGATGCAGTTGTGGCAGAAAGAGAAATAAGTGGTAGTTTGAATAAGAACAGGAGGGAGGGTAATGCTAGGCCTAGGGGGACTAGGGGGACGGCTAAGTTACTTGTGATGGGCGACTCTCAGATTAGATATTTAGATAGGAAGTTAAGTGCGAGCAAATGAAAGGGAGTGAGAGTTTGTTTGCCGGGTGCTGGTGTAAATGATGTGTGTGTGAGGTATAATAGTCTGGTGTCTGGGTGTGAAAGGGATGCAGTTGTGATTACGTATGTGGGAGTAAATGATGTAAAGAAGGTGGATTCATGTGAGTTATGAGAGGTACAAAAGGTTAGTTGAAAGGATGAGTGAAAGTAGAGTGAAAGGCGTTGTTTCAGGTGTGCTTCCGAGATTGGATGTGGGGATGGAATGGTTGTCTCATGCAATTGGACTGAATGAGTATATGAAAGGCCTGTGTGAGGAGTCGGGATTAGTGTTTGTAGATGTTTAGAATGGGTTTTATGGGAATAAGGCATTGTATGCATTGGATGGACTCCATCTAAGCTGGGCTGGGGTTGACGTGTTGTGGCAGGAGTTAGATAGTGTTGTTGGGTCTTTGCAGGCAGGAAACTAGTTACTGATAGTGGTCAGGGAAATATAAGAGTACAGGATGGAGCAGGGAAAGGAAAGAGATGCAGAAGAGATAGAGTGGAAGGTATACATTCTAAAAGAGGTGCTTCAGTGATAGGAGGGCTGAGTTAACTTAATACCAATGCTCGTTGTCTTAGAAATAAGAAAGATGAGTTATTTAGTTATCTTATTGATGAAGATATAGATATAATATGTGTAATAGAATCATGGGTTAATGAAAAGAAATTTAATGACAACGTGAGTGAATTTGAACTACAGGGTTATGATATGTACATTAGTCAAAGGAGAGATAGGACGGGTAGTGAGTTGATTATTTATATCAGAAATAGCATTTCTTCATATCTAAATAATTCTATAAAGCAAGAAGAAGTTGAGTCACTGTGGATAGATATTAGGGTCAGTAAAAATACAATAATACACTTGGGAGCCTTTTACAGACCACCAGGACAGACTGACTGTATTGATGAGCTAATGATCAGGGAAATAAGGAAAGGATATGAAGTAGATACAGTTATTCTTGGTGACTTTAATTTAAATTCTGTGGACTGGGAAAATATGATAGGAAGGAAAAGAGCAAGTTGTAAGTTTATAGAATGCTTTGAGGATAATTTTTTGACTCAATTTGTTAATAAGCTAACAAGGGGTGCCAATATCTTAGATCTGGTTCTTTCAAATGATGATCACTTGGTTGAGGAATTGACTGTCGGGGAAGTATTGGGAAATAGTGATCATCAGATGGTTTGTTTTAACTTGGGAATTGTGAAAGGTAGAACATCAAAAAACTCCACAAAAACTCCAACTTTTTATATGAGAGATTACGATAAATTACAAAACTTGCTAAATCAGATTAGGTGGGATATAGAATTCAGGGGGAACAATACTTATGAGATGTGGGACACTTTTAAGACCATACTAAACATAGTCCAGGAGCAGTGTACTCCAATGAAGGCTATTAGGAAGAAATGTGAGAAGCCGTTGTGTGGGAATCAATTTCTGAGAAGAAAAGGGCATAGCAGAGATTACAGAGAGAAAGTACTTTTGACAATTTAAATCATTATAGGTCAACTAGAAATAAGCTAAATAAGATTATTAAGAAGAGCAAAGAGGCAGCAGAAATTAATTTAGCTCAAAATAATAATAAAGATCAAAAAAAATTCTTTAGCTATTATAAAATTAACAACAAATCTAACAGTGATAAAATAGGGCCTATTACATATGAAGGGGTTTTGAAAGAATCTGATGAGGAAATAGTAGAGGTTCTTAATGATAATTTTTCTTCAGTATTTACACGAGAATTGAGATAGATTAATTGATGATAATTCTATGTCAAGGAAAGTAGTGTTGAATACCGTTAATCTGAACAGGGAAAATATTAAAGGGCTTATATTGGAGTTAAATACTAGTAAGTCATCTGGCCCAGACAACATTCATTCTAGGTTACCCAAAGAAGGTGTAGATAGTATTGCAGTAGCTCTTGAGAAATTATATACTAGATCAATAGAGTTTGGAGAAATACCTAATAATTGGAAATTAGCGAACATAGTACCAATTGTTAAAAAGGGAAGTAAAGAGGACCCGAATAACTTTAGGCAGGTAAGCTTAACTTCTATCGTTTGTAAAATCCTTGAGAAAATAGTTTAGAAGGGTATTTCTGACTATCTAGAGCATGGTATGCTAATAAATGATGCTCAGCATGGGTTTAGAAGAGGTAGATCGTGTTTAACAAATTTACTGGATTTTATGGATTATGTTACTAAACAATTAGATAAGGGAGAGAATGTTGATGTAATTTACTTAGATTTTAGCAAAGTTTTTGATAAGGTTTAAAGTGCAGAGTGACTTGAATAAGTTATTAGCTTGGGCTCAGAAGTGGCAAATGACTTTTAACCTTAAAAAATACAAAGTTCTTAACATGGGAAGAGATAATAGGGAATTTAGCTATGAAGTGGATGGGTATTGGCACTGAAGTTTTCAAAGCAGTGTATTCATGCAAAAAGTAGAGCAAATAGGGTGCTAGGATACATTAAGAGGAATGTTAGCTACAAGAGTAAAGGTGTTATCCTTAAACTCTACAATCCATATGTTAGGCTACATTCAGAGTGCTGTATACAAGCATGGTATTAAATAGTTTTTCATTTGAAAGAAGGTGTGTGAGGGGAGATATGATTGAGCTTTTTAAAATCTTTGCTGGGATGGATAAATTGGATTTCAGCAAGTTATTTGAGTTAGAAGGTAGTAATAGAACTAGAGGCCACAACTTAAAGATTAAAAAACAGAAGTGCAGACTGGATGTTAGAAAATATTTTTTCACTAACAGAGTGGCGGATTATTGGAATAGTTTGCCACCTGAGACTGTAGACAGCCCAAACTTGAATGTTTTCAAGCGCAGATTGGATGATTATATGGGGATGGAGGATTAATTTCTTACTTTTTGGTATGTGGATATGTTTCTTGACTCATTCCTGTGGATGCAGTTTCTTTTTATTGTATACTTTGGGGGACTTTGATTTTTTTTTTGACAGACTCCTATGGAGGCTTTAAATTATATATTGTAGATGCCTGGTAGGACATTCCTATGGATTGTTAAATTGTATATTGTAGATGCATGATCTGACAAAATCCTATGGATGCATTATGTGGGTGGGATTTGATGGATACGGATGACCTTTGATAGGCCCTTGTGGCTTTTATCATCCGTGAAATTATGTTATGTTATGTATCATCCACAAAAATTGACACTTTATTATTAACTGCCTCCCCAAGATCGTTTATATAGATGACAAATAATAATGGACCGAGAACTGATCTCTGAGGAACCCCACTGATAACATCCCTCCACTCTGACTTTACACCATTTAGCCCTACCCTTTGCTTCCTGTCTTTCAGCCACTCAGCTATCCAATTTGAAACACCCCCACATATCCCAATCATTTTTAATTTATGAACTAGTCTCCTATGTGGTACCTTATCAATGCTTTACTAAAATCTAGCTTTGTCAGTTGGCTGTCTGGCTTTGTTCTGGAAGGTTGTCTTACAAGAAGCTCCTCATTCTCATTGTAAGATAGGGATATAATACTGATTTGGGTGTGTAGTTTTTCTTGTATTTATTTAATATATCAATCACTGTGTAATAAATACATCAGTGATTAATACTTTTGGGGAAGATAACTGGCAGCAATCCTGAGCAAGAATTTTTGGGGGTGAGTGTTAACTTTGTCCTTAGTAAATTTCTGAGAGTATGGCTGTTTGTATAGATGGTGAGAGCATGCCGTTTGAAAGTAGTGCGTATGTGGTGTGTGATGCATGTGGAGTTGAAAGGAGAGTGAATGTAACTGAATGCCGTGTGTGTTTTCTGGAAGGGGAGGTTAGGAGGTTGAGTGGGGAATGTAAGAGGTTGAATGATTTGGTGTTTGAGGTGAGAAGAGATGCAAGTGTGCGATTGAAGGGTGAGATTAGTGCTAAGAGGGTGGAAGATAGGGCTAGGACTGGGAACAGTGTGGAAGTTGTGAGTGATGATGAATGGTGGGTGAAAATGGATAGAATAGATAAGTTAGGACAGATTAGGTGTTTGAAAAGGAAGGACATAGAACCTGTTAGGTTGACTAACAGATTCAATGTCCTGAGAGAGGAAGAGTGTGAAAGTGATTTGCCTGGTGTGATTGTGGATGAAAGCAGGATGGGTGGTAGTGTGACTGAGAGCAGGAGGGAGGGTAATGTTAGGCCAAGACAGAATAGGAGAATGACTGAGGTGCTAGTGATGGGTGACTCTCAGATTAGGTATTTAGATAGGATGTTGAGTGATAGCAAGTGGAAGGGAATGAGAGTTTGTCTGCCGGGTGCTGGTGTAAGTGATGTTTGTGAGAGGTATGATAGGCTGGTTTCTGGGTGTGAGAGGGATGCAGTTGTGATTACGCATGTGGGAGTGAATGATGTAAAGAAGGTGGGTACATGTGAGTTACGTGAGCAGTATAAAAGGTTAGTTGAAAGGATGAGTAAAAGCAGGGTAAAAGGTATTGTTTCCGGTGTGCTTCTGAG
This sequence comes from Ceratothoa steindachneri, assembly GCA_963969495.1. Classification (NCBI taxonomy): domain Eukaryota; kingdom Metazoa; phylum Arthropoda; class Malacostraca; order Isopoda; family Cymothoidae; genus Ceratothoa; species Ceratothoa steindachneri. The sequence continues at coordinate 7,608,025 of OZ018335.1, read as the reverse complement.
AATGGATGTGGGGGTAGAATGGTTGTTGCGTGCAAATGGTTTGAATGAATTTGTGAAAGGACTGTGTGAGGAGTTAGGATTGGTGTTTGTAGATGTCTGGGGTGGGTTTTACGGGAATAGGAGGTTGTATGCGATGGATGGGCTCCATCTTAGTCGGGCAGGTGTTGAGGTTCTATGGGGAAGGCTGGATAGTGTAATTAGGTCCTTACGGGTGGGAAACTAGAAGCTGTTAGAGGTAAGGGAATAACAGGAATAGAGGGCAGGTGTAGGAAATGGAAGGGATGCAGAGATAGAGGAATAGCTAGGGGAGAGGAAATACTGATTCATTATAGGGGGACTAATGCACAAGTGAATGAGCAGATAACTAGGAATAAAAAAGCTGATGCAATGAAGATGGGAATAATAAAAAAAACTTAAAAATATACTACACAAATGGTCGGAGTATAAGGAATAAGATAGATCTCTTAAGAGCGTTAGTGAGTGAAAAGAATTTTGATATAATTGCGATAACAGTCATGGCTTGATTTGGCAGGTAATCACTTTAAACCTGAGGTTGAGATAATCTCCAGTGTTGTGTAAACAGTACAATTAAATTAGATGATAACACAGAGTCATTATGGCTAAATGTAAAGGAAGGTGAAAACAAGCTTGTCATAGGATTATTATACAGACCACCAAATCTTAGTAAGGAAGCTTCAAATCTTCTGTGGTAGGAGATAGAACGGGCATGTAGACGTAAGCATGTGTGTATAATGGGTGATTTTAATTACAGAAATATAGACTGGGAAGCTCTTGTGGGTGATCAGGAGGCTGAGGAATTTTTGAATGTTGTCCAAGATAATTTTCTGAGGCAGATTATTAACGAACCCACTAGAGGTAATAATATGCTGGATTTAGTTCTGACAAATAGGAAAGAAGTTATTAAGGATACTGAGATTAGCGGAAATTTGGGTAATAGTGACCATTGTGAAATTAGATTCAAGATGAAATGGAATGGTATTGATAGTAGCATGAACAATGTTAAAATTCCTGACTTTAGAAGAGCAAATTATAATGGGCTAAGGACTTACCTGGAAGCAGTTGTACAGAAACCAGGCAATGAAATCAAATCAGGAATAGATTCAATGATATCAGTTAGTGGAGACAATAATCACCAGGAGGAAGAGATTACAATTGAAGAGGAGTATGAAAGAATAATTGAGCAATTAATTACAGTTCAAATGATTAACATTCCATATAAGGAGATTAGGACTAAAAATAATGACCCAAAATGGATGACAGATAAAATTAAGCATTATATTGGCATTAAAAAGGGCATTTATAGGAAAATAAAAAATGGAGAGGATCACTTAAGGCAGAGATATAATGAACTAGCAAGAGATGTTAAAAAGTTAATTAGAATAGCAAGGAGAAATTATGAAATTAAAGTGGCAAATAGGGCAAAGGAAGATCCTAAAAGTTTTTATCAATTATACAAAACTAAGGTTAGAGATAAAATAGGCCCACTTATAGATTCCAATGGAGAATTAGTGAGTGATAGGGACTCAATGGCTGGAATGCTAAATGACTTTTTTCTCTCAGTATTTACACAGGAGGATACTCTAAATATACCCGAGGTGTCAATGATCTTTCGGGGTAATGATGAAGAGAAATTAAAGGATATCTTGATCACAAAGGAGATAGTGACAAAGGAAATTTATAAAATCAAAAGTGGTAAAGCACCCGGTCCTGATGAGGTCTTTCCTAGAATTTTGAAACAATGTAAGGATGTGTTAAGTGAACCCCTAGCATGCATCTTTAGAAAATCATTGGAGAGTGGCATTGTGCCAGTGGCATGGAAGAAAGCCAATGTGATACCTATATTTAAGAAAGGGGATAAAACAAATATGTCTGATTACAGACCAGTGAGTTTGACATCTGAAGTATTACCAAATCCTTCACTTCTGTAAATGTTAGAACATTATCCTATAAACAATTAGGATTATACTCCAGACCCCCCAATTGATTGAAACTCAGGATCATCATTTAGGACGATAAAAGAACTAATAGGTGAGTTAGATACTACCAAGGCCTCCGGCCCTGATAATATTAATTCTAGGATATTTAAAGAAGGGGTAGAAAGTATCTCAATAGCTCTGGAGAAGTTGTATACTAGGTCACTGGAATATGGAGAAATACCCGATGATTGGAAGAGAGCGAATGTAGTCCCCATTTTCAAGAAGGGTAGTAAAGAGGATCCAAAAAACTTTAAACCGGTTAGCCTAACTCCTGTAGTCGGTAAAATTCTCTACTAACATCTAAAGAGGGAGGGGTTAATCAGCAATGCTCAGGTAGATCATGTTTGACTAATTTACTAGACTTTCTGGAGTTTGTAACAGATCAAGTACATAAGAACATAAGAAAAGGAGACTGCAAAATACCATTCATGGCCTACACTTGGCGGCTCCTGTTCCAGTCAAGAAGGGTAGTAAAGAGGATCCAAATAACTTTAGACCGGTTAGCCTAACTCCTGTAGTCTGTAAAATTCTTGAGAAAATAGTTAAAAAAGGGATTTGCCAACATCTAGAGAGGGAGGGGTTAATCAGCGATGCTCAGCATGGGTTTAGATCAGGTAGATCATGTTTGACTAACTTACTAGACTTTCTGGAGTTTGTAACAGATCAAGTAGATAAGGGAGAGAATGTAGATATAATTTACTTAGATTTTAGTAAAGCATTTGATAAGGTACCACATAGGAGACTAGTTCATAAATTAAAAATGATTGGGATATGTGGGGGTGTTTCAAATTGGATAGCTGAGTGGCTGAAAGACAGGAAGCAAAGGGTAGTGCTAAATGGTGTAAAGTCAGAGTGGAGGGATGTTATCAGTGGGGTTCCTCAGGGATCAGTTCTCGGTCCATTATTATTTGTCATCTATATAAACGATCTTGGGGAGGCAGTTAATAATAAAGTGTCAATTTTTGCGGATGATACCAAATTAGCAGCTGTAGTTAAAGATATTGATGATAATTTTAAAGTGCAGGGGGACTTAAATAAATTGTTATCCTGGGCACATAAGTGGCAAATGACTTTCAACCTTGATAAGTGCAAAGTTATTAACATGGGAAAAGATAATAGAGAATTTAACTATGAAATGGATGGGCATTGGCTGAGCTCAGTAGAGGATGAGAAAGATCTAGGAGTAGTAATAGATAAGTCATTAAGGTTTTCTAAGCAGTGTATTGAAGCAAGAAATAGGGCAAATAGAGTGCTGGGTTTTATTAAGAGAAATGTCAGTTACAAAAGTAAGGAGGTTATTCTTAAACTCTATAACTCTTATGTTAGGCCACATCTAGAGTACTGTATACAGGCATGGTCCCCACATTTTAGACACGATATTAACCTTCTTGAGTCAGTGCAACGGAGGGCAACAAAGATTATTCCTTCCCTGAGGCACCTTGAATATGAAGATAGACTGAGGGTATTAAATATGTTCTCGTTCGAAAGGAGGTGTGTGAGAGGGGATATGATTGAGCTCTTTAAAATTTTTTCCGGGATAGATAAATTGGATGTTAGCAAGTTTTTTGAGTTAGATGATGGAAATCGGACTAGAGGTCACCACTTGAAAATTAAAAAGCAAGGGTGTAGGTTGGATTTAAGAAAATATTTTTTCACCAATAGAGTAGTAGACTTTTGGAACAAATTGCCACAGAGGGTAGTAGGTAGTCCAAATCTAAATGTATTTAAGAGTAGGTTGGATGAGTTTATGGGAAGGGAAGGTTGTAATGGTTCCTAAGTTTTGTATATATTAATATTGTTTGTATATATCTATAGCTGCATGATTTAGTTCTTGACAAGCCTTGATTGGAGATACCCTTGTTTCTGGATGCAATCCTCTGGATGTAGTTTTCCTGGGAGGTTTGGGTGCCTTGAAAAAGAGGCCGCTTGACTCGGATGACCTATGATGAGCCCTTGTGGCTTTTGTCATCCGTTATATTATATTGTGGGGGACTTTGATTTTGTCTTCCCCTGGTGATGGTGCTTTTTGTGGGTGGGTTTTGACGGAGTCGGATGACCTTTGATAGGCCCTTGTGGCTTTTGTCATCCGTGTAATTATGTTATGTTATGTTATGTTATCAACATTGTCACCCTTTACAGGAGTTCGTCAGATCTAATCTACAATATACATAAAATGCATCCAGAGGATTATGTCCATTCATGCAACCGCAAAATATAATCTCCCCACTCCTTAGAAAAATATATACATATGTACATAAAAAAAAAAGTCAGTCCCATCTAGCAGCTTCATCCATATATTTATCTAATCTATTCTTAAAACTACCCAGAGAGGAGGCTTCTATCACATGTCTAGTGAGCCTATTCCATTCATCTACCACACGATTTGTAAACCAATTCCTCCCAAAACCTATACTTATCAAGCTTAAACCCATTGCTACGTGTCCTGTCATGTTCACTAAATATAAGAACCTTACCCAGATCCCCTTTATTATATCCTTTTACCCATTTGAAGACTTCAATCAATTCCCCTCTGACTCTTCTCCTTTCCAATGTATGTAGATTTAGTTTTCTGAGCCTTTCACCATAAGGTAAGTTCCTTAGCCCACCAATCATCTTTGCCATCCTTCTCTGCACAGACTCAAACAAATCAATATCCTTCCTATAATATGGTGACCAAAATTGTACTGCATAGTCTAGATGAGGCCTAACTAGCGCCAGATACAGTTTTAGAATGACTTCAGCACTCTTATTGCTTACACTCCTCCTAATGAATCCCAATATAGAATTCAGAGGTAAAAATGCTTATGGGATGTGGGATACTTTCAAGCATATAATAAATGTAGTCCAAGAACAATGTATCCCAATGAAGGCCATTAGGAACAAAAGTAGGAAACCATTATGGTGGAATCAGGAGATAGCTAGAAAAATTTCAGAGAAGAAAAGGGCATATAAAAAATTACAGGTAGAAAATAATATTCAAAATTTAAGTGATTATAGAATGGCTAGGAATGAGTTAAATAATGAATCCCAATATAGAATTCAGAGGTAAAAATGCTTATGGGATGTGGGATACTTTCAAGCATATAATAAATGTAGTCCAAGAACAATGTATCCCAATGAAGGCCATTAGGAACAAAAGTAGGAAACCATTATGGTGGAATCAGGAGATAGCTAGAAAAATTTCAGAGAAGAAAAGGGCATATAAAAAATTACAGGTAGAAAATAATATTCAAAATTTAAGTGATTATAGAATGGCTAGGAATGAGTTAAATAAGATTATAAAGAAGAACAAAAGGGTGTCAGAAATTAAATTAGCTCAGGATAGCAACAAAGATCCTAGAAAGTTCTTTAGTTACTATAAAATTAATAACAAGTCTGGCAGAGTTAAAATAGGACCTATCAAATATGAAGGGTTTGTGAGAGAAACTGATGAGGAAATAGTTGAGGTACTAAATGGTCATTTTGCATCAGTATTTACAAAAGAGAAACTAAATAGTCCTATGTATAGTACTCATAGGTCAGGAAAAGAGGTGTTTACTAACATTTGTGTGGATCGGAGGATGATAAAAGAACTAATAGGTGATTTAGATACTACCAAGGCTTCCGGCCCTGATAATATTCATTCTAGGATACTTAAAGAAGGGGTAGAAAGTATCTCAATAGCTCTGGACAAGTTATATACTAGGTCATTGGAATATGGAGAAATACCCGATGATTGGAAGAGAGCGAATGTAGTCCCCATTTTCAAGAAGGGTAGTAAAGAGGATCCAAATAACTTTAGACCGGTTAGCCTAACTCCTGTAGCCTGTAAAATTCTTGAGAAAATAGTTAAAAAAGGGATTTGCCAACATCTAGAGAGGGAGGGGTTAATCAGCGATGCTCAGCATGGGTTTAGATCAGGTAGATCATGTTTGACTAACTTACTAGACTTTCTGGAGTTTGTAACAGATCAAGTAGATAAGGGAGAGAATGTAGATATAATTTACTTAGATTTTAGTAAAGCATTTGATAAGGTACCACACAGGAGACTAGTTCATAAATTAAAAATGATTGGGATATGTGGGGGGGGTTTCAAATTGGATAGCTGAGTGGCTGAAAGGCAGGAAGCAAAGGGTAGTGCTAAATGGTGTAAAGTCAGAGTGGAGGGATGTTATCAGTGGGGTTCCTCAGGGATCAGTTCTCGGTCCATTATTATTTGTCATCTATATAAACGATCTTAGGGAGGCAGTTAATAATAAAGTGTCAATTTTTGCGGATGATACCAAATTAGCAGCTGTAGTTAAAGATATTGATGATAATTTTAAAGTGCAGGGGGACTTAAATAAATTGTTATCCTGGGCACATAAGTGGCAAATGACTTTCAACCTTGATAAGTGCAAAGTTATTAACATGGGAAAAGATATAGAGAATTTAACTATGAAATGGATGGGCATTGGCTGAGCTCAGTAGAGGATGAGAAAGATCTAGGAGTAGTAATAGATAAGTCATTAAGGTTTTCTAAGCAGTGTATTGAAGCAAGAAATAGGGCAAATAGAGTGCTGGGTTTTATTAAGAGAAATGTCAGTTACAAAAGTAAGGAGGTTATTCTTAAACTCTATAACTCTTATGTTAGGCCACATCTAGAGTACTGTATACAAGCATGGTCCCCACATTTTAGACACGATATTAACCTTCTTGAGTCAGTGCAACGGAGGGCAACAAAGATTATTCCTTCCCTGAGGCACCTTGAATATGAAGATAGACTGAGGGTATTAAATATGTTCTCGTTCGAAAGGAGGTGTGTGAGAGGGGATATGATTGAGCTCTTTAAAAATTTTTCCGGGATAGATAAATTGGATGTTAGCAAGTTTTTTGAGTTAGATGATGGAAATCGGACTAGAGGTCACCACTTGAAAATTAAAAAGCTAGGGTGTAGGTTGGATTTAAGAAAATATTTTTTCACCAATAGAGTGGTAGACTTCTGGAACAAATTGCCGCAGAGGGTAGTAGGTAGTCCAAATCTAAATGTATTTAAGAGTAGGTTGGATGAGTTTATGGGAAGGGAAGGTTGTGATGGTTCCTAAGTTTTGTATATATTAATATTGTTTGTATATATCTATAGCTGCATGAATGGTCTTTTGCAGTCTCCTTCTTTTCTTATGTTCTTATGTTCTTAAGCCTTTATTGGTGATACCCTTGTTTCTGGATGCAATCCTCTGGATGTAGTTTTCCTGGGAGTTTGGGTGCCTTGAAAAAGAGGCCGCTTGACTCGGATGACCTATGATGAGCCCTTGTGGCTTTTGTCATGTTATATTATATTGTGGGGGACTTTGATTTTGTCTTCCCCTGGTGATGGTGCTTTTTGTGGGTGGGTTTTGACGGAGGCGGATGACCTTTGATAGGCCCTTGTGGCTTTTGTCATCCGTGTAATTATGTTATGTTATGTTATGTTAGCTTTATTCTTAGCATTTAGGCATTGCTTTCTAGGACGAAGGTCTGAACTTACCAAAATACCTCTCACAATCGGTCTTCCCTAAAATTTTCCCATTTAATTTATAACTATTCAGTGGATTATTTCTACCTATACTAAGTACACTACATTTGTCTATGTTAAACTTCATTTGCCATTTCTCAGCCCAATTGGACAGAATGGTCAATTCCTCCTGCATTACAACAGCATCAGAATCAGCCCTAATGGCCCTACCTAGCTTAGTATCATCAGCAAATTTACTCAGGTCACTACTTATACCTATGTCAAGATCATTATTATAAATTAAGAATAGCAAGAGACCCAAAACAGATCCTTGCAGAACTCCACTGCTAACACACCCCCACTCAGATTTAACTCCATCTATACTAACTCTAATATCTAACTTAATATCTTTTTATTATCCTCATTTGGAGTCATTTTTATTTGTCAATATATTTGTCCCCATTTTACTATTTGTATGACCTTTTTAAAAAATACATTTAAATGGTGCCGGGTATATTTCAAATAGGACTCAAACGCGCATGAATATTCAGGCATGGGTAAACAAAATATAAACACACAAAAATACACTTTCTCAGCCAAGCCGCCAATCTAGACATTTACCTTTTTTTATTATATATTATGATTAATTTGGATTTTGACGATTCTTGATGATGATGCTTTTTGTTTTTGACACATTCCTGTGTATGGTTCGAATTGTATATTGTAGATGCATGATCTGACACAATCCTATGGATGAATTTTGTGGGTGGGTTTTGACAGATGCAAATGACCTTTGATAGGCCCTAGAGGCTTTTGTCATCCATCAAATTATGTTATGTAATGGGTATACCTTGTTATGTTATGTTAGGGGCGTGGAAATAAACCTGCAGAAAGTAAAGTAAATAAAACATTAAAACCTAAACCATCATCAGTTAGTAACACAAATCTGACCTTAATTCCATTAGTTTCATTCACCAATACTTCTTCCATTCCTTCCTGAAAAAATAAATAAAAACTCGATGTAACTTGTCTATTTTAATTAATTATGGAGGATTATTACAAAAAAAAATATTTAAAAATTTACGCCCACCATCATGGCTGCTAAGTGTAAACATATGAGAGCAAAGGAAATTTCGTGTCAGTAGTGGAACAACTTAATTCTGTAGTGGTTTTTAGCTCCTTTCGGGGACTCTTCTTCAGGTTCAGGTTGTTTATGACACCCTTTATATCGGGATTCATATTTTTGTAGTATCTTAAAAATCAGCTCATTTTTTGCCAAATAGAATTCTTAGACTTGGTGAAAAAAAGTATTTAATGTTGCTTCATGACAGAGTCAACCTACTGACGGTAACTTTGATTGCGACGGTGGCAGGCGTTTTATGATACAAAATCCTGTAATAAATTTTCTCAGCGTTGTAATAGTGTCCTAGTATTAATATTTTGATGTCGGAGATAGTTCTCGCCCCCTATAAATTGATGAAAAGTTAATATTTCAATCCGATTCTGCAACACAAGACTTTTTCCACGGTGGTGTCTTTAAATGTCACGAGACGGCCTCATTTACGCTCTCGCGTTTGTTTTTTAACGTTATTATTAGTTAATTTATTTTTTCGAGCTACGTTGTAGAAAGGTAATAGGTTATTTAAACATGTTTAAGACGATCTATTGGCTATTTTGGAAGGCTACTCAGTAGCCTTACCACGACTAAACATGTTTAGATAACAGACTACCCTTAACATTCTACATAGTTGCTCGGAAAATATTACATTTAAGAGCTAATAGCTAGAAAAATAGTGTTTTTCGCGCAGAAAAATAGCAACAGACAATTAACTTCACCACAAAACAACTAAAAAACATTAACCCAAACCCACTTTTAAATTACTGGGATCAGAGTTTGAATAGTTTAACCGGGTACCGACAACATAAAAGTTCCTTTTGATTCACGTTCGAACGCACCGAAACCCCCACACACCATCGATAACACACCGTAGATTGTAATTTTGGTTTTTGAATTTGGTGGCATCTTCTATTTCCACCGTTTTCATTGCGCCGCCGACTTTCTGCGATCACTTTTCGAAATTATGAATGACCACCTCCGGAGAAAAACTAAACCAGTCCAGCTGTACAATAGAACAACCACCAAACACACTCGCGATTTTTCTTCCTACACTTTATGTACATATTTTTGTAGTATACAGATCCCCATCCAACTCCATCAATTACTTGCTCAAGTTCAGTCTTGGGAAGGAGCTCATTATAGTTGGGAACTTCAACCTTCCCTCTCTATCCTGGAATCTTCGTGAACCTGACCTTGACATCACTTCTCATCACGCTTTATTTTACAATCTTTTTATGTCTTTGTGGCTTCATCAACATGTCTTAGAACCAACTTTTCTTCTCTCGGGCAATATACTTGATCTGATACTTACTTCTGATCCAGATAGATTTACTCATATTCAGTGTCACCAAGCCTTCCCTCATTGCCACCATGCCCTTATGAATTTTTTTTATGTATTTCAAACATTATTGCCTACATCTGTCTCTGCAATACACTCTAAAGATTGGTCAAGAGGCAACTATTAGTTGATTAATGAACATCTCAATCTGTATGACTGGGACTTTGAATTTGCCTACCTCTCTCTTGACGAAATGACTAGGGGGCGGGGGCTCTTGAAGGTCGTCGCTAATTATGGGGGAACCTTGAAGGTAATCGTGAGGACAACCCAAGAACCTTGGAAGGGAGACGCTAGTTGCGAGTAGTGGTGATAGATTACCGAGTTATCTCGTAATCTTTTGGCAATGACTCCGGTTGATACAGATGCCCCGGTTGGTTTGCGTTGCCTATCCTTATTTCTCACGAGAGTTGTTTTGTTGATTGCTATGGGGTGCCCTATGCCGAGGGGCGGTCTTACTCTAGCGACGGGGTCAAATAGCCCGGAGGAGTGGGATAGACCACACTAGGGTAGAACACCGGTATTTCGGGAGTTGTGTAATCGCGAGGAATGGCGATTAGCGAGAAGAATGCGCAACGGCAGTTTTCTCGATTAATAAAGCCTTGAAGCAGGAAGATTGAGGAACGTCAGGTTATTGAAGTCACCAAAGTAAAAATAGAATTATGATGAAAACTAGATCTTATTGCACCTTACAACAACTCGTTATTTAAGTTTTAAGTTCAAAGTTATGACATAAATTAAGTTCGAGGTCAAGTGCGGGCAAGGTCTATAGGAAGCCGGACGAAAAGAGCCTTTAAGAGTTACACCTTAATGTCTGCGTTATGTACACGACTATATAGAAAGATGAATTATGCGAATCCGAGAGATTGGACTGAACGATATATAACGCGATATATTACTATATAAAACAGTAATCCTAATTCCGTTTGTTCTGGCTTCACACAGTTATATATTCAATTTAAGCCACGCCCTACAATTTCCTCGACCAACTAAGCCACACCCCCCTCTTATTTTCTGGCCTGGTGATTTGTCGGTATTAACATAATTCGACTTTTGATTGGCTACTGCCGAACATATTGATAAGGAAGACACTCCGACTATTGGGTAAAATTATCTGTGGGTGGTGGCATGTTGCCATGGAGACAGCTTCCTAATCTGGTTTCTATTTGTTTAATAGTGATAGCTATCCGTTTTATTATGAATTCTGCCTTGATTATAATGTTTGCCTAAGATTGCCTCGACGAACTCTAACAGAGATAACTGTGCTCCGTATACTGCCGTGTGACATTCTCGTAAACGGCGTTAACTTTACTTTTCTCTCTCTCTCTGTATATTATGTGTATCGCAACTCTCGCGTGTGTCCAATTTTGGATGTACACGCCGGTTGCTACATGACCACATACCTATCTCAGATATTAATTAATTTTGTTAATACGTACATCCCAATAAAATCAAAGCAGAAGAAGGATGCTCCTTGGCATCCACAGGTCTCTAGTAATTTCCGTGCTATAAAATCCAAATGCTGGACTGAATACATCCAATCTAGAGTAATGTTTGGGCGCAGGGCTCCTACTATATGGCAAAAACTTCATCTCTTCCATGCGGCCTACAATAACTTAAGACTGGCTGTAATACGTGCTCAGTCCGAATATGAACTCCATCCACCTTCTATCCCAGCGTCATTTACACCCAAAGTTGTTTTATTCCTACATCAAGTATAAAAAGTATGCTCGTCCTTCTATTGGTCCCTTATTAATTGATAACACCTTAACTGATGATGACATGGTAATGAGAAATTGATTTATTGAAGCCTTTTCTTCTGTGTTTGTAAATAATACCTTGCCAAATCCTTCTCCTCATCAACAAGGGACTGGTTCCATATTAACTGTAAATATAACGCGTAGTCAGGTCGAGGAGTTGTTTGCGTCTCTTCGTACAAATAGTGCTATGGGCCGTGACAACTTACACCCTGTTCTCTAGAAACAGTCTTTTGCATCCTTATCCTACCCCTTCTACCTTATCTTCACCAAATATTTAACATCTAGCTCTGTTCCTATGCCTTGGAAACACTCACATGTCGTACCTGTATTCAAGAAGGGATCTCGTACAGATCCCTTGAATTACAGAACTATCAGCTTTACCCAAGTTCCTTGTAAAACTCCCAAACGCATTATTACTAAAACCCTGCACAACTTCCTTGATGACAATCTGATTTTTGACGATAACCAGTTCGGATTCCGTTCACGCATATCAGTGCTGACCAGCTATTATTAAATTACGACAAAATTACATATTGGTACGATAACGGCTTTACTGTTGACCTAATCTTATTTGATTTTATCAATGCATTTGATCGTGTCTATCACTCTGTCTTATTGGATAAACTTACATGTCTTGGTATTGGTGGTAATTTGCTTACATGGATTCGGAGTTTCATCACCCAAAGAAAAATGAGTGTTGTCATCAAGGGTAACCAGAATAAATCTCTCCCAGTTACCAGTGGGGTCCCTCAAGGCTCAGTTATGGGCCCTGTTCTTTCCCTACTCTTCATTAATCATCTTGGGAGAACTATTACTTGCCATTATAAACTTTTTGCTCACGACCTCAAACTTTACCTCCATCATCCTAGTAATATTAGCCAGCTTGCCTCATGTAACTTACAACACAACATCAATACCATCTTAAACATAACCACATCCTGGGGTTTATCCTTTGCACCTAATAAATGTGTTCATTTTTACTTCAAGCGTGGTCGGGCAGATGACCGGGATCACATTTACTTGCTTGGTAATGTTCCTATATCTTATGTTTCTTCTCAGTGATCTTGGTGTTCTGGTTGACACATGGCTGATATTCCATAGTAATATTTCAAATACAGTCCATAAAGCCGGTGGAATTTCCACTAATCTCCTTAAATCTACTCTATGTCGTTTTCCTTCCTTTATGACCTCGCTTTTGATTTCCGACATACGACCCATCCTCGACTTCTCCTCTGCGAATTTGGAATACTGGATTCTTGCAGGCCCCTCGCCCTGCTAGAAAGAGTTCAACGCCGCTGGACCAAGTATATATATATATATATATATATATATATATATATATATATATATATATATATATATATATATATATATATATAACTTATCATACCTATCTTACTCTGCCAGGCTTTCTCAGTTAAATCTTTTTTCTGTCAAAGGTAGACTCTTGGGTGCTGACCTCCTATAGTGTTATAAAATATTCCATAACCTTTCTCCTATAAAACCATCTGACTTGTTTATACTAGCTCCCAGGGATAATAGAGGCCATCAATCCAAAGCTTCTGTCCCTCATTCCTCAACTGAAGCAGGAAAGTGATTCTTTACGTGCCGTATCATATCTACTTGGAACTCTTTTCCTTCTAAAGTTGTTGATGCCACTTCAATCAACTCTTTCAAGTCCAGGCTAACTAATTTTCTTGGGCCTCGTCCTTTTGAACCTTAGACCTCCACTCGCCTTGTATCATATCCACTTGTACTTAATTGATTCTTTTTCCTACAACAGAGCCAACTCCTTGAATGTCACATAATAGCGGCACTCTAGCTTTTCTGCCTTACTTCAATTTCCAATTCTGGGTTGGCGTGTCAGTGTGTGCAATACTGGTCTGCTCTGTCAGTGCCTCGTGTTATGGAGAGTGGCCCTACCAGGTGAGTAAACCAGGTGAGTAAAGGTTTTTGCCGAGACTTATGCCCGTTAGCAGATTTCCGTATGCCCATATATTGGGTGCAAAGCCGGGAGAAGATTGTAATTTAGTCATTATGTTATGATATATATATATATATATATATATATATATATATATATATATATATATATATATATATATATATATATATATATATATTATGTATGTATGTGTAATTTTGCCGGAGTAAGGGCAAAATTCTCACAGTTCCATCTGCGCTCGCATCGGACCTGGTTGTGTGTACCGTCAGCTGCTAAGTGTCGTGTCTGGCAAGTACTTCCTTCTCCTACTAAACTTCACTATTCCTTCTATACTTAACGCATCCAAACTTTAACATTTCCCTAATCTTGCCTGTACTATGCGGGAATATAAATTCATACCAGGTGAATTGTCATCATCTTTGGATTGTGTCCATTCGCTAATTGGTGTAACTATTGTATATACTTCTTGAGATACACTTGGCTTATTATTATACCAGTTTGAAAAACTTGGCACGCACTGTTTGAAACAGTATCTGGTCAGAAAACAGTGTTTTCTGAGCAGATACTTTATTGGCGACGAGGTTACTTTACCCTTTCTTGCTGGTGGTCGCGTGCAGCGATATTTGTACACTCTTCTCTCAGTGGTTGTCCTCTCATTCGTGGAGGGGGCTGAGATTTTATGTTGGTGCTCCAGCTTGTGTGGTAGTATCTGGATTGGATAAGTACTAATTATATTGTCTTTAGTGTTCTGTGTGCGTGTGTATACCTTGCACTAATAGTGTACGATCTAGATTTATGCTTTTGTGTGTTTTGCAGTTTTCAATCATAACTAAAGTTGGCACAAATGATTACTTTAATGAGAAATTAGAAGATTTTGATACCTATGTCTAGCGTGTAAAACTTTATTTCTTCGATTCATATTGGCGGAAGAATCTTTTAACCATTCGTTCTTTAAATTTTTGTCACAAAGTGGTCTCCTCCACCTTTTATAGATGATTGGCCTCGTTTTATCTTAGCTGCCATATAGAATCCACTTGGATTGGGCAGCAACCCACTGGTTCCTTACCTTAAACCCTTATATATATATATATATATATATATATATATATATATATATATATATATATATATATATATATATTAGCAGTAGGAATATGGAGACATATGCGATGGCTACGAACATTTAATTTTCCGGACGTTTCGCTCATTAACGATGACTATCATCAGCGAATTCTAAATACAAAGAATTATTTTATAAGAATAACTAAACACAGCAATAAAAAACAAAACAGGACAGGAATCGAAAATGATAACCCAGAGCAAGAAGTTAAAATGAAATATATAATCCTAAACCGTTGAAAGCAAAGGGGTGAAAATCTATTTATATGAATTTGATTAATATCGTTAAAATAACTAAATTAAATAATAATCCCATGAGTATAGAAAATGCATAATAAAGATGAATTAAATTCGTATTGGAATACAAAAATTATAAACTATAGCAATAAAGTTGAAAGCACGGGATGAAGAAATCGATTAATAAGACTGACAAAAAAATGATTAAATAATCCCATTAGCAGCAAATTTGAATAATAAACATATATTAAATTAAATTTTAGTATACTCTCTTCTGCCTCCTCTTCTTTGGATTTAAAAATTCTTGAATCACTTTTCATTAAACAAATAAACCCTGAATTCAATGATTATTCATCATCCCTCAAATTATTCACTATATAAACAAACGTACAACCAACCACATCCCCCTTAATAGTTTTCCTTCTGCCTAGTTCTGTCCGTAATATCAGTTGATACTCACAGCTGCAACGAAATGAGGTTAGTGCTTGTGCAGCGGAATTTTTGTTTTTATTTTAGTTTGTCCCGTTTATATCCAAATTATCTAGTTTACAAATGACTTTTCCTTAATTTAATGTTTTAGTTGTCCTCTTTGGCCCCTCCATTATTGCTTATTTAATATTTAAACTTTCGTGCGTTAGTTTACTCATATTTATTGAACGTTCAATCACTTAAATTTTAACTTTATTGAATTACTTGCTTTGCTCCCTCGCCATAATATCCGCTTTGATTACATAGCCCCTGATCTAACTTATATATATATATATATATATATATATATATATATATATATATATATATATATATATATATATATATATATATATATATATATATATATATATATATATATATATATATATACCGGGGGTCCCAGAAAATAGTTAACCGTACTTTGAATTAGTATAACTCAAGAATATTGGAGATTTTGGTGTCCTGCCAAAAGTGTTTTATTTATCAACTATTTATCTGTCGATCTTGGAAATATCATTAAATTTCCTTTTATGATATTGATACACTAATGGGTTTAGTGGAGGCTATCAAAAATATGTTTGCACAAGGAAGTAAAATAATGAAGCGAAGCCTAGGAAGGCTAGGCCACCGTGCACTTTTAAGAGAAGCATAGGCAGCCTAGGTAGGCTCGGTCACTGTGCGATTCTTCAAGCAAAGCCTAGGCAATTTTACGGTGGTTTTTCAGTCACGCTCTGGTATGGTCTCATCATTATTGCTTACTAAGCAAATCAAAGCGTTTCTGTGTAAAAGTTTACTTCCATAGAACCTTTTTAATCATGCGGTTAACAAAAGATCAACGCATATTTGTAGTCACCAACTTTATTAAGACTGGCAGTATTAAACAAGTACAAGATTCATTTGAACAACGTTTTCCAGGTAGGCACCCACCAAGTAAGCCCACAATTTGGAGAAATGTTCGTAAATACCAACATGAAGGAACATGCTTAAATCTAGATAAAGGTCGTTCGGGTCGTATGAGAACCATAAGAACAGCAAAAATATCGAAAATGTTCACATGACACTTCTTCAAAATCCACATGTATCAGTCAGAAAGAATGGGTTACAATTGTTAAAGTCGTCATTTAACCGCATTATTAAATATGACTTAAAATGGCATCCCGATAAGATGCATGCAAGGCACCAGCTTCTTAAGACTGATTTTCCTCGTCGTAGACAATTTTTTTAATGGCTTCTCCATAAACCTGCTCGTTTCTTGGAAATCATTGTGATTAGTGACGAGGCAGCCTTTTTCATGAATGGAAAGGTAAATAGCCATAACATTCGGCAATATGCACTGCTGAACCCACCCCCCAGTATTCAACTTTGACACACCTATTTGTCAGCAGAAAGTGTCGATGTGGATCGGAATATGCGGGAATGACTATCTTGTCATCCCATTGTTTTACGAGAATAACTTGAATGGAGCTTCCTACCTGAGCATGATCACCGAAAGGATCTTCCCGGAACTCCGCCAGATTTACGACAATCAATTCAATAGACTTTGGTAGATTCAGGACGGCGCACCAGCTCATAGACAGCTTGCTGTAGGAACAAAACTAAGAGAAACGTTTGACAACCGCATTGGCGCGCTAAATCATGCAATTGAATGGCCTCCAAGATCCCCTGACTTAACACCGTGCGATTATTTCTTTAGGGGATATCTAAAGAATAAAATGTATTCTACTCCACCACAAAGCATCAACCAGTTAAGAGATAATATCACACGTGAAGTTAATAGACTTAAGGAAAATCACAAGTTAATCCTAAAAGTTGTTCAATCAATGCGATCAAAGGCGCAACTGTGCTTGGAAAGAAATGGAGGACATGTGGAAGGAAACGATGCTTAGAAAATTACAAAATGAATTTGTATTACCCATATAAAGAGGTGTTTTTGTAAAAAATGGATTTAAATATATTTGTTGATTTTAAACTTCGAAGTTTGATTATTTTACTTCCTTGCGCAAACATAATTTCGATAGCCTCCACTAAACCCATTAGTGTATCAATATCGTAAAAGGGAATTTAATGAAATTTCGGGAATCGACAGGTAAATAGTTTCTAAATTTGTTTTGTTTTTCAGAACTCAAAAATCTCCTATAAATTTTAAGTTATACTAATTCAAAGTACGGTTAACTTTTTTCTGGGACACCTTGTATATATATATATATATATATATATATATATATATATATATATGCAACAAAGCCCACAGGGAAAATTAATACGAGGATTCCAAGTACCTTCGAACTTTATTTTGAGTTCTTTATCAAGGAATGATAAAGAACTCGAAATAAAGTTCGAAAGTACTTGAAATCCTCGTATTAATTTTCCCTGTGGGCTTTGTTGCATATATTGCTTACTCCCGCGATACTTTTTGAGTTTTCCACACACACACACACATATATATATATATATATATATATATATATATATATATATTATATATATATATATATATATATATATATATATATATATATATATATATATATATATATATATATATATATATATATGAAGTAAATAAATAAAAATATTTCGAATTTTAAAAAGAATTAGTGTATTTGTGTATTTTCCTTCTTTTTAGGGGATCAAAAGGGTGTAAAACAAATAGTTAAAACCGTTATGAAAGGGGTATTGAATTGACAAAGATACCGGAAGCCAACAGCCTGAAGTTCTGGTAGTGAAGCGCAAGCTCCCCCGTAGGCGGGAGGTGGGGGGAGGGGAGCGAAGCCATGGCTTGTAAATCTATAAAAGAGTAGCTCCTAATTAATAACCAAGGCGAAATGTTGGATCGAACTTAGGTCACTGGTTAATCCAGGCCGAGTATAAACAGAAACCCTAGGCCTGATGTTCATTATAGTTTAACTTGGTGAGTACCAAGATTATTGTTTAATTGTAAGCAAGTGATATAGGCTCTTATATTTTTATATTAAATATATATTTTAACAAAGTATAGAGTATGGCTGAGGCTATGCAAGGGACGATTGTGGTGGTGAAGGGTGTATACAGTTACAGAAAGACGAATAAGCTGATTGCATGGGTCGATAAGTCATAAGTGGAAGATGGAATTCAATTTTAAGAAGTGTAAGCCAATGCATATTGGTAAGAATAATAAAGGTTTTGTATGAGATGGAAAGCAATTGGTTGAATTGTGTCATTCAAAGACTTAAAAGTAATTATTAGTAATGATTTAAAAAGTTTCAGACAATGCTTAGAAGCACGGGAGAGGGCAAATAGAATGCTAGGCACAATTAAGAGAAATATCAGCTATAAAAACATGGAAGTGATTACAAAGTTGTATAATGCCTAAATTAGACTAAATATTGAACACCTCATTATCAGCAAGATTTAGAATTTTTGTAGGAGGTGCCGCGAAGAGCTACTAAGCTTAGAGATGGGTTTAGAAAACTAAGTTATGAGACCAGACGACAAAGACTAGATATGCTTTCGGTTAAGAAAATATAATGCTAAGGGAGGATCTGATTCAGGTATTTAAATTGTTTTCAGGTTTTGAGCAAATTCTTTTTTAGCAAAAGGGTGTTGATGCATGGGGTGATTTGTCTCCAGAACTGGTTAATTGTTCCACTCTTCTGGGTTTAAAACAAATTTAGAGAAGAGTTTAAGCGATAGGCCATAGGGATATATATTAAGCATGTATATGTTTGCTAGAGTTTCCTACAAATGACGAGTCCTTTATTAATAGGTATATACAAATTTGAGGTTTCATGATAAAAAATCTAAGGGGGAGGATTGATTTGAAGTTTGGATGTTGAGTGGATCACCTTGATATATTTATATTCCAACTCTTTTTGTGATCCTCTTTGCTATTGCGCTCCCCATAAAAATTGTTGCGAAACGTTGATCGTTACACCGGATTTGGGTGATACGATAACGTTCCGAGAAATTATTACCCGACTCCAAAAGGTAATGGATGAATATTTTTGGCTGGGCGATGAGCAGAAATTCTGATGTGATTTTGCCTTCGAGCAAAATGGTGATGAAAACAAGAAGATTTCAGTTCTATTTGATTATTAGTTTGATTATCGATTTCACGGGGTTAACTTTGATGATGCTTAAATACAAGTCTCTTAATTTTACTCCTAATGCGGAGTAAATGATTTGATTGGTATGACCCGAGCGATATGTGAAACTGCTCCTCGAAATGATTTCTCTCGAATTGTCTCTCTTCCTCGATTTGTTCGTTTTATACTTGGACACACACACACACACACACATATATATATATATATATATATATATATATATATATATATATATATATATATATATATATATATATATATGCATGAAAGACTCGACGTATAGGTGAGAATGGATGGGGAGAAAGCAAAGTCCAGACACTACACAGAGCTCTTTATTGACGTTTCGCCTCTTGGCTTCCTCTGAGGAAGCCAAGAGGCGAAACGTCAATAAAGAGCTCTGTGTAGTGTCTGGACTTTTCTTTCTCCCCATCCATTCTCACATATATATATATATATATATATATATATATATATATATATATATATATACAATACTTTTGAAAACCTTTTCTCTCGTGAGAAAATTTACTGTAACGGTGAAATTTGATCAAACGCTTTTTCCGTCTTCCTTAACAAAATAGAAATATAATATTGTAGTTGTAATTTGATGCTCACCGAATGTCGTTACGATCGAGTTAACTCATTTTAAGGTTCCCTTTTTTAACCACAGAATAATTAGTCCCATTCCCAGTTTACATTTTCACCGCGACTGTGGTCTTTTCATGAAATAAAAAATAAGAACGGTTCTAAAATATCCTGTTACATCTCAATGGTTCATTTGAATTTCTTTTTGTTTCGTTTGACACACATAAATTTATTTACATATTTGAGTGTACACATTGCTTCTTCAGGGGTTTGTGTGTGCACATATTGTGTGCACCATATCACTTCCTCCTGAGAGAGATATTTAGTATCTTTAATATAGAATATATACATATCATATACTAATGAACATATTTACACATACAGGGTGTGGCAGAACCGATTGAGCAGTTTTAAGGAGTTATAAAAAAGTAAGGGGGGTCTATAGAGACAGTGCGCTATATTTGGGGGGCGTTCATTCCCGAGGGGAGCCCTGGGGGGGCGTTGCCCAGGAGAGCGAGCCATTCCTCGACAACCGGCAAGGGGACACCTCCCTCTCCCCTCCTCCCCCCGAGCATTGACTCCTCAAAACTGCTCAATCAGGTCTGCCACACCCTGTATATACAAGCAAAGTTCGGGGTTCGCCAGTTCGACTAAGATAATATAGTTGTACAAACGGATGTGCACTTTATATATGTGTGCGTTAACAAACATATTCTATACTATTATTTATATATTTACATCTTGATAACATAAGGAAATACAGAATAAAATGTATTGGTTATTAGCTCACAAGAGTCTATCGGTATACAACATGCTTTAAAAATAATGATAAAAAGTTGGTGGTGAACTTCCTGTCTCAATGGCATGAAACACGGAATTTGGTGGAGGATTAACGACGTCTACTTGTTGCGGGTTGCATATTGAGTTGAATTTCTGAATCACTGTCTTGCATTTTTTGGGGATGTGTGAAAGGTCATTGCTAATTATAGAGACTAACGGGGCTTCTGTTTGTTTAATTTTAGAAGATAACTTGGTGCATTTGTCTACTAGAATGCCTTGACCACAGTTTATCAAAAGATCGTAATGAGCGAGAAAATCTGCTCCTAGAATGGGTAATGTTATGTCCGCGACTACGAACATCCAATTGAAGGTACGGCGTAAACTGGGTATGACTATGTTTAGCATGACTTCACCGTGTACTTTGATCTTACCACCGTTGGCTGTAGCCAGTTTTTCACTCTACTTTCTCATTTCGCAATACTGTACGAGGTTGATGGGAATAATCGAGACGCCTACGCCAGTGTCTATAAGGAATTCGCCTTTCTCTCCATTTAATTGAATAGCGAGAGTGATCAACATTGGCATACCGGTCGTCGCATTAATTTCAGCACGCCTTGCTAGTTTTCCAAGGGAATAGATGAGAGTCTAGATGATGGTAGGATTTCTATATTTTCTCCCCGTTTAGGCCATTTGCACCACGGCCTGCAATGTTTTCTCTGGACCAAAATATAAATAGGCTCGACATATTAATTGTTTTTGATCGTTACGAAACGGTTTAAGTCCTAGCCGTATGCTATTATTACGCTTATTTGTAAATTTATTCGTGTCAGTGTACGCGCCGCTGGGCATTGACCATGCATCCTTCGCGTATTTCACATTACGATTCGAATTATCGCACTGCCTATTGTAATCACTAGTACTATCTTCGCGAATAAAACAAATGTTATTGTTACTTACATGACTATATTGAGGTTTATAAAACGGCATTAGTTCGTCCGCCATTTTTCCTATCTGCTTGAGTGTCAATTCCTTTTGCGTCGCGATGATCAGAGGTAGAGATTGAACGAATTTATGTCTCACCAGACCCTCACCAACGCCGACTTGGAGTGCCGTCTTCCTTAAATCTTCAAGTTTCACCGATGGTCGTCCGTGGAGTGGAGATAAAGCTATCAATTTCTCGAATAATTTAGGTTTAATCCTTTCAAATAGGCTGATAACTTCAGTTCTCAGTTGTGTATATTTCCGCGATGAAAGGAGTGCGTTAGGGAGACGATCGGCCGTTTCCGCTGATAGTGCTGCAAGAGTATGGAAGAATTTGGTGTCTTTTCTGGTTATTTTGCAATGTGAATTGTGCTTCCACGATTCTGAACCACCAGCTACCGCTGTGTCGTTGAAAATCGGAGGCTTGACTACAATGGAGTTTGCGGCTTCTTCTTGGAGGTAGGTAGCTGTATCATAATTTTTTTTTTGTGAACAAGGCCTTCACGAATATTCAACTATTTGTTTCGCGTGGGTAGTGTCCTAGCTCGTTCGCGTGTCAGTGCTCCCTCAGTTAACTGCGTAACAATGTCATCCTTCGAAAAATTCAAGAGTCAGGGTGAAATGTTAGGTCTTTCGGGCAAAGAGCTGTTAAATTACTAATATTTTGTTTTGTTTCTTTTCTATATGTATTGTGAATATAGGTGATTTAACCCTATAAAAAGGGGCAGTTTGAATATACCTTCTCAGTTCTATCATTACATTAAAAGCTTGTAAGGCAGCTATGCTCATTACTACTTATAACTATTATTACAATTTAATCAACTATTATAGATAAAATCATACGACTTGAGAAGTTTGATGTACCTACTTCGGATCCACATGCTGGCAAATTATGGAAGCTTTGATATAGAAATTTCTGCTACTTCCTTTCTACAATATCTGATAATTTTCCCGACAAGTTAGAATTACTCTACTTGTGCATTGGCCCTCATGTCGTGGATGTAATAGACCCTGTTAGAATTACCCATTACCTTCGATGAAAAAATCCTTGCAGCGTTGTTTGGGGTTATTTTCATACTACGCTAAGTGGGTTCGCAACTATTCAGAGAAAGTACGGCCTCCTGTAGATTACTGCAGATTTCCTCTGTCCCCAGGCTAGTCAAGCATTTGAAACTTTAAAGGATGACATTGCCAAATCTTCAGTGAAAGTTATTGATGAAAACGCCCCCTTTTCCATAGAAACGGATGCATCAGATAATGCAATCGGTACCACCTTATCACAGTGCAGACGACCAGTGGCTTTCTTCTCACATTCATTGAACTGATCAGAAAAGAGATACCACGTCGCTGAAAAAGAAGCGTATGCGGTGGTAGAGAACATGTGTAAATGGAAACCTTTTTTTGGCTGGTAGACATTTTAGCATAACAACTGATCAAAGAGCTGTGTCATTTATGTTTGATACCAATATAAAAGGTAAAATCAAGAATGATAAGATCCTGCGCTGGCGTATGGAATTACTTCCATTTTCCTTCCATATTCAACATCGCGCGGGTCACGAAAATGTTGTTGCTGATGCACTATCACGGTCGTATTGTAACGACACTTCGGATATTACAAGTTTAAAATCACTTCATAAGAGTCTCATTCATCCTGGAGTCCAGCGAATGCTACATTATGTTCGTGTTAAAAACCTTCCATACTCCATCGATGAAATCCGCCGTATTACTGCTGATTGTCAGGTATGTGCTAAAATTAAACCGCGTTTATTTAAATCAGAAAAGACTTATTTGATACAGGCGATTGCGCCTTTCCAATGTCTTTCAATTGATTTTAAGGGGCCGCTTCCAGTTTCCTAGCATCCGTTATCTGGTCTACCTGCATATATCCATTCAAACTGCTGCCTGCCATTCATTTCCAAGGAAGTGAAATAATTTTTACTACGTCTTGGTGTAAACAACAGCCACACCTCTCCATATCACCCTCGTGGAAATAGCCAATGTGAGCACTATAATGGCATTATTTGGAATACAGTGAATTTGGCTCTAGAATCTCAAGGTTTGCCATTGTTAAGTGCATGGCAGGAAGTGTTTGTTACCTGATGCCTTATATGCCATACGTTCACTAATTTATACCTCTACAAATACCAGGCCACATGAACGACTTTTTGCTTTTGATGGAAGTTCAGTTAGAGGTTCGGCCCTACCCTCTTGGCTAATTGAACCTGGAGAAGTCCTCCTTAAACGATTTGGTAATCGCAGTAAATACGAACCAGCTGTGGACGTCGTTGATGTTTGAAACTAACTCTACACATGCTCGTGTGAAATTCCCTGATGGGAGAGAGAGCACTGTTGCTCTGCCTAATTTAGCTCCATGTCCTTGGAATATTCCACCAAATGATTCCGAATCACGAAATCTAGGTGCCCTTTCCGATCCAGCTTCCTATCTACAACTACTAACTTTCTTCAAGCCAATGAGAAGATATTGGGAAATAAGCAAGAAAGAATTATCCAGATTCAAGATCATGTTCATGATGCTGATCTGTACGTGCTCATAAAACTGTACCTCGATTAGATTTGTAATCTTTTCAATTTCTACTTTAACTTTATCTATTTAGTGTATTGTATGGTTTTGAAAAGGAATGAATTCTTTTTGGTGGGAGTGACTGTTATATGTTCCCCCTTCCTCATTTATATTTCTTCATATGTATTCATGTTACTAATATTTTGTTTTGTTTCTTTTCTAGATGTATTATGAATATAGTTGAATAAACTCTATAAAAAGGGGCAGTTTGAATATACCTTCTTAGTTCTATCATTAAATAAAAAGCTTGGTTGGCAGCTATGCTCATCACTACTTATAATTATTATTACAAGATAGTTCTTAGTTTCAGAGCTTTAGCTCCTAAGTAATCTTGCATGAGCTTCTCCTCATTTCTTTAAGGGGTATGGCTGTATTTTTATCCGCTCGTTATTATTTTTGTAGTTTCATATTAATTAACTGTAGTATTGCATTGCTTGCACAGATTCTACCAGATTAGGAGCGAGGGGGCGGTCATATGACCACTGTTCTTTCGGACTTTTCCTAAAAAAGGGTCATACTATACAGTAACAGTGATCTTTCTAGAGCACTTATCCATTCCGATTCCGTTACTTTAAATATTATTTTTGGTTCAACGTGTCAACCCATTATAAGATTTCATAAAACTTCAAAGTGTTTATTTTTGAGGTCTTTGAGTATCTTATTCCATCTTACTCTTCGCACAGTGGGGTTGGCGCTGTGCTATCTCCTCTGCACTCTTGT
The DNA here is from genome assembly GCA_963969495.1 of Ceratothoa steindachneri. Lineage (NCBI taxonomy): Eukaryota > Metazoa > Arthropoda > Malacostraca > Isopoda > Cymothoidae > Ceratothoa > Ceratothoa steindachneri. Next base: position 7,582,859 of record OZ018335.1, on the reverse strand, counting down.
CGGAAAAACTATCAGATAATTTTTAATTTCTTCCGTCTTGTCGAGCATACTTTGTTCCGATGAAGGCCTCTCCAACTAGCTCACTACACTCGTACAACTCTTCTAATATATTTAGTGAAGTACACCCCTCCATTCTAGCAGATAATCTTCCATAAAGATATATATATATACTGTTGTTGGGATAAATGTTTTATCTACAAGGTACCTCAACTCTGCCTCCCGGACATCGGTATATCCTCGATTTTTTGTTCCGCATTCTTCCAGTTTTGCTCCTAGTAATAGTGCTCGACAAGACGAACTTCATAATCATGTGAATCATGGTCAGAACCTAAAACTGTAACTTGGGTCATTATTACTGGCAATCTCAGTGGATGGTCTGAAATTTTTTTTATTCGAAGTAAGGGATATGTTAGGGTAAAAGAGAGCAGGATTGAGTAATTATATATACGTGGTGGGGTGAGTATATTCAGGAAAGCAATCTTGAGAGTAGAAATATTTGTGAGGGGCAGGTGATTTATATGACGAATGGTGCATTCTATGTTGGTGTCTACTGATGATAACTTGGTCTTAGTCGTTGAGTGAAAAGGATAGAAGCATTTTACCGAGTTTAAAGATTAAATGCAGAGGAGGGTAGTGTTGTTTAAATGGGTGAAGGTAGGATATTGCAGGCCGTGATATGCAACTGGACACATCGTGATATTTTAAGTATCTAGGGTTTATTGTGACTAATGGTGCTGATTATGAGACAAACTGCGATAACAAAGTTAAAAATGTTGATTTTTAAGGGCGCAAGAGATTACGTTGCTCAGTCTATAGAAGTGAGATTATTGTATGGAAGATTGCTGTAGGAATCATCATTTTCTCTATTGTTTCCTCCAGTTTTTCTCGTTTTATCTTTGCTTCCTGCTAATTTTCTTTTCCCTTCATTTGCATTTTCTCTAGTTTCCTGCTGTTTTTTTCTATTTCTTTTCCACTTCATTTATCCCCATGTCTCGAATAGATCCGACCAACAAGGCGTTGATCTCCTTCAAAAGAACCGGAGGTAGCCTTAGCTGTAAAATCCCTATGTATCAAGGTCGCTTAGTCAAATGAAAACATTTATTAAAGCGTTATTTTGCCATTGATGAGAGTATCTAAGGCTCGAATAATTTTTTTTTAAAAATTGACGATAAAACTTAAAAATCCGCTAAAAAAAATTTATATGCTTCATATGGGGTTGGTTGGGAAAACCCCCTCATGAAAAATCATTTCCCTTCAGGGAGATTGGATTGGGCCCAAGGTAGAAGGGTGGTAAAAATATCCCTCAAAACAAAGGATGAATGATTGATATATTGAGTAAGCAGAGGGACGCGCACGAGAGAAGCCACTCCCCACGCGGATGAGAGACACTTTCCAAGCAAACAACAAAGGTGGTGCAGTTGACCCAAGGAGAGCCTCATCTTCAGACTAGCGGACGACGCTCGCTCGTATTTGGTCCGCAACTTCTGCATCTGCATGACAAACAAACCAATTTAAAAAAACGATCGAGGATCAAACCCTAATCTGCCACTTAAATATTCCAGTAAAGAAAAAGAGGTCTAAATGACATTTCTAGAGCAGTAAGTGTATTGGTTGATTAAAACGGCCAAAGAGATGACCTGAATTGGGTGAAAGAACATGAAAGTAAGTCCCTTACACGGTCTCAACACCTTCTAGTGTCACTAAGTCATTTATTTTTTTCATAACGCCCATCTGGTAACTGCAACCAAAAGCACAAGTCGCCGTAATTAATTTAGTCTATTATTAGGCTTCATTAAAAACAAACATAAACAACAGAAAAAAACAATACATACCCTAAACAAAAACTAACAAACGAAAAAACAAAAGTAAAGTGGCATGCTTCGGCGTACACTGGAGCATGCGACCAACATCAAAGAGTGAAATAAAATAGAGGCCAGCCTCCTCAAAGAAATTCCGAGTCCACAGGTGTGTGCGTGTGTGCGCGCACGAACCTACCCGAAACACAAGCGGTAGCGACTCTACTCAACCCGGTACCGAAACAGGTAAGTGCGCGAAGATCCCCAGATTGGGACATTCAACAAGAATGTGCTGAACAGTCTGGAGGAAAACGCACCTGTCGTACTAAGGTACTAGAGAGCACTCCACCAAATGACTGCGTCTCACGAGCGAACCCAATTAAAAAACGACAGAAAGCGCCTTGAAGCCGCCACGGTATCAAGATTGTCCACGGCAAGTCGAGGCGCGATGGCACGCAATTTTAAATTAACAACCGCTGTCTCCCATCCTTTTTGCCATGTAGACATTGTGAGTAAAAGCAAAACGCTTGTATGGTCGCACAGTCCTCGCGCCCTCATATGCACGCTCATTCCCCACAAATCCTACATGTGCAGGAAGTGATGACAAAATATTCTCGACATGAACCAGAGTCGGGGGCAACCCTAGCATCACAGATACCTCGAACTAGGGATTGCGGAGATTCTAATACCCCGAGAGAACTCGGACGGGGGTGGGGGGGCTCTTTGTGAGTCGCTAGAGAGGACTGCGGGCACTTTGTGAGTAGCTACCGGGTATTGTAAGTCTTGTTCCACTCGTTACGAAGCCCTCAACAAAGGATGTAATGATGGTTTTGATGCACTCAGACACGTTTTTAACGTTAGATTGTAATAATCAATGTGGCCGCCCTCGACGGCGAGCACGAGCTCCAGGCAAGATCTGAAGTCCGCGCACAGGTTTCGGACAAAGTCAGCCATCGTCTACGAGCTGAAGTCCTTCTTCATGCTGGCCCACAGGCGACGAGGCTATGGCGGACCTTATAGGTCTTGTCCTCAACATGTGGCTACACATTGTAGTCGATGGGATTGAGGTCGGGCGACTGCAGCGGCCAAAAGTAATTCGACCAGTTCATGTTCGACCTCAACCGCTCTTGTACGGTCTTAGTCGTGTGAAAAAAATTGTCCGCCTTCTTCGATATTTCTCACCCAGGGAAGGACTTTCTTGACCAATATGTCCCTATAATTGGCAGCGGTGAGTCTGTAATCGGCCGGGAACCACAAAATCTTCGAGTCGAGGAGAAGGCGACGACAGAGCTCCCAACGTTGTTCTCGCATATGATCGGTGACCAGAGGCCTTTCCACGCACCTCAATCTCTTCCTGCCCTCCTCATTGACGGCCGTGGACACTGGCCAATGAGATGTTCCAGGAGAAGCACGTTTATGAATAAGTCCAAGTTGGGGTAGAACCCTGGATGGCGACAGAAGTTCACTACCTTAATCTTGGCCAAGGAAAACCCAAACATGTGAGCTCCATATTAGCGAGACAGGCACCGAGAGATTGTAAGATCGTCTACCTGAGCAGGGGTTCCAAAACGGTAAGTCGCGTAGCCTTGCTAGAAGTGACTTGGGATAATATTAATTTCAACTCATAAAAGTCAGCATGATAGCCTTACGTGTCGTTGCTTCTACCTTCTTGTGTGAGGCAGGATTTTCAATTCTTGTCAATAGAAAAACGAAGAATAGGAACAGATTACATGAGACTGGCTCTAACAAACGCTCGGCCACGAATTTCAAGGCTCTCTGCTCAAATGCAACATCAGGCATCCCACGAGCTGGGCTGGATAGCTGTTGAAACCTATGTTGATATTATTGTACGAATAATCGTGTTATTTTTGTGAATTAAGGTTGGACCGATGTTGAGATTTAGTTTACTAATAAATAATTACAGGATTCTTGAATATTTTTTTTGTTAGATGTTTCTTTCCCGCTCCTTCACAGAAAATAAAATGTAAATCAAACTGCTGATAGTAGGAGGTCACGTGGGTTTCAAGCTTTTGGATAAGGGGTCGTGAGTGCAAAAACGTTGGGAACCACTGACCTACAGCTCAGAGCATAGACGACGAGAGCATCTCCCGGCAGCACCAAGGTGATACTGTTGATGCTCAAGGAAAAGTGCGGGGACACCTTATTCCTCATCCAATTGGCCGGACATGGCCCCTCCTACGTGGAATCGACGATCTCGTAGAGATTCAGAGATAATAATTGGGAGGCGTCCCCTCGCCCACACATCGTGTAGTCTCCATGATACCTTATCGCTGTGTGTTATCAGAGGCCTTGTACAGATCGAAAAACACTGTGGCGTAGTGCTGCCTACAAAGGAAAGCCTCGCAGAGACCAGATAGTCCGTCACATATCTCGCTGGGCTCGGCATGCCAACCTGCAGAGAAGAAATGGGGAGCAGGCATGTCTGTTCCCATCAGGCACGAACCTCAGGCTTCTGAGGAGTCGCGATAAAGCCCAGGGAACGAGGCAGCGTCTCGCCTCTAAGGGGTTATGGTGGTCACTTGACCCGAACGACAGGGCGGGAGCCGAGGCAACGTGTTATGCCTTGTGTTCTTGGCAGGCCACTGAGAAAGGAAAGGTGGACCAGCCACAAATGGAGGGTCGCCCGGAGGCAACTCTACAAAAGGGGATAAGGGGGAAACGAACGAGTCAATAATGGAAGGAGAAACCTCTCCGCCAGAAGTCTTGCAGGGGCCCCTGATAAAGCGGATGGGCGCAGAGGAGGCGGGGGCGGGGATACCTCTGTCACAGAGGTGGAGCTGCCCGGGTGAGGGTCCGAAGATGACAAAGGGGAACCTCTTTGTCGCATTGGAGAGGTTGGATGAGAGCTCCTCCACCGATCAGTAGTAGTTTAACATCTCGTCCGCCCCAGCACCAAAAATAGGGCGGGGATTTAGAGTGAGACGTAGTCCGGAATTTTTAAAAACACCAACACACGGGAATTCTTATACCCCGCGTCCAGCCACTCCCGCCTCGAGTTTTCAGACTTTTCTTGGCTCTACCTTAGGACGTACTGATCCTCAACAAGACGGATTAGATTTGAAGAGCTGTTGTGGCAGACCCAGAACTTTTAGTTGGCCTGTAAGCCAACAAGGCAGTACAGCTTCATGCACCCGAGAATGACCGCCGGGAGTGGGTCAACTTATTAAACGCAGGGAAGTGGCTATTGGAGCGTAAACCGATCTTCCCATTATTCGCGTCTCAACGCCCAAGACCCCTCTAGGCCTGGTCTCCGGCGACCTGCGAGCATTAAAGAGTTATTTATAGAGGTTTCAAAAACTCTCTTCTGAGACAAAATGAGGTAGCTGGTTAAGTCTTTAAGCATGGGCAGAGGGTTGAGGGTTTAGTCGTGGGAAAAAAGGGATAATGAAAGGTAAGGAGGTGGAAGCACAACTTGCCACGACCCCGTCAGAGTTCAAGTCAACTCACTGACGGGGCTTCCCTAATTCCAACTCAGACGAGAGGACGAGTGTAACAGGCTACTTATGGTGTTCACCTGTGATGAAGAGAGTTGATACAGAAAGTAGATGGTAGCGGAAGATGGATGAGAGGCTAAGCTGGGGCACCGACTCCCGTTAGTACGGGGACTAGGAAAACACCACCGTGCCCCTTATAGGGCTTTAGGTAGTAAGAACGAAATTCGCAAAAGGTTAGACAAGGCTATGAAAAAGAGAACTAGAGATAGGTGGGTCCACTAAGGACCAAGGTGGGCGATCACCTATTATCATCATCATACCCCTGGATTGGGTTATCCTGGGAGCAAGTGCAATCCCTCCAGGTGCATGTTTATGAACTAGACAGGGAGAGGGTCATTAATCCTAGATAGTTATTTTAACAAGGTAGAGGGAATAATGGTAGATAAAAGTCGGCTACGTCTTTGAGTTAAAGTCAATCCAGGGGCCTTCCCTATTTGCACTCGGGTCGGGAGGAAGTATTGCTCCTCCATGTACTAAGTGTAAGAGTCAACACAGGGGGTCAAATACAAGCTAGATGAGGGAAGAATCCATTACTAAGTTTTATTAGTCGATATGACGACTCGTATCTGAAGAACAACTAGACATAGAGACGGGATCAGAGACTTTTATTGCCAACAAGGCATCCGAGAGCGACTGAAGGGAGTGTAGAGTTCATTCGGTGCAAGGAAGGGGTTATTGGGGCAAAACCTCTCGTCCCATTATTTGCGCTTCAACGTTAAAGGACCCATCAATTCCTGGTCTCTTGCAACTTGTAGGCGTTGTTGATTGAGGTTCCAAAGACGAGAACAAGCAAGAAAGCACCAATTTCTCTTGGTAGTATGGTAGTAACAGTTACCACCACTGTTGAAGGCTGGATACGGGTGATAGGGCAGGTGTAAACAAGGTTCTCCGAATGCCAACTCTGCTATAGTTACGCATGACACGCTGGAGGCTCTTGGGCGGGAGGGCGTGCCATTTTCCCAAATGCCAGGTGTAAAGGTCTACCCCCTGCGGGTCTTAAATGAAAAAAGGTACGATCCTCCAAAATTCCCACAGTTGCCTCTACACGAAACAACCCTATCCTATATGGCCTTATGAGCAATTTCCACAGATTTGGGACAACCTTGTTCCGCCAGTTCCACGTAAAACTTGAAAATTCTTCAAACGGTGACATCTGGCGACTGCTACAACACGGGCATAAATCGCAGAAATTATACTTTATCATTAAAGTCTAGCCTAAAATAGGTGATTATAAAAAAAAATCAAAACCAACTTAAACTAAAAGAGAAGCACAAGCCAACGAAGCCAAAAGGAAACCAAAATACAAAAACTCAATGCATCCTGGGGCGCTAGAAAAAGCCAGCATCCCTCAGACGCGAGATCATTTCTCCAAAACCACCAAAGAAACTATATAGAATGGAGGAAGCCACCTGACTAAAAACTCGATTAGTCCACAATCGTGAGCGCGTGCAGAAGTATCCCCCAGTACAAGGGAAAAATGGTAGCGAGCACGACCGTTCCGGTACCGGGACAATTAGGGGTCGAACTCCAAGAATGACTCGGACAGTCTGGGGGACCACTCAGTCGTCACAAAATGGTTGAGGGAATTTCCTCCAGTGTGTCTACCGACTTGAAGGCGCGTGGCCGTGTTGCGATAAGCTCTACCACGGTGGCACACGAGAAGGGTAGAACCTGGAGAGGGATTCAGAATGGGCGTGGTTGCTACGGTGCGAGGAGCGGAGGGCGCTTTCTTAACTTGAAAGCGTAGGAATTCCTATGTCGCGACAACACTAATTCATTTGCCTCTGAAAGATATTCGGTCCGGAGCCTGAACGGACAGGACCACCTCCTCGGTACTTCTCGAAAACATACGAGCCACATTGCTTCGAGAAAGCAGGGTGTGGCTCGCCACAATTCACACACTTGGTCTCACACAACGCACATATTAATATATGTGCGTTTTGCACATATTTCGGGTTGACTCGATTTAGTACATCTAAATTTTTTTTAAAGAGCCCATTTGGCGACTCCCTACTAGAGCAAAATCGCCGTAATCATCTTAAGACCTATTGGTAGGCTAGATTGAAAAAAAAAATATGCTCAAACTATTTTAAGTGCCCATCTGACGACGGCCTTCTAGGGCAAAACAAAAAAGGAAAAACAAAAACAAAGGAAAAACAAAAACAAGAAGGAAGCAAGTTCCAAGTTCCGGCGATGGAAGATGTGACCTATCATAAAGTTAACATAAAATGGAAAGTCATATAGTCCACGGGACGAGGGTGTACAAAGATACTAAAGGGAAAAGAAAGATTGGCGAAGTACAAGTCGGTAAAGGATAGGCTTGGGGGTGAACCTAACCCCCAAGCCAGCTTCGAACACGTACGAATGTATGAAAGCTGGTGGGCGATTAGCCTGAAAAAAACTAACCGATGGCTGTAAGAGCAGCTAACCCCCCTTACGGTGTTCAAACGATGGAAAATACAATACTTTCATTACAGGGTTATTGGCATTCTCAGAAGCCTAATCCTTCCTCACAGCAAACACGATACTCGTCTACTTCACCTCAACTTCTAAAATTTTCAATTTGATTTCCAGTTTGTGAGCGTGGAGTCTCTGAGGGTGAAGATTGTAAGGAACTTTATCACGCCAACGCTCAATGGCTTCCATCATTTTGCGGCGAGAGTCATCATTTCTGAAAGGTTCAAGAACTCATTTTTAAAGCCTCGATAAACTATCATAATAGAAGCCAATCTCCCGCAGAAATAACACTAATTTGTGAAGACTTCTATGAGTGACGGGAACACTCATCTCCCGGGTAAGGTCCATCCTATATACCAGCAGACTCGACCAACTCTAGTAACCAAAGGGTTTCGACCAGAGTTCCAGCCACTGAAATAATGTGAATTCTTAATTATGGAAGTAGTTTTGTTGTTAATTGCTTCTCAGGAGCAAATGATCTCTACTCCCTCCGACCGCTTGGGAGATTAAGGGAGAAAGTTTTGATCCTACAGCCTGTGCTGTAGGGGTCGCGTTTTATGTGACGCTGTTCTGAAGGACCAGGTTAGAGGGGAAGGAGGGTGTTGCATGCTGTGGGAATTTTATACTACCCTGCTGTGGTAGAGGTTCATGCAACAACTAGAAAGTGGAAGTTCTATTGTAACAACTTCACGTGGAATATCCTGGTGGGGTGGTATAAACTCAATGATTGCATCCAGGTGGGATGGACGTGTCATTTCCACTTGGAAATGACTGACCCCTCTACAAATCTTGTGCACAACTGTGAGGGATGTTAGGAAGATATGTTGAGCTGTGTCGGGTTCCTGTTAGCAGCGAGAGTAAGATGTATTGGTCAGGAAGATGCGGTATTTTTATGGGTTTAGTTTTGGGAGGACTACACCAGAGCCCTGCTACGGGTATTACTTTTTAAGTTGATAGCTGGTGTGATTTCGTTGAGGAGGGGATCTAAACCCAGAGATTAGAAGTTTTGCTGTGCTAGGGGCGCGGGATGGTTTTGCGGGTAATAAAATCCTGGTTATAAGGTTGTGGGATTCCTTGAAGTATCTCGGTGTGGCTGGTGAGCGTTTTTGCGCATATTTACCCCGTGGATATGAGCCTTGCATGTAGTGGAGTTTTTTTTAAGGAGGCCATCCTGGCAACTGCCGCTTACATGGGCATAAGTCTCCTCATAAAAATATCTTGCACTAAAAATTAGTCTATGTAGAAAAAAGAAAAACAAGAAGAGATCGACAAAAGGAATATAAAATACAAAAAAAACAACAACTAATAAGTAAAGGTATGTTCCAGGGTCGGAGGGAGACTTCTGCCGAAGGGATACTATTACTACTTTCGAATTTCTACACAGTGCATTTCTTGCTTGGTGACGAGTGAGGGTTCCACAGTTTGCGCATCTTAAAGTTGAACCCTGGTAAGAAGCGTAGGTGCAGGTGACACATGTAGACATAAAGCCATGCTGCTTACGGCGGCAGGTTTTTATTGAGTGGTCGTAGGGCTGACAGTAATAACGTCTGAGGTATGGCTTAAACACCCGACTCTAAATCTGTGCCATCCTAGGTAAAAGTACCTTGTCAGAGAGTCCAAGTCAACGGTGATGAAGTATGTGTGCTTTGGTACTCTAACGCCATTGATCAACTTGTGGACTCGTTGAGCTTGAGTAACGGAGTATTCGCTCTTTCCTTCGATTCTGCTTTGGTGTATTGGTCGAAGTCGGGTTCTCTTACAAACCCTTTGCGCATATTGTAAAAGAGGTGGGGGTGTCACCTTGTCATTTACACCTGCTAGTTCAGTAGTATCTTTCTACTTGGTCTTTGGTTTTAACTTCGATGAAGATATTTCTATCTGCGGTGTTAAAGGTGGGAATTGGTTCTAGGCAGTTGGAAGATTCTTCCAAAGTCCTCTCTTTTTTTTTGCTTGAGCATACAGCTTTTCATATGGTTTGTGCATTACCAGGTTTAATGAGGTAAAAAGACCGGTCGATGAAATGACCTGAGTGAATTTGTTCTGATAGGAATTCGGACAGGATCTTAGAGAAGCTTGTAGTGATGTATTTTTTGTAGATTCCAATACAATTGTGGATACGCAATGGGCCAGTTTTAAATTGCCTACTCATATAGGAATGGGTGCGAGGCTGAAATTAGAAAGGTCGTGGACTTCCGGCACTTCTTCGGTTTATCCAGACAGACCGTGTAGGGCGCAGGAAATTTGGTGGATCTTTACCCTTTTCTAGCCCTTTCATTTTTCAAGCGTTGTCCCAAGGATCGAAGGCCAACCATGGAATTTCCTTCCTTCTTGGCAGCGAAAAAAAGGGGGGGGGGTAAACCCAGAGAGATCTCAGCACAAAGCAGAACCGAGTGAGCAGCCTAGTTCTGCCTAACCGAATAATTAGAAAATAGAGTAAAGAGTTTTTAAAGAGATGAAGAAAGAGAGAGAGAGATGGAGGGGATACTCACAGCGAAAAGTGCGTGCATAGAGGGAAAGGGGGGTCGCACTGACCCTCCCGGCCAGTCAAAGAGTTCAAGACAACCCAGCGAGCCAGGCCGAGAAGACGCGTAGCTCTTCTAGGTAGCATGTTTACCATTCTATACAGGGTACTCCAACGAGTGATAGGAGGAGAGCTGCTCCACTGGTCGAAGAGGAACCTCGTCCTCCCCAGAGACCTAGTGGGACGAGGGCGCGCTTGGAAGCAGCTCTCATTTTGACACTGAACGCTTTATTAATTTCCCTTCACTTGGGGCCATATCGAAATGAAAACGAAAAGAGGGGGCACAGAATATAGATACTATGACCTCCCAATCCCTTGCAAGGTTAAGCGAAAAGTCCAGAATGTGATATTTATACAACCTGACCCGCCATAAGTAAGACTTTGTTCTGGGGCTTTGAACCATAAATGATAGTGCCCGCGTGGCCCCCTCATATGTGAACTGGAAGCGGTCAACAGAAGCAACAACCCAACACATCCCGTACCTAATACCTCGCCTGGCCAGCGGGGTTTCGGCCCTAGCAGCAGGTAGAGGCCTAATTAACAGAATATCCCGACACTCGGCTAGGAAGTGCGCCGAGACAACATAGCATCTCTGGAGAGCAGAACGAAATGTTGGAAGGATGTAGACTAGGGTATGTAATAAGGAATAGAGATAGGCGCGTCCACTAAAGAGTAGGACGATCACCTATTCTCATACCCGGGTACAGGGAATGGGACTAAATTGAGGGTGACGTAGCTCCTTGGATCCTTTCTTAATTCAAAATTATCACTAGGTTCATTCATTCGTCCATCATACATTATAGTGTCGGTCTTCATCTATCGCTATCACATCTTCCCACTTGGCATTAATTTGTTCTCCGAATTTTCTCCTTTTTCTTGGAAAACACTCATCTCAATCGCTGGGAGCAGTGTCAAAAGCCTTTGCTATCGACAGCTTGCAATCATTGACATTTTCATCTTCATATCAGTTCCTTGCCATGGTTTCAAGAAGGTGCGGATGCTTAGCAATTCTTTTATTCTTATTAATTCGAGCCTCCTCAAAGTCCTTCATCTTTTATCCTTTTCACCTGATCAATACGTTTTATTACAACCTCAAACTTTGGCTCATGATAACGTAATTGCCCTATAAAATCACGCGTCTTCCTAAACTCTGCAGCTGGGTCAACCAATACCTTTCGAAACACAAAATTCATTCTTTCTGGACACTTCAAGAATCAATATTCTTTTTTTCACATTCGCTTCATCTGATAAACTCGTCATTCTTTCCTCTTCATGTTTCCTCATATACAAAGAATCCACACTTTTACTCATTTTAGATTTGATTTTGCAACCACATCATTCTTACTCCTTTACCTTCTCGCTTCGCACAACAGTCCATCCCTCATTCAACACTTCTAGTCCTACACACCGCCTTTTCTCGCAGGGAATCATCAACAACAAGGAATTTGTTCATCATTCAATATTACAAACCCATAAGGCTTGTAGTCGCACTTTTTTCAAGCAATCTCGGTACTGTGCCACAAACCCCAAATACAAGGTTTGCATAGAGGGATGGTGCTTGTAGCCTACAGCTCGGGAATGGACCCTGAATCGATGATATGCTACAGCACAAGAAAGCGACCCATCGGCACAAAGGGTGAATTGCGTGTAAGAAATTCATGGGCGGCCGTAGAGACTCACGCAAATTTATTCGCTTTGCTTTGAGCCGCTTTAGAGAATCCAAAGTTAATTTATTCAATCTCAATTGAAGATCTTCTTAGATACGGTTCTCGACTAACGTCACGTAATCCTGCGACTAGTGGAAGATCCATCACTCAACTGTCACGAGCCCTTCATGAAATGGTTCGGGCTAACGGGACATCCTTGGATAGACCTAACTACTGGTGAAAGATGGTATTAAAGGTCTAAGAAGACCGTGTTTGCTTTCATCAGGTGATTTGAGTTTCGAAATTTACCATTAAGCATCTAAAGTGATTTCCGGGTGGGATAAGAAGAACGTAGCCGGGGTTTTGGGGGGGGGTTTTTACCCTGAATTAAAGCGAAAGTCAATGAGTGCATCTTCGCCAGTACGTTTTAGAGGAGTGGTTCTTACAGAAAATGGTGAAGAACAAAAGTTCTCTCTCCTGAACCTAGTTCTGTTCCACTATAGCAGATTACCTGCTGCTATAATATTCATGACCATTTAGAATTTAAATAATTTAAGTTGGCTCCATTTACCTTAAATAGAGAAATTGTTATAACGCATATGTATATAATTTAGTGAAAATGACGGATTACAATATTTATATTGTTTATACGCGCCACCAAATGTGGCAATGTGTAGAATGCCACCGAGTGGTTAAGCTGCATGTAAGAAAGTAGTGATGACATTATATTATGAATACTGCAAAACCGTCAAAATTGAAATTTTGGGGGGCTTACCAGCCATTGTCCCCACCATGTAATTTCGTTCATTTAAATCCATTTTAGCCCAATTTTATGTTCGTTTCATTATGCTATTTCTACTCACCATGACAGACATTTTTTTTTCTCCCATCTTTAATTTGACGTGATGTGTTAACAAGGCAGAAATTTATTAACTTATACCTGATTATTCTTTCTGCCTCGATTTAATTGATTCAAGGGTAAATTAACTGAGTATAAAAAAATATGGCTTGGATTAATTTTTAATCATAATTTTTGCGTGTATTAAAGTTTATTAAATGACGCATATTTTTCCCCCTTTCATTCAATTCAATTTTAGTAATCTAAAGGTTATCTAGGCAACTCATTATCCTACACTACAAAGAACGCGGGACTCGAAGGGCCATACTACAAATCTTCAACCAAAAAACCATTCTTGCTCACATCACAAAATAATTCACATACGACACTTCAAGCCTACCAGATCTTTGATCCAGCAAGCATCGACCCAAAGGAAACGTCCCTCCCAGGTGACATAAGGGTCGCCTGGGCAACACTACAACGTGGTTACAATCAGCAACTACACACGTACTAGCACCACACCAGAATGAAAGACACGCATTTACACCTATTAACAGCAGGTACTAGACACAGGTCAACACATACAACATGCCCAACGCTTATACGCATAGCAAAGTTCACAGGTATGCGGAGTTAGACAAGGCTGGTAGGTCGCTTGGGAGCAAGACTATGACCTAGGGTCCTGTCATCATCATCCCGTAGCTTGTGACTTGCCCATCCATGGAGCATCGGATTGTCATTTTCGATTTCTGGTATTTTGTTTTCAATTTCTATTGTTATTAATTATTACTTTTACTTAGAATTTTGGTAAATGTTAGGAAACTGATGGGCCTCTATTTTGTGGATATTTCATATTTAATTTTGCTTAAAAATAGGGATTTAAAAAAAAATAAAAAATAACCTGATTAAAAGTATAGGAACAGCCCGCACAATTGAAGAATCGGTAGCTATCGTTAACTGATTTAGTTTAAATTCCTATTTAATTTTGTGTTAACTAGTTTAGTTAAAATTTATATTTAATTTTGCTTAAGAAGTTTTTTGTTAACTTAGAGACTTTTTTCTTGAGTCAGGATCAAGAAGGGCTTGGGACGAGAAAAACTAGTAACTACAACTTGGAACGATATCTTCCCTTTCGATTGACGCTTCGTTCAGGCAGCAGTCATGGGGGACACCATGACTTGAAAAAGAAAATTTATGTACAACATTATTGCGTGAAGAAACATTTTCCCATGTTTTAGGAGCTTGTCTCAAGCTAATTTGAGGTTGATCAACAATATATAACTGAAAATTGCGTTGGGTTGGCCGGTCATTTACCAAAAATTAATAAACGGAAACCAAGGAGAACATTTCCAGTAGAAAGTGGTATAATTTGGGAAGTGAAAATGTATGAAAAGGACGTAAACCCGAGGAGTATAAAGAGAAGACTACTTGGAGCATTGGGACAGGAAAGGTACCCAACCCTCGAGAAGCGAGAAAAAATGGGGGATAGGAGAACCAGAAGAATGAAAAGTTAAACGGAGAAAAATATATCAAAGACAGATGAAAATGGAAATATCGAAGATGTTTTTACAGCAGCATTAAAATGACTATCGAGGTAAAAATGCGTATCCAAAACCTAAGATGCGCCTCAGCACAAAATGTGTCGTCATTTTTACTTTTCAATAATATTGATCCTCTCCCGGTGACCGATATAAAACTGTGGTGAAGCCGCATTCACGGGTAACACAATACCCTAGATTTCCCTATAATACCAAGAAACAGTCAGGGTCACAAGCCCATGAACTTCTCCTACTCACTCAACAAACCTGACGCGAGACAAGTCCTACCCAGACCAGCAAAGCATCACTTTTGGGGCTACTCACTTGACGCTGTATTGAAGGAGGTCATCTTGGTTGAGGCGGAGGAACAAGGGCAGGTCGACCCCAAGGTCGCGGAACAAGGGGATGTAGGACTTGAGGCCGACTTGCGTAAGCAAAGTGTCGAGGTCGAAGGGAGCGGGAACGAGGTCTTGGAGAAGGACGACGGCAAAGGGATACGGTTAGAATGACCCAGTCTTTTTGGCGGCCACCAACGAGGGCATGATGCCGAATAAAGAAATTAAATGGTTAATTTAAAATATAAAAAGCAACAATAAAAAACAGGAAACAAAAAGGAAAAATCTAACTAATAGGCACGTTAAGGGGAGGCTGGATTTCTTCTGGGATCCAGACGTACGATCAACACAATCTGGTGGGACGGAGGCAATGCCCAGCACCAGGCACAAGAGGTTGTGAACCCCCACAATCACGATACAGATGCAGATACCGCGCATGAAGGACCCCCAGGTGAGGACATTCAACCCAAAAGTGCTGTACAGTCCGGGAGGAAGGGTAAGCAGTCTTCGCATAAAGGTTCAGGGAATCGCATTATGTGACGCTGCGTCCCGTGTCCCCGATACAAAAGAAAATACCGGGATAATGGCGAACCATTGGGAGATAGTTCTCAGGAAAAGGTCAGGGCCCTACGTTTTTCTATGATCCTTATGGCGACCGCCAACGAGGCCACAGTTGCACTAAGCATTCTTTTAAATGAGGACATAAAAAAATGAATCTATTAACACCGTTCTAAAATTCTCGCCAGCAAACAGCGACAACTCTCATAAGAATTTTAATAGTGCCAGTTACAAGAATAAAGTCAGCACGCCGAGCAGGAGAGTCTTTTGTACGTTTTCATACCCTCTTTAATGTTCCATCCTGATATCTGCAGGGTTTTAAAAGTATTAACTTATACCACATAATTCAGTTAGCAATAGTTTATATGGACTATGACAAATCACCTTGGGGTGAGTAGAACCCGCAGAAAGGCTCGGGAAGGGCAGGGAAACGACCGCGCTTGTATACCTGGAGATGGCAAGAGTAGAGGGCGTCTTTTTAAAAAAAAATTAAGAATAAGACATCTCAGGCCGTGCCGGGCGAGCCAGGACCAAGTCCTTAACCTCACGAAATGAGACGATCCGTAGTCTGAACGGAGAGGATTTCCTCTAAGAGTTACGCACGGCATTACTTGGAAGAAGCAGGGTGTGGCTCTCCGCAATTGACACACTTGGCCACACAAGATAGGGACTTATCTTGAACGGCCTTTGAACAACTTATACAGACTTCTGGTAAACATGTCTACAGGAGCGATTCGTATGGTCAAAGCGGTGGCAGTATTAGCACCTCCGCGGCAGTGGCACGAATGCCTTCACGCGGTAGCGATAACAACCGGCTCGCACCGACTCAGGGAGTTTGTCACAATTGAACGCAATGAAGACAGTAGGGGCGAGTCTCGAGGCCCTTCCCTGTTTTTAAATCACACGTTCGACTTGGATCGCTCCATGGTCGGTCAGCTCTAAGGTGATGTCATCTATGGAGTAGTCTACGAGTTCCCTCGCATAAACTACTCATTTCACGAAGTTCATGGTAGAGTGCGGCGTCACACTCACCGGCGAACCATTAAGCGTCTGAAGGGCACTAATCATGGCAGTCTTGGAGGGATCCGACACATTCGCTATAAGGCTCCAGTCTGAGAAACGCATCACTTTCGTCTCTCTACCCATCAAACTAGCTAATGCTCTCCACTGATGGATCATGTCATTGGCTAACATACCATCAATGGAGCGAATAACCAGAAAACGTTGGAAGCCAGCAGGATCGAAAACGCCAAGTAGTCTTGAACGAAGGGCCCCGATGTAATAGCGGCTCCACTCAGCGCACTTGAGACTATAGTCTTTGTCTGCCTTCTCTACCCGACGGCGTATCAGGTCTGTATGCGACGATCTTGGTCTGGTCACTTGGCGAAATGGCAGCGGACCCGTCCGTTCCCGGATCTCCCACGGAAGGAGGAACCTTCAGTTCTCTTTGCTGCGTGCGGATGGTGAGACGGGAGCCCTTCCACCGGTCGAATGGGTGCTCTCGCGTTACCTCGTCCTCCCCGACACCTAGGAATGGCGAGGCTGCGCTTGGATGTGGATCCTCCTGCGCATTCCCACTAGTGCCTTCTATTAGAGCCATATTGTAGAAAAAGAAAAATGGACCCATGGAAAGTAGATACTATGACCCCATAATGACTTGGGAGGTTAAGAGAAAAGTTTTCACAGGATCAGAAAATTCCAGAATGTGATCATTTATATACACTCTCGGTCAAGGGGTCGAGTTGATGGGCTTTACAAACCCAGCCCACCAGTCAGGCGAAATTGTCCTCGAGCTTTAACCATAAAGGATGGTACCGGGGTAGCCACCTTATCTGTGTAATGGAAGGTAAGCAGAGTCGACGGTCTAACACACTACATACCTAATACTTAGCATAGCCAGCGGCTTTCGGCCCTCGCAGAAGGCAGGGACCTAACGGTATTCATTACCACTTAACTTAGGCTCATAAAAGGACTAAAGTGCGGCTGGAGCCCAGAAATTCTGTGGATAGAGGATAAAGTTTGGGAAAGGGTAAGCGGGTATGTAATAAAGAGTAGTAGAGCTAGGCAGGCCGACTAGCCACTAGGAAGGGTGATCACTATGATACTCTGGTGTTGGCAATCCCAGGATGGCATAAACTCCACCACGGCACCATGGCCATTAGTTTCTTTTTTTATTCTAGGAGCCCTCTGGCGACTGCCTACTTAGGCATAGTCGCCGTACTCACAACAGCCTAGTACTAGGCGTAAATTAAAATAGCAATATGCAAAAAAAAAACAATAAAAAACAAAAACGAAAAGGGCAGCAAGCAAGAAGCACGCTCGGGCGTCGAGGTGAGGCCCCGGCGCAGGAACGTGCCACCTACAAAAAAACCCCAACATCAACAACAAAACAGTTAGATAAGGTAGAGGAGGCTAGCCACCTCTAAAAAGTCCACGAGTCAGTGTGAACGAACCCGTCCCGAGTACAAGGGACAAGCGGTAGCGAACCCGCTCCATCAAATGGCGATGCGTCACACGAGTGTGCCGGATTCGGAGACGACAGAAAGCGACCTGAAGCCGTCGCAGCTTTGGGGGATAGATCCATAGGAACAGTCGTGGCACAATGGCACGCAACTTTAAGTTACCCTGGACCGTCTCCAATCTTCTTTGCCAAGCAGTCCGAAGAGCTGCCCGTATTCCTGCCATGTAGTCGGTGTGAGAAAGAGCGAAACGCTGGTCCGGTCGTCCGGTTCTCGCGGACTCTTTGGCGCCCTTATCGGCGCGCTCATTCCCCGCAATTCCTACATGTCCAGGAACCCAGCAGAAGATAATCTCGACATCTGCCCGGCTCGCCAAAACCGTGGCGTCACGGATATCGCGAACCAGGGGATGCGGAGATTCCAATGCCCCGAGAGCACTCAGGGCGCAGTGTGAGTCGCTATAGATCACAATCCGGTCTCCGAACCGGACACGTCGCGTAATCTCCCGTACCGAGTGGTGTATTGCCACCAGCTCGGCCGTGAAGACAGACGCAGCGCCTGGTAGAGCCCCGCTGACTTCAAACAGGGGGGGATACGGCGTGGAAGCCGACCCCCTCTTGGGACTTGGAGCCATCCGTATACACTGGCACGGTTCCAGCGTGACACGATGTGTGCTCCAAATAGGTCGAACGCAATACTCCCGGCGCCGTACAAGCTTTGGGAGCAAAGGCGTGGCGACAAATAGTCAAATGTGGTACCCTCCAGGGTGGCGTCCTGGGCAGAACCAGGGGCGCCACCGGCCCGAGAGCTATATCTACCTCTCGAAGGAGTTTCCTGGCCCTAAACCCAAAGGGCTTGGGGTATGACTGGCGTCTCTCGGCGGCATAGGCACCATCGAGATCAGCTGCGGATGCAGTGAGAGCTGTTGGCGACTGAGGGAGGCGCCAGGCTCGCGATGCACTGCACGCGGCGCAGAGCGAGTGGCATCTCCCCAGCATCGACCAACAGGCTCTTAATGGGGGAAGTGCGGAAGGCACCGGTCGCAAGGCAAAGGCCGGTGTGGTGGATCCAATCCACCTTCCGCAATAAACGCTCGGCTGCGGATGCATAAAACTCGCATCCGTAGTCGAGCTTCGAGCGAACAAAGGATCGATAAAAAAGTAAGGCGGTAGCCCTATCAGCGCCCCAAGCGCCGAACGTCACGGAACGGAGAATATCTATGGCGCGGGTACAAGAGACCCTAAGGCTGCGAATATGAGCCTCCCAGGTGAGGCGTCGGTCGAATACAAGACCAAGGAAACGGTGCGACTCAACCATACCAGGTGCACCTCATTAAGAAACAAATCTGGGTCGGGGTGGAGCCGTGGATGGCGGCAAAGTGCACCACCTTAGTCTTGACCAAAGAAAACCGAAACATGTGCGCTTCGGCATAGCGAGAGACGCGGTTCAATGCCTGTTGGAGTCGACGCTCCAGAGTTGGCATCTGGGCTACGCTAAAAAAGATCGAAAGGTCGTCTACGTAGAGCGTAGCGAGAACATCTCTTGGCAGCACCGAGGTGATGCCGTTGATGCTCAGGGCAAAGAGTGTGACACTGAGGACACTTCCCTGCGGGACACCCTCTTCCTGCTCCTTTGAGCCGGAGAGAGCTCCTACCACCCGTACGCGGAATCGACGATCTCGCAAAAATTCAGATATAAAGACTAGGAGGCGTCCCCTCACCCACATCGTGTGTAGAGTCTCCATGATACCGTATCGCCATGCGGTATCATAGGCCTTCTCCAGATCGAAAAACACCGTGGCGTAGTGCTGTCTACAAGGGAAAGCCTCGCAGACGGCATTTTCCAGTCGGAGCAGAGCATCCGACGTGGAATGGAATTTGCGGAAGCCGCACTGTGCAGAAGACAGATGGCCTCCGCTGTACAAGAAAAAGGCTAATCTAACATTTACCAATCTCTCCATCAAATTGCACATGCAAGAGGTTAGAGAGATTGGGCGGAAACCGGTCGGAGTAGAGTGATCTCTCGCCGGTATGCGAAAGGCGAACACAGTAGCGATTCGCCAGGAGTCTGGAAGAAGACCCTCCACCCAGATCCTGTTGAACAAATCTAACAGAAAGGCCGTGCCTCGCTCACCCAGGGGTCAAGGCATGGCGTACGGGACATCGTTCCGACCATGGGCGGTGTCCGCGCACGAAGCGAGAGCGGAGTGAACTCAATGACAGTAAACTTGTCGTTGAAGTGTTCTCCGCCTCTGGAGGTAAAGTCCAGCCGGCGGCCTTCCGCGACATCACGACGTGCATTGAATGCTAGCGGAGCAGCATCCCGGCTAGAGAATGCGGAAAAAGCGGTCGCTAAGGATTCCGCCACGGACGCAGGGTCCAAGATTGCGGTCCCGTTCTCCTGGAGAACGGGTGGGGGGTCCTGCGAGAACTTGACACGAATCCTTTTGACTCGCTTCCACACCTCAGCTAAAGGGGTCTTCCCGTTAAGTGAAGAGACGTAGGCCCGCCAAGAAGAGCGGCGGGCGTGCTTCGAAATATACTGGAACCTAGCCCAAGCCCGACGAAATTCAGCGACAGTGAAATCGTTAGGGCGGCGCTTATAGCGCATGTAGGCATAACGCTTCTGTTTGAGGGCCGTCTCACACTCGGCCGACCACCATGGGAGTGGTCGGCGTGCAAAACGGCCAGACGTCCTAGGAATAGTAGCCAGGCCCGCAGCGATGAGGTTGCCGGAGAAGAACTCAACGGCCTCATCTACCGACCTAAACTATTCGACTGAGATAGAAAATTCAGTCATTTCCTAAAATGCAGGCCACCGCGCCTGCGCCAAGCACCACCGAGGTGGGCTCTCAGGCCGCAGTTGCCCTGAAAATGATATTTGAATGGGAAAGTGATCACTACCATGGAGGTCATCGACCACCTCCCAATCAAAATCAGGCTGTGCATCCGAAGAGCACAAAGATAGGTAAAGGCAGAAAATGAAGCGGTTCTCGGACAGTGATGCGTAAACTCATCCACGTTTAGGACACCCATCTCAAGCTCTTCGAACAGATCGGCAAGGACTTGTCCCCTGGGATTTATAGAGGAATCCCCCATGAGAGGATGCCTGCCGTTCAGATCTCCAAGCAAGAGATAAGGCCTTGGCAACCGTGCCACGACGTGGCGGAAGTCCCCCGCGTCGAAGTCAGCTGACGGTGGAATGTACGCAGAAATGGTAGTATACCTCCTATCCAGGTGCAGCTGCACAGCCACTGCCGGAAAGGAGGTATCTAAAGAGAAAGGAAGAACGGAGACATCATGCCGGGTGTAAACCGCACATCCCCCAGCCCAGCCATCCCGCGGTGGTGGGGTCGCAAGACCCTTATACCCCGGGAGGGCGGGCAGGGGGCACGCGCCTAGCATAGTCTCCTGCAAAAATATAGCTAACGGGGAACGGGACGAGGCGAGCCTCCGCAGCTCCTCCCAGTTGGCCCGGAGTCCACGGCAATTCCATTGAAGGAATATGCCCTCCAGGCCTAGCTCGGAGACGCGGGGGCCCTCCTCGAACAGAAGACCCTCACGGGTATGGCTGTACGCTTCCCGGACGCTGTTGGCCGGACAAAGCGCTGAAGGCGCTGTCGCCTTCGAGGACTTATTGGGGGAGTTTGGGCTTGCCATGCAAGTCTTTTCCTCCCTCCACCTCGAAACCTTAGGCGGGCGTTGCGGCTTAGGAGGCGGGGGCCCTTTTTTGGAGGAACCACCGTCTCCGAGCCTCTCGCTCCTCCACTAGGCGTGGGCGAAGAAGCCGAAGCTCCTTTACTGCTGTCCTCCTTTCAGGGAACAGCTTTAGGAACCCCCGAAGATGGCCTAGCGACCATCTTCAGGGGTGTTGCCTCCTGTGAGTCTAACGACTCGGTGGAGGCGCGTATCCGTTTCGCCTTACGGGAATCAGTCACGCTGGGGGAAGAGGGGGGAGCCCTGGTTTTAGCCGGGGCTGGGTGTGAACCCTTTTTGCCGCCAGCTTTACCAGGGGAGCACCCGGGTTGAGTAGATCCCGCAGAAGGGCTCCGAATGGGCGCGGAAACAACCGGGCTCGTTGGCCTGGATCGGCCAGGAGCAGAGGGTGCCTTTCTAACTATTGAGGCATATGACGTCCCAGGTAGAGCCGGGCGCGCTAGGACCAAGTCCTTAGCCTCGCGGAATGAGAGTCGATCCTGGGCCTGAAGGGCCAGGATTTCTTTCTCAAGGAGATATGCACCACATTGCTTCGAAGAAGCGAGGTGCGGCTCTCCGCAATTGACACACTTGGCCACACACGATTTGGACTTATCGTGTGCGGCCTTGGAGCAATTTACACAAACTTCGGGTGACCCCGACATTGCACGTCTACAAGAACGATTCGTATGGCCGAAGCGGTGACAGTAATAGCACCGCCGCGGCATCTGAACGAATGCCTTCACGCGGTAGCAGTACCAACCGGCACGCACCGACTCAGGGAGCTTGTCACAGTCGAACGTGACGAAGAGTGTAGGGGTGGGTCTCGAGGCCCCTCCCTGTTTTCTAATCACACGTTCAACCTTGACTGCCCCATGGTCGGCCCGCTCTAAGGTGATGTCCTCAATGGAGTAGTCAACGAGTTCCCTCGCATAAACAAATCCTTTCACAAAGTTCATGGTAGAGTGTGGCGTTACACTCACCGGGGTGCCATGAAGTGTCCGAAGAGCCCTTATCTTGGCCGCCTCGGCGGGATTCGCCGCATTCGCCAGAAGGCTCGCGTCCGAGAAACGGGTCACTTTCGGCTCCCTACCAATTGCACTAGCTAATCCTCTCCTCTGATGGATCATGTTGCCCTTGGCCCACATGGTGCCATCAGTGGAGCGAATAACGAGGAAGCGTTTGAAGCCAGCGGGCTCGAAAACGCGAGGTAACCTCTGAATCAGGGGCCCTGATGTCATCGAGACTCCGCCCTGTGCACTCTTGGTTTTAGTCTTAGCCAGGGGCTGCGCACACACGGGGGTAGAGAGGCCGGATGTGCCGATCTTGGCTTGGTCGTCTACCAAAGTAACAGCAGACCCATCCATCCCCCCAGCACCCGCGGATGGAGAAGAGTCCCGAGTCTTTTTGTCTTTTTATTCTTCTTTTTAGGAGAGGAGGGCGGGGAATGAACCCGTTTCTCACCTCCGCCAGCAGAAGCCCCCATGCCAGATGGACCGGCCTCAGCCAGGTCCCACTCCGAAATGGAGAAGGTCCTGGTAGTCGTAGGGGCACCTGTTGGGAGGAGATCCCTTCCCTCCTTGTACTGCCTCGGAGCCCTTAGCCATTTGAGGAGGACCTTGCATAGAGGCGGATTCGGGTTTGGTGCTTGGCGCCGAGCCCAGATTCCCCCCAATGGAAGGCTCTATCGTCTGAGGCTGGGTCTCCTCAAGGACCATGTCTATCACAGGAGGGGCCTCCAGTTGTCCATCCCCTCCCAGGACATCGCAGGTCCCCTTGGCAGCGTCAAGTCTTTTGTGGGGAGGCACAGGCATTGACCTCGGCAAGGTTTAATATTCTTGCCAGCAGGTCTTATGAGGGAAGCGACCGAAGGGGCCTGGCTTCCCTCTTCCCCCTAAGGGGGTTCGCCCTACCGAGCCGCTTACACTAGGGGCGCTCGGCAATGGGCTGCCTTTCTTGGCAGTCCCCTTAGAAAGAAAAGGAGGGACTGCCGCTGGAAATAGGGAGGTGCCCGAAAGCACCTCCAGAGAAGGGGGTGAGGGGGAGTCCCCTTCACCCGTAGGCGTAGGAGAGGAGTAAGCTTCCTCTCCAGTATAGAAATATGGAGGGTCTCCTGCGCATGCACAGGGGGAGGGACCTCCATTTTTCGGAGCTGCCCGAGGGAGGCTCCGTCGATGAGCAAGGGGGAATTAGGGGGAGATTTTGTTTTTTAACATCATTGGGCATGGTGACCCTTAATTTTCTGCGGGACGCCATCGCTCACTAACTCTCACAGTTGCTCGCACTGCAAGAGGTGCTTACAGGCCTGGCAGAGCCAGGCGCCGCCATTTGAGACCACCCCTCCCGCCTGTGGCCTGGCAGTCCATCGGCATGGCGGCTCCACCTTGAACACGGCGTAAAAGGATAGATTGTGAAGAGGAGAGGAAAAAGGATGTGAGGAAGGTATGGATGGGGATGAAGCAGGTTGTTAAAAAAACCCTATCCCAAACCGGAGCTCAGGGGTTAGGGAACGTTGTCCCCTCCCCCCTCAGCCCCGATCCGGGACGGTTGGCTTGAGAAGAAGGTCAGCATCTACCCTGTGAAATTAGAGGCTGACCAGAGAAAGTTGTGGGAGAGGTTGTATGAAAAGCGAGGAAACAAGGGTTTTGAAGGAAGGAGAAGAAGCTAAGCTGGGGGTCGGACGGGGTGCTGAGTCCCGTCAGCACGGCGGCCAGGATGGCAAATCGCCGCGCCCCTTAAGGGTTTTTTTTCGGTGGAGATGCCCGAGGGCGGCTCCGTCGATTTTACAGGGGAAAGTAGGCATGGTGACCCTATTTATTCTACGGGATGCATACACTAATCATCACACGCTGTAGCCCACTCTGCTAGGGGTTAGTACCGGGCTGGCAGAACCAGCTGCCGCCATTTGAGGCCACTCCTCCCGCCTAGTGGCCTGGCGGCTCTACTTTGAGCAATGCGTAAAATGGATAAGAGATTAAAATGAGAAAGAAAGGGGAAGTGAGGAAGGTGTGGATGGTGATGAATCAGCTTGTTAGAAAACCCATCACCCTAGACCGGAGTTGAGGGAGAGGGGACGTTGTCCCCTCCCCTCTCAACCCCGATCGGGAAGAGTTAGGTGAGGGGAAGATGGTCGGCATCTATCCTGTGAAATTAGAGGCCGACGAGAGAATGTTGAGGGAGAGGTTGTAAGGAAAGTGAGGAAGTAGGGGAGAAACGCAGGTTGTCTGAGAGAAGAGGCTAAGCTGCTACCAGACGCGGCGCTTAGTCCCGTCAG
The DNA here is from genome assembly GCA_963969495.1 of Ceratothoa steindachneri. NCBI lineage: Eukaryota > Metazoa > Arthropoda > Malacostraca > Isopoda > Cymothoidae > Ceratothoa > Ceratothoa steindachneri. Next base: position 7,558,227 of record OZ018335.1, on the reverse strand, counting down.
CACGGCGGCCAAAATGCCGCGCCCCTTACGGGGTCATCATGGCTACGGACTCGCTCTATCCAGGTGGGAACGATCCTCCAGGTACAATGTGTAGGTAGAAAAGGTTGAGGGGATAGCTGCAATAATAATAATAATAAACGATATATGATAATAATATATAATACACAATGATACACTAATTTTAATGCAATATTAATCAAATACTAATAAATAATACTAATATTAACACGAATAAATAATAATAGTAATAAATAATAATAAAAATGATAATAATAAATAATAGGGTAAGGTAGTGCTGATGGGGGGGCAACCGGAAAGCGTACCAACACATTTCTCAGACCTCTTCAGTTTCCATCAACACAATGACGGGGCGTTCGTAATTTGCACACAGGCAGGGAGGACGTGCAGCTGCTGCGGATACCAAGGGTAACAGACTACACAAGGTACGCCCCCCCCCCCCCCCCGCGGACAAGTGAACAAAAACGAGAGCCGACACCAGGAAAAGATAAAGAAAGCACATGCAGGCTGAAATGCGGGAGAGAGGCCCGTTCCTCCAGGTGCCTGTGCGTGAACCCAACACTAAAAAGCTAAATCCTAAGTAGGCGGCCTGCTTCCTCGCAAAAGGCTAAAAAGATCGCGATAATGGTGCGACAGGTAACGCGCGCAGAGCTCTCCCCAAACTGGGGCTTAGGACAAGAGTGTGGCGGAGAGTGAGGCGGACCAAGCAGTCATCAGAGTAAAGTTGAGTGAAGCGCTACATCAAAAAGCGCTGCCTTCCTGAGTGCGTCCGAGATGAGTATTTATTTTCCAAACCCGCCAACTGGCGACTTCCAGCAAGAGCATAGTGGCTGAAATTAAATTACCCTACAAATTAGGCTGTTAAATACCCCCGAAAGTAAAAAAATAGATAGAACAACAAAAAAGGGGAAAATACAGAACAAAACGAAGCGTATGCTCCTGCGTCGACAGGCATAAGTCGTCGAAAAACAAAAAAAAGGTTTCCTAGTCTTAAATACATTCAAACCAAATCACAACAATTAATTAAAACAAAAGAAAACTTTCAATAATTCACGGACTAACCCTGGTAGGACTTTGGCAATCATATCATTCGAAAGAGAATGTAAAACAACATAAGGGGTTTAATTTTCGTTATAATCGACCGAATAGTTATGATGTTATTACAAACAAGATAAAGCAAAACGGGGACCAACGGACCAACGACATAGTGAGATATAGAGTCGCACGCGACTAAAAAGGGTGTTGCGTCGTCGGAAGTAGGCCTGCCTCCCTCCGTCGCTGAAGAAGGCATCCTATAACAGGCGCTATCGGTCCGAGAACTACATTAAGTTCCTGATGTCCTGACCCTAAACCTGAAGGAATTAATTAGATTACGACACGTTTCTTGGTGGCCTAGGGATCGACGAGATCGGCCTCACATGCATTGAGAGCCGTTGGCGAGTGACGGAGGCCGGGCCTACTTTTGTTGTCATCATGGCTAGAATCGTGAACCGGACTTGTACATCTACCAACGGCGAATTGCAGTCGTCGAGAAACAGTTTCCTAGGGATAGTCTTAGACAAAGGCCTGAAATGGGAGCCTCGCATCAGGAGCCTAAAAATAAGCATGGCGAATAAAGGCACGAACGTGTTGCAAATTCCCGGGACATGACCGGGGAGCCGATAGGCAAATCCTACTTCTCCTATATCGCAGACTATGGTATGCAGAATTACTGCTCCGCAGCCATAAGTCTCCTAAAATAGAAATGGTTGTAGCAGAACCATCTACACCATAAGACACACAATGGAAGACTAGAAAAACCACAAGCACCACCAAAGCAAGCAAACAACAGAACATTCGCCCACTGGAAAGTTTATGATGGCGCCCGGGACCGACCGTGGCTTTCCTCAGGGGCTGTTCGGTCAGTGTAAGTAAGCTAAGCAACAAAACTCTAAAAAGTCACATTAAACAGGGAACTAAACGACAATGCGGAAAAATGACTACACAGGACATACGTAGATAGCTATGAGAAATCACTACGCATACGCTTATAGATAACTAAAAATCACTACTGGACACTAAATAGACAACTCAGAGAAATCGCTACACAGGATATTCTAATAGGCAATTGGGGGAAATTACTACAGGCCACACTAATAGACAATTGTGAGAAATTACTACACAGGCCACACTAATAGGCAATTAGAAGAAATTACGACACAGGCCACACTAATAGGCAATTAGAAGAAATTACGACACAGGCCACACTAATAGGCAATTAGAAGAAATTACGACACAGGCCACACTAATAGGCAACTAGAAGAAATTACGACACAGGCCACACTAATAGGCAATTGTGAGAAATTACTACATAGGCCACACTAATAGGCAATTGAGAGAAATTACTACACAGGACATTCTAATAGGCAATTGGGGGAAATTACTACACAGGACATTCTAATAGGCGATTGGGAGAAACCACTACAAAAAACACCCATATTAAGCTAAGATCAGACCATTCTTCCGCAACACCAACAAGCATCGGATGAAACCATATTCCTCGACTGTCCTAACCTTGCATAAACACGACACACGCCTATTTCACCTCACTGAGGACCATGCACCCCCGTCCCTTTGGGGAACGCTCGCCAAAATGTAATCTATTTAATGCTAGTCAAATGGTGCGAGCCGGTGGTAAAACAAAGACAAAAGGACAGTTGATCTGGAGTGTCCCACCCCTCCCTGACTCACCGTGGACAGGGGATGAGCGGTCGAGGAGGGCGACGACCTGGTCGTGCCTAGCCATGGACGCCAGCGACCTGGCGTCGTGGCCTAAGCTGTTGACGAGGGCGGGTTGCGCGCCCGCGTGAAGCAGCAGATCGACCAAGGGGACGTCGCCAGTAGACGCCGCCACCATTAGCGGTGTCAGGCGCGACGAGTCCACACTGCGGGGACAAAGGCATATGTCAAGGGCTCTCTCTATGTGTAGTTACCGAGCGGGAGAATGGAGTGATAATATAATATCCCCGTATGTTATCTGCAGCTTGTTGACCGAGACAATTGCAACCACACCGGGAATGCTGGTATTAAAGTTCATTCGTGTAATAATCCCAGGAGTTCGTGTTTGTTAAGGGGAATCGGGTCGGGAGGATGAAAGCCAACCCGCCGCCTTAACATTGGTAAATGTGATTTCCTAAAGTTTTTTAAATTCAATGGCTTTAATTCCATACTAACATCTAGATTTTCGTGACTGAGTTTTGTCCAATTAAGATAACAAAGAGTTGACCTTTGACACGAGTCTTCTATTACTTTATTAGCGGGTTGTCGTCCTCTTTCGGGAGCCATAATGCCCTTCTCTCTCCTGTGAACTCTCCTAATATGCGATACAGAGGCTAAGGCAGAAAATACTCTAGAAATTAGTGCTTTATTAATCAAACTACATCATCAGTACATTATTTCGGAGCTACTCGCCTGGTCTTGCAAAAAAAAAGAAAAAATAGTTTCGCCACAATGAGCATGGTTAATCGCTGAATGAGAAGCAGATTTGGGTCAATCTTGTAGCACTTAGCAGCTGCTACATTGGTGGCAACTCGTGATTCCAAATCAACAGTAGAAGTAACAGCCCCCTCCCAGCCCTTGCCCGCCCTATTAAGAACCAATGAACCTTCATAACGATGGGACAGTTCTGAAGTATTCCAATGTGCCCTTTCTCAACTCAAAGAGGAACGACAAATGCCAATCAACGAACTCACAAAGCGTTTGGATTTGCCCCGAAGGCGATGAGACTTTTGACCACGTCTAAATGTCGAAAGCAGATAGCGTGGAATAATGCGGTCCAACCCATGTTGTCCTTCGCTTCGAGCAACTCTTGAAATTGGCAAGGCTGTTAAAGGAAAGAGCATCAGAAGCAGCGGAGATTTCCTACCAAAGTATTAACAGCAGTAGCCTGTCGATAAACCGCTCGCCAACGGAGGTCAGGCGACCCAGGAAGCTGTTCGCAACTAGCCGAACGCTACTTTCGTTCATTTTTTTTAATCGCCACTTTTCCTACATCCCTATCTACAGTAACATTAACGGACTCAACCGACTGGACAACGTTCTTGAAGGGATCCAACACTCAGTATTTCAAGTTTTGGTCTCAGTTGCGCTTGTGGGTATAAGTTGAACTGTATCAGGTTCTTTTTGTCAGCAGAAGCGGATGACTAACAGTAAAGCTGGTGTATGTCTTTTTTTTTCTTCTTTTTTTACGCTCATCGCGGCAGCCCGGGATGATACAAACGCCGAAATGACGGAAAAATAGCTAATAAAAGACCTTAGAAAGAAGGACATAGAAAACAAAAGTGAACACCGCAACAAATATTAATAAGGCAAGGTAAGCTACCGAATGGAGGCCAGTATCCCCCAGGAAGCCTGATCATACAGCCAACAATGTAAATATTAGTACGAGAGAGGACAGTTGCATCCCTATTTTTGATTGTAGGAGTCCATCTAGCGGCTGCCTTATTGGGAATAAATCACCGTACACAACACAACCTACTGCTAGGCTATATTAAAAAAACAAAAAAATGTAAATAGCAAATAACAACGATAAAAAGGACAAAGGCTAAAAAAGTAACAAGAAAACAAAGCAAAGAGGCAAGAAGGAAGTTCTCTCCGGCGTCGGGGGTAGGCCCGCCTCTTTCCGGCGCAGGAATATTCGACACAAACAAAACAAAACAAAAAAACAGTGAAATAAAGTGGAGGAGGCCAAAAAGTCGTGTAGTCTACTGGTCTGTGTGCCCGAACCCGTCTCGCGTACAAGGCACAAGCAGGAGCGACCTCAATCGTCGCGGTACAGAGAGGGGCATTTTATTGCCTACTTGGGCATAAATCGCCGTACTCACGACAGCCTAGTAATAGGCCACATTAAAATAACAGTAAGCAGAACACAATAATAAAAAAAATGAAAAACGAAAAGGGCAGCAAGCAGGAAGTACGCTCGGGCGTTGAGGGGAGGCCACGGCGAAGGAGCGTGCGACCTACAAAAAAAACAGTTAGATAAGGAGGAGGAGGCCAGCCTCATCCAAAGAGCGTGCACGAACCCGTCCTGAGAACAAGGGACAAGCGGTAGCGACCCCGCTCATTCCGGTACCCGGGGAGAGAACGTGCGCGAAGATCACCCAAACTGGGACATTCAACGAGAATGTGCCGAACAGTCTGGGGGACAACACAGTCTTCACAATAAAGCGCAGGCGAGCGCTCCAGCAAATGGCGGTGCGTAACTGCGAGTGTCCAATTGGGAGACGAGAAAGCAACCCGAAGCCGTCACGGCATTGGGGGGTAGGTCCACAAGAACAGTCGCGGCGCCATGACACGTAACTTTAGGCTCCCCTCGACCGTCTCCCATCTTCTTGGCCAAGCAGCCCGGAGAGCTGCGCGTATTCCTGCCATGTAATCGGTGTGAGGAAGAACGAGACGCTGGTTTGGTCGCACAGTCCTCGCGAACTCGTTGGCGCCATTATCGGAGCGCTCATTCCCCGCAATTCCTACATGTCCAAGAACCCAGCAGAAGATAACCTCGACATCCGCTCGGCTCGTCAAAACCGTGGCGTCACGGATATCCTGAAACAGGGGATGCGGAGATTTCAATGTCTCGAGAGCACTCAGGGCGCTTTGTGAGTCGCTATAGATCACAATCTGGTATCCGAACCGGGCATGTCGAGTAATCTCCCGTGCCGAGCGGCGCATTGCAACCAGCAGTCATCTCTGAGGACTTACTGGGGGAGGTTGGACTCGCCATTTGAGACTTTTCCTCCCTTCACCTCGGAACCGTCAGCGAGAGGGAGTTTATATTTTAGAGGGTCATGCACTTCCGAGTCAGTCAGGTGGCGTGGTAGTTGAGGGTTCCTTTGTGCTGTCCTCCTTTATGGAGATCCTTAGAAAACCATCGAAAACAGTCTCACGACGACTTTGGGGAGTTTGTCTTATGAGTCTAACGACTCGGTGGAGTGGCGCGGCCGTTTGGAGGTCACGCGGACGTAGGCAGGAGACCGCTGGTTTTAGGCGAGGCGTGATTAACTGAAGGAGTCAGCTTCTTTACCAGGGAAACGCAGGGGTGGGTGGGGGTGTTAGAAACAGCAGGGTTCTGAATGGGTGTGGAAGCGACAGTACTCGAGGGGTTGGGGGGAGTAGAAACAGAGGGTGGTTCTTAGCTTGAGGGGCGTTTGAAATCCCAAGTTAAACAGGGATCAACAGGACCAATCCCTTGGTTCTCTGAAAAATTGCCGGTACACAACATGAACAGAGATACATCCTCCTGTCAAAGATAAGAGCTATATTCTTTCGAGGAAGTAGGGCGCGGCTCACTGCAATTCACACACTTGGCAGTGCATAATACCGATTTATCAGGAAATGCGTTTGTGCAGTTTGCGTAGATTTCGGATTGACTCGATTTGCCATGTCTACACGAACGATTCCTATAGTTGAAGCGGTAGCAATGTTAACACCGAGGCAGTGGCACGAATGTTTTGATGATGTAGCGATACAAGCGGTAGGCACCGATTCATGGAGCCTGTCACGATCAAACGTGACGAAGAATGTAAGACAGGGTGGATCTGAAGGAGCCCTCCCCGTTTTCTCATCACACGTTCGACCTTGACCGCTTCTTGTTCGGCCAGCGATTCGGTGATATCTTCTTGGTAGTAGTAGTAGTAGAAAATGATGCCTTTCACAATATTCATGGTAGAGTGCGGCGTCACCTCCACAGGCAAGCAACCGAGTGTCCAAAAGCCCCAATGATAGCCGACTGGGAAGGGTCCGCAGTATTCACCAGAAGGCTCCCTTCCGAGAAACGGGTGACCATCGGCTCTCTACCTATTAACCTAGCTAAAGCTACCCTCTGGTGCAACATGCGACATTTGGACAACATGCTACCTACCATCCGTCTAATCTTGATGAGAGGCCCCGACGTCATATAGGTTGCACTAACCTTGTCTGCAACCCTTCTCTTAGTCTTGGTTTCCCATCCCGAGGGAGCCTCTAGGCGGGATGTGGCCTGGTCCCCTGCCGAAAGAGCAAAGGAGCCGTAAGTCCCCGGAACCCTAATGGGAGAAATAACCCGTCTTCTTCGTCTTTTTTAGGAGAGGAGGTCGGGAAGTGAGACCGCTTCTCTCTAGCCCGGAAGGTGCCCCAAAGCCTGACGCGTCAACGGCCACAGTGTTCTTCGAAATGCGAAGCCTATAGGTGACAAGGAGGTCCATCCTCTCCTAGTGAGTTCTCGGGGGCACTAGTTGCTTCAGGAGTATCTTTCATAAGAGCGAACTTTGGCTCAGGGGTGTCTAGTCCCTTGTAAGACTTCCATATGTGGCGGGGGCAACTTCAGGAACATTTCCACCTCGGGTAGGACCTACAAGAGTCAATTCCGCCATAAAAGCCCACCAAGGTGTCGTGAATCTAGACCGGGAATTTTCTAGGCCTATGACCTGTAGTCGTCATAAGGACTGACGAACCGACATCGATGGGCAAAGAGGGGCAGGCACGCCGAAACCCGACAAGCTCGAGACGCATGTCTGCAAGACGGTAGGGAGCACGTCCCGTCGGACCCTATCGACACTTGCCCCTCTAAGGAGGTTCGCCCTATCGAGCCGCTCTCAACGGGAATGGTCGATACCTGGCGTCTTGCGAGCCGTCTTCTCGGTAGGCCCGTGCGAAAAAAAGGAGGGGGGGGGGCTGATAGTAAAGTGGCGTCTTCTAAGGACGACTCGAAGGAATTGGGTGGGGGTAAAGCCACCTCAATGGTACACAGGTTGGAGGAGCCCGTAAGAAAGCACAGGAGGGCCAAAGGTGGAGATGCTCGAGTGCGGTTAAGTAGTAAATGTGAAACCTCCTTAGTCTTTACCAATGGAGAGTGGTAGGAGAAGAGCCCCTCCACCAGTCAAAGGTGTGCCGTTGAGGTTTATCTCGCCCATCCCAAACGTAAGGTGAAAGAGGTTTTGCTAATACACACGAAATCCAAAGCTTATGACCATAAAAAAGAGTGAGTTAGCTATATCCCGCGTCCAGTCGCTCCCGAGTATCTCGTCTCATGTTTTCGGGCTTTTCAGGTCTAAACATTGGGTCTATTAAAGAATGGTGTTCGCGCCTCTGCATACGACCAGAAGTTGCCCAGTGGACGGTCGATCGACAAAGACCACCACTCCACCTAAGGAGAAAAGAGACGCAGGGGGACAGGGTGGATTTCCTTACTAGGTCGTACTAATCGTCGACACGAAGTCCATAACCAGTATAACCTTATGGACACAAGAACGGCTGCAGGAAAGTGGTCAGCCGATGAGCCGCAGGGAAGAAGTATTTCGGGCAAAACCGATCTTCCTATTAATCGCTCCCCAACGCCCAGGACCTCTCAAGTCCTAGTCTCTTGCAACCTCCGGGCATTGTTTATAGAGGTAGCTCGTCAGGTCCTTAAGTCTAGAGAAAATAGAGGAAAAAGTCATAGAAAAAGTGGGTGCTTAAAGGAAAGAGCAGGAATCTCAACAGCTCCCCTAGTCCCCATCCGAATTCCAGTCTATACAGGGTACCCAACACCTATGGGCACTCGAAACGGGAAGCCGCGCAGGTCCTCCAGGTCTCTCTTGTAGCAGAGGTGATAGCCCAGTTTCAACCATCCATCTTACCTCCTGTAAAGAAAAAGTTGAAAAAATAGTCGTAGAGAAATGGAGTGCTGAGAAGGAACGAGGAGGAAGCGACACAAAGTGGAGGTTCCCTCTGTGGTAGTCCTTCCTTGAAGGCACTGGGGCCAGATGACTTGCTGCTGCTCCAGTTACCAGGTGCAAGTCTACACAGAGTTCCACTCAGTGGGGGCAGCAAGCCCAAGGGATGGCCTCATGCGAGTGTAACCATTCGGTGTTGGCGCGAGGCGACTTCTATTTTTTTTTTCCAAAGGGCGCATCTGTTGCGGAGAGGTGGCCATAGTTTTAGCCGGACCTGTGCGCGAACCCGTAATGCCGTAACTTTATCAGAGCGGCGTCCGGGAGTGGCAAAACTACGGAAGGGTTAGTGATTGGGTATGGCTTCCTTGCTCGGAGATCTGGAAGGACCAGAAGCAGATGGCGCAATTTTAACTTTAAGAGGCGTAGGGAAATCATAGGTCGCGACGGAACTAATTTTATCTTCTCGAAACTAGAATCGATCTGCGAGACCTGAACAACAAGGACTTCTTCCTCAAAAGTGTACGTCACATTGTTTCGAGGAAGCAGTGTGCCTCCATTTAGCAATGCCCCACCCTTGGTGTCGGGGATCTCGAACGGCTACTCAAAGGATGTGGAAGCCAGCGGACCTACCTTCATCGGGAAAAAAATGAGGGGGAATGCAAGACCGGCCGACAGAAAGCTCACGATACATGGCCCAGTGGACGCTGCGACTCCTCTAAGCGCGTTTGCTCAGTCCAGATATTTCCATCTGGAGCGGGCGTTCCTTAACGCGTTACTTCTGCGTACTTTTGGCGATGGAGGGCCACTGCTAGTATTGATAGAGTAGAAAAGACAGAGCGGTATCCATTGGACGTAGTGGCAGCGACTAAATGTGACCCAACTCATCAAGGAATTGAGCTTAGAACCTGGTTCGGAGCTTATGCATGTTCAATGACTTATGGTTAGAGCGGTCACTGGCCTTTACAACGGCCGCTTTTATCTACTATTCTTTTAAAGTTCACTGCGTAAGGGTATGAACATGAAGAATTAAACGTGAATTATTAGCAGCGAATGTTCTGCTCACGATGCAACAAAGCATTACACCCTCTCAACGAGTTGCAGGATAACTTAAATGGGGATGCGTGCAGGGTACTCCATCATCGGTCGATCCCACGCGAAGAGGATTTCGAACTCGTCGTTACCTGCTTAAAATGCTGAAGGAGGTTTCCATAACCATATCTGGCAGACATCATGATGACATTCAGTCCCCGGCCATCGCACTGATGGAGGGTCGCCCCTCGGGAGAGCAGGACGCTCACGGTCTTCTCTTGGGAACTGTGAGTCGCGTACATCAGAGGCGTCCACCGGTTCCCATTCGTCGAATTCACGTCAGTATTTCTGGGCACAAAATACACATATTAATTATCGAACAACAGAGGTCAGTGGTGAAGTTAAAGTGAGTGGAGTGTATAGAGTGTACATAGTTAAAAAATTAAGAGTAGTCTCTTAATTTTGGAGCGCAGAAAGACGTGTACCTTTCACGAATTTTACATTATTTTGAACCAGCAAAGATCTGTAGGTCCACTCGTAGTCATTTCCCCGAAAGGGAGGGAAAGGATAGAAGTCAGAATTTTTGGATAGATAATGAAAAAGAGGATATCAATTAAAAAATAGTTTTGCAACTCTTATTTCTTCTAATGTCATATTTTAAAGTAATATTATCGATTCTATTATTAAGCATACCGGTATTTATTGTAGTGCTTTCAATGGCCTTCTTAGACAAGTTATTGCAAATTTGTGTTATTTTATAAGAAAATAAATTTTATGCTATCACAGTTTGAAACTGTTTATTTCAAACTGATTTAGTTCAAATAGTAAAGCAAAGTTTATACTGGTAAAATTGTTTAGCATTTTTAAAGAGAAACAAGATGGGCACGCAAATGCCGATCTTTCAGCAAGGGAAAATGAGAGCTCTCAGCCTTTATTGCTAAGACCATTTCTAAGTTGAGGAATTATTTTTGTCACTCGAAGCTGGAAGTGTCCCAATAGTATATTGTCCTTTTGCATGTATGGAGACCATAATTGTACCGCATACTCCAAATGGGGTTTTACACGGATTTATATAAGGCAAGAATAATATATTTGGATTTAAATGCAAAATGTTTAGGTATGTATCTTAGAACTCTATTGGCTTTTTGTGACACTACAGTGCATTGTTTAGAAGATTTAAGATCACTCCAAATTAAGACACCTAAAGACTTTTCCGTGTTAACTGGGTTTATAACTTTGACCCCCCATATTATAATATCTTTTGCGATTATCATTCATAACCTATGTTCATTACCTTACACTATGTCAAGGTTGAATTGCATCTGCCATCCGTTCGCCCATGGTTCTAATCTAACCAAATCAGTTTAAAAGTACTCACGATAACTAAACTATTTTTCCCTAGTACCAAGTTTCGTGTTATTGGCACATTGCAAAAATTTACACAATTAAATGATGTCGAGATCGTTTATAGAATTAAAAAGCAAGGGTGCGAAAACATATCCGTGAGAAATGGCACTAGTCACTTCTGTCCATGCCAAAACTCGGCCTCCGGGTTTCAAACCAGTCTTCAATCCACTTTAGTATACTCCTAAAGGCTACGTTCAAACCGAGCCTATAGTTCGGCCGCTTTTTTTTTGTCTCGCAAACCGCTGTAGAGTTATGTAAAGTGAAAAGAAAAAAACTTCTGTAACTTATCCCATTTATTCGCGAGATGGATCCGACCAGATGAAACTAATAATCACTGGAAGGCGCGAGACCACCAGAAACTGATCTTTTGGGGGAAAAAGGGATGGGGAAAACGTTAAGCCACCTACTCACACCCAGGGGATTTTTTTTTTTTTTAGCGATCCCATTTAGCAGCCACCAATTCAAACACAGGGGAGTGTGGAAGGAAAACCGTCCCTTCAGGGGATATGTGAGAGGAAAGAGTGATGAGTTAGTTGTGCGCGAAGCAGTGACGGATTATTTTATTATAAATTGATTGGGTGTGATGGGTGACTTATGGAAATGAAACTGGCTGCGCAGGTTTGCGAATGGCGGGAGTTTGATACAGTATTGAAAGTTTTGTGTCTGCTTTTGCTTGACGTTGACCACGAGGACCGACCGAGTCATCGTAATCCAGCGCCTCATTCACACTAGACGAACGAGAAGACCCCATTCCCAAGTCGATTTAGAGGCGAGTAAACTATTTACTCAAAATTTGTAAGACCCTCCACAGTTTTACGAATTGTATTGGTTTATGTTTGCAACGCAGAACATTTAACAAAATTAACATCAGTAGATCATTTGATTAATGCTCACAATATATTCCAATGCTCATATTTAATAATAAACCTGAAAACACAAGTGTCTTTATACAAATGTACAAAAGATTAACGGGCTAGTCCATCGGTATTTTTTGTATTATATAAATAAAACTGCATACATGGTAGTTTATGAGTTATTGCATTCATGAAAGTTAATGAACAGACCATAGAGTATGTAGGTTCTCTATTGCTTATTTCTTACCAGAAAAAATGCAGTCTATAGTACCACATTGCAAGGAAAAATAGGATTAACAATGTAGCTTCACAAATGAGTGTCATGTTTCCTATAAAATCTCGAGATGATCACGCACATAATGCTTATGTGCAGCCCCCATTGTAAGGTGGATTACGATCAACAATGAAGCCCCACAAATGAGTGTCATATAAATCCTATGAAGTCTTGAGATGGGCACGCAAATAATTATGCGCATACAAATAATCTAAAAGTGTATAGCAGTCTCCATAAATAATATATAACATCATTGTAAAGTGATAATGTATAGCTTTCGTCCATGTAAATAATAAGACAAAAGTGCATTGCAAGGCGGAATAGGTTCAACAATGAAGCCTCAAAATGACTCGTGTGAATCCTATAAAGGTTTTTAACAGGCACATAAATCTAACATTGAAATAATATACCATCCTGTAATAATGAATTAATCTAAGACAAAACAAATACTTGTAAATAATGTAAAATTACAATTGAATCTATGTATCAATGTAAGGGAGAATATTTTGTAATAAGCAAGTGAAATCGTTGTGCTACCACGCGAACGTACAAACATACATACATTACGAAACAGGTGCATCCGACGGTCTGGCCTTAGAGATAAACAGACTGTGGAAACAGCGGTGCGTGCACACATAGAACGGAATCTGATCTGACCCGCCAGAGTTTACATGAACCGTGAATAGACAAAATCAATCTTGCTACAAATGTTGGTTGATAAAGCACGGTTAGGTTCCCAAATTCAGATACTAGCTTGATGCACACACACCCTTTGAGCAAACAAGCTCCGCCCGGCAGTCTTAGTAGAGAACAGACGCACATACCCTTTCATCCTTTAAGCTCCGCCCCACGTTCAGATTAGAGAAGCGAAGCCACGCCCCCTTAATTGGTGGTAGTATAAATAAAGCGGGTAGAAACATACAACAACATTATTATTAGTAGTAGTAGTATTATTGGCGTATTGGATTACCAGCATTAGCATTGTCATTGGCCTGGAGCCAGTCAGTAACTCGTCCTCGATCCGTCCGTCTATAGTCCCAACAACTTTACGCAGAAGGGACTTAAAGAAACACTGAATGTTAACACTGATAGGCAGCCATAGACGAGAGCACACAAACGAACCACGGAAAACTCGACAATTTCACTTGCCTGAACCAATTTAGCCCTAAGCCAAGATTAAAAGCTTACAAAACACAAAAGAATACTTTGGAGTCAGATCAAACTCGACTTTAAGGCCGCTTTACCTTCTCTACCAAATAAATCGGATCATCAACCGTAACCCCTATAACTGATGACCTACCATAAACTGACACACACCTATAGATGCATAATATAATTGAATTGTATAGCATTTTATCATGAAATCATGTACATATTATCTTGCTAACCATTTCGGGTGGCGCAAATTATATGAGGCGCCACAGCTGTACAAACAAACACCGAAGCAGGTGCAGTCATTGACACCAAGCTGAAAACAGGAAAGATGCTGGACCTTTTTGTACTGTCACAGAGCTGCGAAACGCGAAAACTTATTTCCTAAAAACTATATGTCCCCTAGATAATC